>JAJJWW010006449.1:0-33679 GCA_023531295.1 Papaver armeniacum
ACCTTCATTTTTGCCATCCTGCGAATTACAAGTTAAATAAGAAACAGAGGCAACAATATTGTTATTAAAAGAGTAAATGTTTCTTAAATACCTTGCCACTCGCAGGCTGCCTTTTAGAAGCAAAGGATTTCAATTTTGAACCTGAAGAAATATTAGGGTTCTTAACGGTGAATTTGGAGTTGGGTTTGTCTTGGCTGAAATAAAAATGGTGGGAGAAATATTAAAAGAAGAGCAATATTCAAATAAAAGACTACAATAAAAGAGATTAATCATGAAGTAATCAAAATTGGTGAAATCAACAGACCTTGATGCCATAGAAACAGTAGCAGAAGAATTAAAGCAGGAAGACAATGAAGGAAAACGGCGAGAGAAAAATTGAGACAATAAAGAAGATGAAGTAAAAGAAGAGAATATTCAAAGGGAACTCCTCTTTAAATAGACGGAAGAAGGGTAACCGGATGAACCGGTAAAAAATAAAATCTTAGATACGTGTAAACAGTCATTCCTAAATTCACGGAATCTTGTCGGTAAAAGAAAAACGAACAGAAACTAAACGGTGGCGACATATCGAAACATTAGTTCTCATGACATTCTCTACTTCGCAGAGAATACATGAGAAGAGGCAAGATGTAGGACCAGAATATCGCGACAGCAATACTTCACGAGAGTAATAAACAACTACATTGCGAAGATGTCGCAAGGAAATAATTTAAATGACGCATCAGATGACGACAGCCAGAACATGAGAAAAGTGTGAAGACTTGGCGAGATTTAGGAGTGTCGCGAAGTCTAACACTTACATACTTGCGACGCTTCGCGAAGGATTCCCGAAAATAAAGGAGAACATTTAGTCATCATCCACTATGTAATACCCTATATAAAGGGTCGAGTAAGTCTGTTGTGGGGGGATTCTTTTTGAATTGTTAAGCAAGTCATTAGGAGAGAGAAAATTAAGAGTTATTGTAATTTCTTTAGCTCTGTTCTACATTTCTTTGTAAACCTTTCAAGAAAACAATTAATAAAATATATTGTTACTCATCTTCAAATGGATTAATTAAACAAATTCGAGTGAGGGGTGTAGTGTGGGATTTCCTGCAACTACAATTTCTAATGTTTTTGACAAATATTAACTTGTAAATCTCTTGTACTATATTTGCTAGTTAATGAAAGCCCTTTTTCCATAAAAAAAAAAGATTTCTCGAATATGCAAAATAAATCTGTTGACTATTTGACAAAATTTAACATGGACGTAGACATGAAGCTCTTTTTTTTATGTTTGTTTGTTTGTTTATTTCCTCTACTTCTTCTTTTTTGTCCTTTTGTCCCTCGATTTATATGGAAGCATTTTTTTTATATTTATGGTGAGATGACAAAAATAAAAATTACATCTTACCAACGCATCAGAAACACGTCCTCAAATGATGTGCATTTTGGATATTACAAAACAACTAGCTTTGAAATGATCTCGAAGGAAAAAGAAATAGAAAAATATCTTGGCATATTTATGGGCCATTTGAAAAGGAATTAGAGGCCATTTTTTTATTCTCATCCATTGAAGGGGGTTAACGGGTGTCTTAAAAATAGAAATTGTCTATATTTTCATAATCATATCAATCCTCTTCTTCTCTTTTCTACCGATTGAAAGTTTTTTTCATTGTTTTATTTTTGATTGAAACCAAAGATCGTTGATCAAACAAATTTTATGATTGATTGTTTAAAATTAAAACCCAAAATTCATCAACTTTAAAGTTGAAATTTAGAACATCAAAAAAAAAAAAAGAAAAAAAAAACGAGTTAACCAAACAAAACGGATAGATGATCCGAAATTAGGATTTGATTGCTTGAAATCAAAAATTTGATCCGAAATTTTTCTAGGATTTACAGTAGCAGAAACATAATCGGTAGATAACAATCTATTTTACCTACCGATTATGGTTGATGTTCTTCATTTCTTAATAGCCACGGTTTGCAAAAGATTACATTCCTTAATATATAAATGTATTAGTTCATGAACAAACCGATTTTAGAACTTAACCTACTCAAGTACGCAAACATGTACGCATACTTAAGTAGCCGGACTGAGTTTGGTTTCGCCAGTACGCGAATGGGTACGCATACTTACAACCTCAGTTGAATTACGGAACTTGGACTGACGCCAGTACGCGTACGGGTACGCATACTTAGTTCCCGGACTTGGACCTTACACAAATGTGAATACACACACTATGTTTATATCCAATCATGGTTACATGTTTAAAACTCTCATTTCAATCATTGAAACATTCTTAGAAGACGACAATTGATGTCTCACACAACTATTAGCTCCAAAGAAATTTTCAAGTGATCGAATGATCAATACGAAACATTACGAGTCTACACCAAATGATTGCATCACACAAATTATTTGGTGCAATTGAACCCTAACTAATCACATACTGATTCAAGGTACAGTTGCTCTCCTTACGTCTTTGATCTCAGCAGGATACTACGCACTTGATTCCCTTAGCTGATCTCACCCACAACCAAGAGTTGCTACGACCCAAAGTCGAAGACTTGATAAACAAATCTGTCTCACACATAAAAATTTATTGGAATAGATAAATCTGTCTCCCACAGAAATACCTACGAGTTTTGTTCCATCTTTTGATAAATCAAGGTGCACATGAACCAATTGATAAACCATACTTATATTCCCGAAGAATAGCCTAGTATTATCAATCACCTCAAACGATGAGACGAAGATGTTTGTGACTACTTTTAATCTTACCTTTCGGAGATAAATCTCAAGCAAATCTTAGCAAAGATAATACTCAATCACGATAGAAGAAGTAAGATCATAACACGCAATTACAGAGAAAATAGTTGGTTCTGGCTTCACAATCCCAATGAAGTCCTTAAGTCGTTAACCTACATGGTCTCGTGAAAAACCTAAGGTTAAAGGAGAATCGAATCTGTCTTATACAACTAGTATCACACAGGAGGTGTGGGGATTAGGTTTCCCAGCTGCTAGAGTTCTCCTTTATATAGTTTTCAAATCATGGTTTGCAATCTAAGTTACCTTGGTAACAAAGCATTCAATATTAACCATTACATGAAAATCTGATTAGACTCAAGCTATTATATTTCAACCGTTAGATCGAACTTAGCTTGTTATACACAAATGAAATGTACCTTCATTTAGGTTTAACTAATCGTACCTAAACGTGTACACCATGTTGGCTGAACAGTAGTTAACCGAGGTTCGCTATATGAACACTCTCATATCAACCTTATTCATCTTAACCATAACTAGTTCAAATGACTCAAATGAAACTAGTTAAAGAGTTGTTCAATTGCTATATTCTCATAGAAGTATACAAGAACACAATCGAAGAAAAATCGGTTTGATTCACTCGAATCAATTCATGAACATTATAGCCACGGTTTGCAAAGAATGCATTCCTTAATATATAAATGTATTAGTTCATGAACAAACCAATTTTAGAATTTTAACCACTCAAGTATGCAAACGGGTACGCATACTTGAGTAGCTGGTCTGAGTATGGGTTTGCCAGTATGCGAACGTGTACGCATACCTTAGTACACTTCCAAAACCCAGCAGAAATTCCCAGACCTATACCTTACGCAAGTATGTGTACCTGTATGTGTACTTGGTACACGAAATTTCACAACTACAAGTACGCATACGGGTATGCATACTCTAGTTCCGGTCATGGATCACATACATGCAAGAATGCATACTATGTTCATCATACAATAGTTTTAAACTCTATTTCAATCATTGAAACTTTCTTAGAGGATGACAATAGCCGTTTTCACACACTATTAGCATCAAAGCAATTTTCAAGTTATTGAAATAATCATAATGAAACATTCCAAGTCTACACCAAATGATTGTATCACACAAACCATGTAAGATGTTACTCGGCGATTTTTGCATGATCATCTTTTGACTTTCGTCAAGAATATAAGATGAACTTGGTTGAAGCGAAAGCTTACCAACACATATTTCGAGAAATATGTAAGAGAATTAATCTCAGCTCGAAATCTCAAATGTGCATAATCGACAACTCTATAGTAATACGACTTTTATCTCAATATAGGAGATAGAGTAGAAATAGACTTTCCAAGTGATACATGAGTTTTAGTCTCCACATACCTTTTGTTGATGAAGTTCCACAAGCTCTCCTTAGTAGTTCTTCGTCTTCAATTGATGAACGCCGTGAAGTCTAATGCTCAACTACACAATCTATCCTAGTCCGAGACATCACTATAAGTAGACTAGAAATCAAGACTTATAGTTTTGATCACTAACATTGAAAAACAAGCTTGAGATATCAACGCTTGCCAGTTCGACCGAGAAATTCTCTAACAGAATCCTTTTCACAATCGTAATGGTTATCAAAAGGGTAACATCGTAAAGACGAAGACAAGATCCCATGCTTCCAATTGGAGAAAGACTAACTTGGAAAAAAAATAGTCAATCCAATTCTCTTCCGAGAAATCTAGAAGAGGGAAATGGGAAGAAGGTTCATATTGTTCCTAAACGCACTCAGAAGTGGGTACCAAAGAAAGCCAATGATGCTTTTAGTGTGAAAAGGAATGATCTCCCAAAAAATTCCATGACCATGGAGGAGGCAGTATCCATGATATTGGTACTTAACAGGTTCTTTGGAAAAATGGATTTGGATGTGAAAGGTTCTAAAAGTGATCTCTTTCATGATAATCCAAAAGTGAAACAGAATAAGCCAAAAACTATAAATGGTGAAAAATCCATAGTTACGGAAAAGTATGTTTCAGTCACTTGTGGTGAGCAAGACATTGTTCACCTCAACACAACTTGATTGTGTTTTAAGTGCATCCTCACCGAGGAATGCCCTGTTAAGTATACGGTGAGGGAAGCACGAGAATTGGGGCGCACATATTGTGTTAGGTATGATAGTGAATTTTTGGTAAAGCCGTAGGATTCACGACAGGATCCTTCTAAAAGGTATGTCTATAAATTTGAGCAAGATTTGTATTTTTATCATTTGCTTAGAATACTTATAATGATCGATGTGCCTTGCTTATCGTTCATTTCTACCTAACTTGATTTGTGTTTAAGGTTCTTAAATGTTTAGGTTTGAAAATAGTAGTTCGGGATGTTTGGACTTCATGGTACACATACCAGGTATGCATACCATCATCTAAAATCAAAATCCAGGGATTTTAGTATGCAAACCCGTTTGCATAATGCTCCTGGTCACGAAAATTCGTTTGCGAACACGTAATACTGGCATGTAGACGTCGATGTTCGGTAAACTTGTTTTGGTCGTAACGTCTTCGTCGGAACTCGGAATGACCTCATTCTTTTTGCATTCTCTTCTTCTTTGAATTATCTTCAAATTGGAGATGAGAATTCTTGAATTTGGATGAGTTAAAATTGGTCATTGTCCTGTATCTTGTTTTTGAGTGCTTTGCTCCGTTTCGTCGCACTTGTTCTACTTCTCTTGGACTTGGGCACTTGGATTATTGGAGTACTCATGTTCTAAGCTCATTTGTAGCTTTTACAAGAATGATGTTGGTAAATCACAAAGAAGAAAGTTCAAGAATGGGAAGTAGTATGCATTGCTATGGAATTCTTGAATATTCACAATCATCTTATGTGAACTATGGTGCATGGTTGTTAATGACTTTGTATGTTCTTCTTTGTTAAGAAAATCTTTTTATACGCCTTTGGTAGCTATTCTTGGTGTAAATCCGGGCGAAAAAGATTGATTCTACCCTCTAAGGACAAATCATCTTATATGTGCATTACGAGTTTGGAAGATGTTTTTGCAGTATTAATCTTTATTGGTTTTATATATTGCAAAAAATTTATGGGATATGTGTGTTTGCATCCGTGAACTATGATTATCCCATATATGTCAAAAGTTAAGTCTATTATATGTCTTTATGCAAATATTGATGAAAAATAGAATGAAATTTTGATAACAAAGATTAAGTCTATGATATCATTATGCAACTATTGATGAAAAATAGAATGAATCTTTGAATATTCCGCGGTATTGATCTTTCCCTGATCCACTTTATGTGAAAGTACTGTGCGACTCCGTAAGTTCTCTTATGTTGAGCATTTCCGATTAAATTAATCATTCGTTTTCTTGTGGTTAATTTAATTGAGTTTTCTGGATAAAAATTCATGTTTCATGTAATTTTTTAATGTCCAAAGAAATCCTTCTATTCTCATAAAAGTAAGGTCGCTCTTGTTGTTCCTTTGGGAATGAAATTTTATGGGGGAGAGTTCTTAATTGAACTTGTGCTTAATTGCCAAATCTCTGTGGGGAGTGCGGATGTAGAATATTGTAGGGGTTATCTTGTATCTTTATTAACTCCTTGATGAACACACTAAGTTTTGACTATGTGAAATCATCGAAACAAAGTTGATATGTTCTCTTTTGGTCATGAAGTATCTTTATGAAAATTTCATTAGGATCCCACTAGTTTTCGTACCTTTGCCAATTTATATTGACAAAAGGGGGGAGAATTAACACTAGTGGAAAAAGATCTATCAGAGACGCAATGAAACGACACAAAAAAGGTATGGCAATACAAAAAACTGAAACTATGCATGGACCGTGTGGCTGACTAAAGTCAAAGCGTCGTGGTGTAGGGACTTTAGTTGACTTACCCAACGATATACGAATAGTACAGTTTCCGTGGAGAGAGAAAATATCTTACCTCAATCCTATCGACCATATCTTATCTTATCCCAAAGGAAAGAGAAAACATATTCTTATCTCTGTCTACATCTCCATCACTCGCTCTTTCTCCTTCTCCCTCACATTTATTAACTTATTTCACTGATCTCTGCTTCAACGAAGAAAAGTAAATCCATCTCACTTACGCTATCACCAAAACACCACCACTATGAACCAAGCTTGCAGATTTTTGTTGATTATTGAAGGTGTTTTTAACACAGGTAAGAATTCTTTTTAGATCTAGGGTCTTACTAATTTTGCAGGATTTTTTCATGTTATAGGGGTTTCATTTGTTAATAACTTGCTAACGATTTTTCGTTTTTAGATCCGATGGATGTTTTACAGAGAGGAGGACAAGAACGTGTAGAAGTTGGTTTTGGTGGTGGTGGTGGTGGTAATGGTACTCAACCATGGATGAACAGGTATTGCATCTCATCTTATTCATCTATCTCATTTCGCTTTGATTTTGTTTAGTTTTATAAAATCCTAATCTATGTGTATTGGATTTTGATTTAGTGCTCAAATTCAATGTTTATTTTCCGTTTTAAGTTCCTTAATAGATCCTTTTGTTGACAGTTGATTCTAATTGGGTTTTGTATTTTTTGATCCATACATACATACGGAAAAGTTTATTTGAAGCAACTTGAGGTTTCCCATTGGTGAGAACTAAAATCTTTCATTTCAGGATGTTGAAATGTATGTCTGTGTTCTTACTGATTCTATGATTTATTTTATGTAGATGTAGATTGAAAGACTCCTAGAAAGGGAGGAAACCAATAATAGAAGAATGTTGGTTTGGGATTCAAGACTTCCAAAGAGTCTAGTGAAGGTTTGTGTTAACCCTTAAATACTTAAAGTGTTATGCATCCATCATCAAAAATTAGAGTCTTAAATTGGGTTTCCAAACATGTATGCTAATTGTTTGCGAAAATGACCCAATAGAGTTTACTTAAACTTTCTACTTCATTTAGTTACTGATGGATTCTCCTTTGAACTGTTGTATCATGATTTCTTAGACGTTTATATAAATTCATTGGTTACATTACATTGTCCAGCTAAAAGAATTATTTTTATTCGTTTTGGTTTATCTTTAATTTATTTGGCATTATAAGCCTTGCCTATCCAAGAATGGTCAGCTTGTTTAATGACACATTTGGAGGTGTTTCCCTCGATTATCTAGAAGAGTGTCTTAATGATTCATTTTGGAATTAATCTTCAGGGGGAGCTCCTCGCATCTGTGATTTTATTCATGGAGAAGCACGTCATTGACATCTTCAAGGCTTAATATTGTTGTTGTTGGCATAACTATCACGATGCAGCGTTAACAGGTCTGCTCATAGTGCTCACTCAAGCCTCTTCGGTCCTTGTATCTCCTATAGAAATTGTGTGACAATCGCATGTTACCAGACAGTAAGTGGATGACTTACCATGAAGATTGAATTTTGTATCTCCTTCACTAATTGGGTGACAAGATTAAAGATGCAGTCCTTAACCACTTAATAATCTGATAATTTTAAGTGGATCACTTACCATGAAGTGCTTCTTTCTTTTTGCAGTGTGCTCTTTCCGCTATCGTGATATCCTCTGTAATGGATTTGGTAATTAGGCGTTTATGTGCCGGTGAGTATTGTGGTTAGTTCGAAACTCTCTAACTTTTTTCTTATTCTTTATAGTATATGTTTTGATTTTGTTTGCTTCCTAGGGGCATGAATGGCTAAGGAGATCAAGACGTTGTTGGTTTGCATTGCATTTCTGTTATTGAAGTTCAATGGTCACTCCTTTTTCTATTCCAGACAGTTATGTATACATAATCGTAACTGTATTTTCTTTGAGTGTTGTTTTCAGTTTATTTCTTGTAATTCACGCTCCGAAATATGTTTTATTCGGTTTGGTTTTGTTGTGCAGTTGAATACAAGTGATAGAACGAATAATATGGAAGTGGAAAAAGACATGATGAACACAACACTGATTCTATTAATATCTTGAGCCTGGTGCAATGAACATCAATCTCTTTCAGTTCTCTCGTTGAAAGGAACACGGATATCTACTTCGTGTTGATGAAGATGTGGGTAGGGAAGGTCTACTTGGTGCAGTTGGATTCCTCTCAGATCTACAAGTATACCATCTCCATAATTTTTTTTGACTAAATATTTTTACTTCAAACTTTAGACTGCATTCACGATAATGCCAATGCGGTAGAAAATATTATGCCACTGTGGATATACACTGGATGCAATGAATGTGAGTATTTATATTTCTTAGTTAAATAAACACAGAGTTTCTGTATCTTATAATTACTCTTGGGATCTCAGTTTGTTTACCCAAAGGCATACTGTGAATGCCAAACAGGATTCTAGGAATTGAGAAAGGGAGCTTGCATCTCGTAAAAAAGATTTGAAGAGGAGAGAACAGTAAACTTGTGCACCTAAGATGTTTATATGCTAGTCAACAATACTTAAAACTAATTTTTGGTTTGCCTTAATATTGTTTCTTAGAGTGTTTCGGTTAGTTTTCACAATTTGCTCATTTACTGCTAGACATCAAAAGAAAAGAAGATGTTGTTAACTGGTTGAATTTGTTTTCTTGTTTTAGTAATACAGCTGGTGCCCCCTCGGATGATAGAAACTGGCCTCCATTTTTTTCAGTTATTCATCATGATATAGCTAATGAAATACCAATCCATGATCAAAGGTTGCAGTATCTGGCTTTTGCAAGTTGGTTAGGTATGTGATACCTGGGACATTACTCTTTGTGAAAAGATCTTTGCTACTTTACTTTACTTCATGAAACTGAACATGAACACGAAAACAATAAGGTGTTATTACTTGTTCGTTTTTTGAGGTGCTCAGTTCTTCAATTTTATAGAATACCACTTTCTAATAATACCGTTATATAAAGAAAAAGTAAAAAACTATATAGTTAGACGAATTGGAACGGCGGATACTTAAGAGTTTCCAGAATGTTCAATTATAGGTAAACTGATATATTCATGTCACTCACTCACCTTACATCGTGTCTTAAAAAAATGTATGAACCAAATAATTTTCATGCTTCTCTTAGAGTGCCCATTACTTGGTGTAGGGTACATCGTAGGCTATACACTTTCTCTTTTTCCCTATTGATTCTTCTACTCGAGACTAAGGCAAGACAATCTATTTTATGCCGTGGTCAAATGACCTCTTGTTTAACAATTTTACATTCAACTTTTGTAAAGGCTGATTCTGTATTGATGTTAATTGCTAAGTTATGACCTATTTGCAGTTAAACTTCTAATGCCCAAATTTATTTTTTCTACAGGTACTTGCAAGTTCTGAATTGGGCAGCTCATTTCATCTTTTCGCTTATTTTTGCTGCAGTTTATTAGGTTGGTCTCCACTGATTCTAAGAGCATTACCCTTTTGCATACGTTCAAAAATCCTAAGTCAGAAACTTATATTGGTGTGAATTCAACATTTGGGTAGATTTTTTGTATGTTTTTAAGTGTTTATTTAGACTGAATTCATATATATATTGAACTTGTTGTATTTTGTACATTGAATTTACAAGTTTGATTGAATGGTGAAAATGCAAATTGATTGCAGCAGAATTTCAGTGTAATTTGAGTTTCAATTTGGTGTAATTTTAGTTCTAAATCAGAATCATTTCAGCCCAGTCATAATGACTGCAACCAGTCAGTCAAATTTGATTTTTTTTTTAATTAATATAAATTAAATCTACGATGTTGACTAGTTATCGTACCTAGAGGACAGCCAGAAAGTATCGTAAATCAGATTTATTTAGCTGCACCTCCATAGTGTCGTTCCAGAAAAAGACACTGAATCTACGGCACTTTCAGAGGCAATCCCAAAGTGTCTTATATCTCAGTTATACGACACTTTCTAGCTATCTTAAAACGGATTTTTTCCACTAGTGTAATGTGTAGTTCACACTACAAATACATATGGTTTACGGAACATTATGTAAGGGGGAGTGGTTTTCATTGTGAGATGAACTATTGACTAAGGGGGAGTGATACATATCACCATAATATTGTTGTCAAAGTTGTGATACAACTGGACTTTGATGCAGTGTAATAATACTATGACATTGTATAACAATGATTGAGAACTACGGTTTTCTTATTGTTATAGCTACGGATCTTCAATAACTATGATACTGAGTTGGACACGTTCAGAATCACTGGATTACTCGGAAGTGACGAAGATTTCGAGTAATGTTGAAGAACCAAGGAGATCAAGCATTTGGATGAGAAGCTACAAAGTTTATTTATTTTGTAATCCATATGCATTGATAGTTTTGTCACTAAAATTGACAAAGGGGGAGATTGTTAGAGCACTGCTCGGTCGAACTCGCAAGCATTGCTATCTCAAGCTTGTTTGTCAAGTTTAGTTGCCAAAACTATAAGTCTTGATTTCTAGTCTACTTATAGCTAAGTCTCGGATTATGATGGAAATTGTAGTTGAGCTTTAGACTTCACGGTGTTCATCGAATGAAGACGAAGAACTACTTAAGGGAACTTGTGGAACTTCATCAACAAAAGGTATGTGGAGACTTGAACTCATCTATCAATCAAAAGTCTATCTACTTTATCTCCTATTTGAGACACATTTGATATTTCGAGCTAAGTTTATCTCGCTTATCTATTTCTCGAAATATGTGTTGGTAAGCTTTCGCTTTAACCAAGTTCATCTTTTATTCTTGACGAAAGTCAAAAGATGATCATGTGAAAATCGCCTTGTAACATCTTACATGATTTGTGTCATGCAATCATTTGGTGTAGACTCGGAATGTTTCGTATTGATCATTTGATCACGTGAAAATTGCTTTGGAGCTAATAGTTGTGTGAGACGTCTATTGTCGTCTTCTAAGAATGTTTCAATGATTGAAATGAGAGTTTAGAACATGTAACCATGATTGGATATAAACATAGTGTGTGTATTCACATTTGTGTAAGGTCCAAGTCCGAGAACCATAGTATGCGTACCCGTACGCGTACTGGTTGGTTAATGGAAGTCCGGGAACTAAGTATGCATACACGTATGCGTACTGGCATAAGTCCAAGTTCCGAAATTCAACTGAGGTTGTAAGTATGCGTACCCGTTCACGTACTGGCGAAACCAAACTCAGTCCGGCTACTTAAGTATGCAGACCCGTTTGCGTACTTGAGTAGGTTATTGATGCAGGGCGGAAGCGTTGAATAGAAATAATTCTAAAACCACATGTTTCCGAGATATCACTCTCAAGGAAAAACACTACTTTTTATTAATCAAAATCTTCTCCTCTAATATCAAAACATGGAGCTCCTTATATAGATAACTCAATAACAAATAATAATTCATTTCCTAGTATATCAAAATATTATTACCTAAGCATAAAATATATTTAGATTAATAAATTCTAAAACATACTGTTAGAGCATAGCTCGGTTGAACCCACCAAGCGTTGGTATGTCAAGTTTGGTTGTCATATTTTAGTGAATCAAAACTCATGTTAAGAGTCGCTTGATTATGTACAAGAGTCAACTTCGTATAGGTTAGCTTGAAAGTATTAGGATATGAGACTTTACAAGTATTGCGAAGACTTGAAGATGTGAAGAAGCAAGGAACTACAACGACAACAATCATCCTTCCACTTGAGGTTAGTGATATTTGACTTGAACTGTTTCATTCCCTAACGTATCTTTCAAGTCGTGCATATTGAAAACATAACTGCAAAGCATATTTGAACTCTAAATAGACATAGTATTAAGGAATACAATACGAGGTTTATTGCTTAACCATTAAACTTTGTAGATAAGACATCGCCATAATCATTTGAATGCTATTGTGATTATGTATGGGAATGGGGTGAGGATTTCATCCTAGGGAACAATGTTTTACATGTGTTCTAAGGAAGTATGTTCATAAACTTGTTTGTGAATCTAAAAGGAAATCGCCAGGCGTTATTGGTTTTGTTATTCATTGCATATCTTATGAACAACAAATATGTGTGATTGAGTATAACCGTTCACGACTTGTTGTGTTCTTGGTAGAACTATTCACAAAGGACTGACTAATGTATTGGTATGACTTTTATTAGTGAAACCGATCTTAAGTAATCACCTGAGATGGTATGATCGGGTTTGTGATTTTCTGACCAAATATGAGAAAGGGGAACCGATCCTAGTAAGAGGTGCAGTACATCACAAAGGGGAACCGATCCTTGTATGAGGTGCAGCAAGGTTTATAGCATAAAGGGGAACCTATCCTATGAACATGTGCAACAGGTTTTTAGGCAAAGGGGAACCGATCCTATGGACATGTGCAACACATATAAGTTAGATACCATATATATGTGGGTAACCTATCCTAGTACCTAGTCAACCGAATTTTGGAAAGCTAGTGTGACTATGCACATTACTCACATGGAAGGTAGAACGAAACTTGTTTTGGCAGAACCGTTAAACCCATGATTGTGATTGAATGTTATTTGATCAATCGCATAGTTCTTGAAAGTCAGATCAACCAATTCTAAACTTGTTTGGAAGTGTGGCAAATCGGTTTCAAGGTTGTAAGTGTGAAAGAGAACTTACAAAGTTAAGATGTCGACATACTTTGAACACGTGCTATGAATGTTTATTTATTTAATTATTCAAAGTTATTCCTTAATAGCTAAAGGAAGAGAATCCCATGATCGAAACATAAATAAGTTAATAATCTTTTAATTAAGGTATTTAACTTTATTTTGTAGGGAAATAAGAATTAGTAATGTGCATTTACTAATTAGAGATTTTCCGAGAGATTTCGATCATTATTTTTGGACAAAGCATTTCCAGGAATTATGGAAACCGAATTTGTGCTTTAATGAATATATTGAGAATATTTTCGGTTTTGGAAATTCCTTGGTGTCCAAACTTCCTTGTCAATAAATACTTGAAGTTTGCCTTTCTAGCAAACTAATCCTTCGTAACAACATACTTCCTCTTTGTTGTGTTGTTACAGGTGTATCTGCCTATTCGGAGAGGAGAGTAACCTAATTAGGCGAAATCTCTTACGGCCGCTCAGTTTAAAGTCTTCTTTGGGATTGAGAAGCTCTACGAGTACCGTTGGTGGGAAACTAGATAATTGCGGTTTATCTTTTGTTTTCTTTGATTTGATTGACTAACGGTGGTTGAACTTTGATTGCACCTAGTTTGGTTATGCTTGAGAATCTTTTCTTCTAATATAAGATTCACTCAAACTAGTTCAGAGTTTCGACAGGGATCTTTAGACTGTTGTTAGTTCTAAAGATGATCTTGTGATAATCCATTGTTAACAGAATCCGTTCTTTGCGTGGTTGATCACAAGAGATTCAAGTGATTGTATGCAGGCGTTTATTGAATATCTAAGAACATTTGAAGACAAAGAAGATATTGAAGATTTCTGATTTGTGGGTTCATAATCTTTGGTGTGCACAGTACTTGTTTCAGTAAAAGAGGATCCAATTAATAATCGGTTTATCTTTGTGATAGATTTGATTGATTAATTGAGTAGATCGGCATCAACACAATTCTTTGTATTAATAGTGTTGTTGGCTTAATCTTAAAGGATTACTTCGGTAATTGAATATAAGATAAATCTAAGGACCTGACGAAGGAGTTTATGTTAAGATAAACGGAAGAGCCTTTGTCCAACTCATATCACTTGGTTGAATAGAGTTGATGCCAAACATATTTGTTGTTCCTTTACTGTTTGGAATACGAACCAAAGGAATTGTTCCAAGTACGTGACTAAGGTCGAAGGCGTGGGAATACAGACGGAACTAGGTGAACTATAGGTTTAGTTGCTTGGTCTTAACTATACGAAGTTAGGTTTAATTTTGTGTAGCGGTTTAATCCTGAGAGTATTCAACTCTAGACAAGGTCCCGGGGTTTTTCTGCACTTGCGGTTTCCTCGTTAACAAAATCTTGCTGTGTCATTTACTTTATATTTCCGCATTATAATTATTTTATTATAATTAAAGTAAATCACACAAATGTTAATTCCTATTTACTTGATAAGTGAATTCTATTGTGTTTGGTTAAGTCCGAACCTTTTTATCAAGTAACATACTTTGTTGTTGTATTGTCTCGATCTCGTATCCATAGACGATCACACGAAGTGTGAACCGATTAGTTGTATTGTCTCGACTATGTCCAAAGACAAACACTTTCGGATAAAGGACTTATAGGTAGGAAAAGTTTTAGCTTGAGGTATATTTGGGTAACCTCGCCTTTTCAATTGGTATCAGAGCAGGCAAACACGAAAATATCTAACAATCTGTGTTTGGTGCGATCCAACCTATAAGAATGAACTCGAGTTCTCATGAATCGAATTCAATTAACGTACCGACAAGATTTGACGGAACAAACTATTTATGGTGGAAATATTCTATGAAATCTTTTCTTCAATCTCGAGACTTTAATACATGGCTATTAGTCGTCGACGGTTATAATTATCCAATGGTAGAAAATTCGGAAACTGAGTTTAAACGCTTAGTAGAGTTTTCAAGCGAAGAAAAGGCTCTTGCAAAGCAGAATTCAGATGGTTTGAATGATATAATACATTCTGTAAGCCGTGTCTACAACATCATGTATCAACATGTCAAACTTCGAAAGAAGCTTGGGATAATCTTCAGATCGTATTTGAAGGAAATTCTTCAGAGAAAGAAGCTAGACTTCAAACTCTCACTTCCGATTGGGAAAACCTTCGAATGGATGACAACGACACTTTTGAAGAGTTTCATATTAAACTTTATGAGATAATTAATGCTTCTTTCTCGTTAGGAAAGACTATTTCTGAAAAATATATAGTATGCAAGATTCTCATATCGTTGTCATCTAGAGACGATTCTAAGAAGAAAACGATCTTTCAACTCTCTCACGAAGCACACTCGTTGGAAAGTTAAAGATTTTTGATCATGAATCACAGTCTATTCATAGTAAAGGAATCGATTTTAAAGCTGCAAGAATTCTGAAAGCTCCAATGGAGAGGATTAGACAGATGGATGATTCAGATGAACAGATTGCAGAAAATTATGATGATCAAATTGAAAAATCATTTTCATTGATTACTAGACAGTTTCGATATCTCTTAAAGAAAATAAATAAGAGATTCATTAAGGATACTTATCGATCTTCTCGCCCACATGATCGAGTCCCTGTCAAAAAGGATCATGAAGAAGATGATGAACATCAGCCGCAGTGCTTCAAGTGTAAAGGGTTCGGTCATATTGCTAAAGATTCTCCCAATCTTAAGAAATACACTGGAAGCAAGGTATTGGTTGTAACTCTAGATGAGACCTCTGATTCATACGATTCTGAAGAAGAGGAAACAACTAATATTGCATTAGTTGTCAATCTTATTTCTTCCTCCTCCATTAGTGATTTACCCATTTTAAGAATGGACATGTCTTCCGATGTTATTAAATCACCTAATGGTAAAGGGAAAAATAAGACAAGATGCAAAAACCGTCTCAAAAACAGAATTACTAAGAGTTGCATATGCAATTCCAGTCAATCCCAAGATACTTCTTTAGTTCGAGGTAACAAAAGGAGATCTTTTCATACTATACTAGATCGAGAACACTCTGGTTGTTCAAAATTCCATAATGAGATAAAATCTCATACTAATTCCACTTGATCGGTATTAAAATTCTTTCCTCACCACGTGTGCCAAATCTTTGTGTGAGGAAGAAGCAAAATCAAGGCACCTTGTGTAGATTATGGAAATAATATCTAGTATTTGAAGATATTTGATATATTCGTATTTTTAGGAATATTATATTTTCGGTAGTATGAAAATTATAAAAAGATCTTTCTCCTAATTTGGACATTCCTTGTCCGAACTATGGGTCTGGATCAAATGGTTTCTCTAGAGAAGATGCTAGATCAGAAAGATCATCTTAAAACTAAGTCTAGATCATCTCTTGATATCAAGGGTAAAATCAGAAATGGAGATTGGCTTAGCAAGAAGGAAAGAGAGAATACTATGAAGAAAGATCAGTGTATTGAGGCATTGACACACTTTAGTGTTCAATCAAAGACAAAATTACATGTTCTTGCAGAATCCTTCACGAAAATTTATCATCTGCAAGAAATTCTGGTCAAGCAACAAGGTTTTCTACTTGAAGAAATTCAAAAGCTAAAGAGTAGTAATCCGCCTTCATTTAGCTCAGATATTGTAAAGACCCGTAAGCTCGTCAACGGTATTTGACTGGTCTAGCAATGATCAAGAGACGAATTAGCCGATAATAACTCGATTAGTTTAACACGAACGTTAATTAATAGGAATTAATCTAACAACGAACTAGATACGAAACTAGTACCGTTAGATAGATATCGAAATGTTGTGCGAGATGGACTACTCACACGTGTCATTCGGATACCGAACGAAGAAGATTTTATCAGTTTAGCTAGAAGGGCAAAATGGTCATTTCTGCATACAAACATCTTGACTTCCCCTTATCCTTTTGAGGAGTGCCCCATTAACCAACTTACACATCACCACCATCCATAATACACTTGTTTCACAAATTCTCTTTAGAAAATTTCCCGACAGGTATTTCTCTCTGAATCGCCAGAGAAAGAACAGAAGAAAAGAAAAGAAAGAAGAAAGAGAAAGAAAAGAAGAATGAAGAAGAAGAAAATAGAAATGAGAGTTATCCTCTCGGTTGGGTAGATGAGACCAAAGTTGGACTAAGTTGCAAGAGAAAAATAGACACAATTTTTGATTTCTTTCAATGATTGCATTAGTCTAATATGAATAAAATTATTTGATTTATAATTTTTCTTGTGATAGTTTTTGGTTTACGTAGCCTGTGCTTGAATGCTTTTATCTTATTGCTATGTATGTTTATAGGATGTTTGATTTCGGTTTTACTACCTTAATATTCCGATCTCATATGTTGTGAACCCTTGTGGTTTGGGTGACTTTTTGATTTAGCAGGATTAAGTTCTAGCCCATGTTGGTAGGCTTTATCAAAGGATCATGAGGGGTTCTGGTAGAAACAATATGTGAAAAAGTCACAATATGTTGAATCGATTTTGGTTTAGCATAAAAGCATATGTGTTTCGACGGTTTTCAACTTTTGCTTGCAATTGTTAAAACCGATTTTCAACCTTTGTCTGGTAAAGGTTGGTTGTTGTTATTCTTTTTTTTTTTTTTTTTTTGCATAAGGATGACAACATGATGATATTTCGATATCAATTCTCCCTGGAAGAAGATGCAATCATATTGGAGAAGTGGATGCGAAATTTGAGGTAACAGTCTTGTTAGTTAATTGTTTTCCTGTTTAAGAAAAGCCTGAGTTTATTTCATATATATTTATTGCTTTAATTTGCTTAACAAAATTTTGGTTCAATTGATGTTTATTCCATTATTTGTGTATGGATGTATGTGTGATTCAATTGGTTCCAGTTAAGAAAAACTATTGTTATCTTGCTTTATTGTGTGGTATCAATTGTTTAGGCTTACAAAATTTCGGTGCAATTGCGGTGCTTTTAATGTCTATGTTGTTTCAATTGATTCCGGTTGAGGTGAATAATTATGAAAGTTGATTTATTTGGTTTGTATGAATTATTTATGGCTTAACGAAATAAAAGGTGTACGGGATGAGTTGTTTAGTCCAATTCGATTCCGGATAAGAGAAACTAAGTTAATTTTGATCTTAGTTAGACTCATCGAAGTGAGGTTTCGGTTATTCAAGTCTAATCGAATGCCTTAACAAGAAATGCTAGTTAACTAACCTAGTATTTGTTTTGTTTAAAATTGAAAGGTCTAAGTTTATGGATAATTAGAACCCGATGAGAAAAATAGAGTTATCTTTATTTTGGTCTTATCGAATTAAGCGATTGTTTTTGTACAATCGGTTTAGCAAAGGGACTAAGGTGCTTAGTTGATTTTTGGTTTGCTAAACTAAAATGGAAAAATTGTTTCGGACAATTGTTTCCTTGGTAACATATCAAAATAAAACTACTTGTAGTTTCGGGTTTGATATTGGTTATCAGAACATGATGTGTGGAACCCTCGTGCCTAATTCTACAGGTTGCAAGTCTATTGAGATTTGTAAGATTCTTTTCGTGTTGTCCTTTATTTTTTCGTTTCTTTGTCATTTTGTGACAAAAAGGGGGAGAAGTATATAGAGTAAACAAGTGATACTGGCATTGATTTTATATTGATTGGTATCACTAAGGAAAAGAACATTAGTGCTTAAACGTTTTATCTAAACGAAAGAGTGAAAGCACAAACTAAGGGGGAGTAACATATCATATGAATTGGTATAACAAAGACGTGCGGATTGAATATCTACCTATCTTCCTTAGGGGGAGTATTTTCTTTGTTATTATAATGTCAACAACGGCATTTTCAAGGATTGAATATAAGTAGTTTATTGTGTTGTTGAATCGGGAATCAAGCGTATGTGTAATGAATTATTGAAATTTGTTTATCCATATGATGTAAGAGTTTTGTCACTAAAATTGACAAAGGGGGAGATTGTTAGAGCATAGCTCGGTTGAACCCACCAAGCGTTGGTATGTCAAGTTTGGTTGTCATATTTTAGTGAATCAAAATTCATCTTAAGAGTCGCTTGATTATGTACTAGAGTCAACTTCGTATAGGTTAGCTTGAAAGTATTAGGATATGAGACTTTACAAGTATTGCGAAGATTGAAGATGTGAAGAAGCAAGGAGCTACAACGACAACAATCATCCTTCCACTTGAGGTTAGTGATGTTAGAGCATTGCTTAGTCGAACTCGCATGCGTTGCTATCTCAAGAATGTTTGTCAATGTTAGTGATCAAAACCATAAGTCTTGATTTCTAGCCTATGTAGCTAAAGTTCTCGGGCTAGGATAGAAAGTGTAGTTGAGCTCAAGAACTCCATAGCAATCATCATACAAGACGAAGGACTACTCGAGGAACCGGTGGAACTTCATCGACTAAAAGTTATATGGAGACTTGAACTTATTTGTCACTCAAAAGTCTATTTACTCTATCTCCTACTCTTGAGACAAAAGTCATTTAGACGTATAGACTTTCATTATACACAATTGCTATTTCGAGCCGAGTTTAACTCGCCTATCTATTTCTTGAAATATGTGTTGGTAAGCTTTCGATTTAACCGAATTCATCTTTACCTAGTGACGAAAGTCATGATATGTTTCAATCACTTTGGAAATTGCTCTGACGAAAAATGGTCTGTGAATAACGGCTATATAACGTTCTCTGAGAATGTTTCAATGATTGAAATGAGATTTTAGATTACATAACCATTGGTAGGATATAAGCATTATTGTGGAAACACATATATGTATAAGTCCTTATTCCTTGAACCAAAGTTTGCGAACTTTGTTAATCAAGAGAAATGGAAGTGGCGCAATCCAAGTCCGCGAACTGGCGGAAGTTCTCACCCGAGAATTTCTGTTGGAATTTGTGTAATCCTTCCATGAGCTTAAGTCCGCGAACTTGAGTAGGTTATATCTAAAACCTTGAACTAATGTTTATATAAATTAAGGAATGCTTTTGCAAACCGTGGCTATAAATTTCATGAACCAATTCGAGTGAATCAAACCGTTTTTGCTTCGATTGTGTCTTGTTTAGTTACATAAGATCTAAGCAATTGAACAACTCTCTAACTATTTCATTTGAGTCATTTGAACTAGATATGGTGAAGAAGAATATGGTTGATATAAGAGTGTTCATATGGCTAACCATTTGGTTGACTATTGTTGAACCAACAAATGTTAATGTTTGGGTACGGTCCATAAACCCAAAATTGAACATTTCGTTTGTGTGTAACAAGCTAAGTTTTCGATCCAACGATTGAGAAATATTAGCTTGAATCTAATCAGGTTTTCATCTAACTGTGAATATTGAATGCTTTGTTACTAAGCTAACATTGATTGCAAACCCTGATTTGAAAGACTATATAAGGGAGAACTCTAGCAACTGGGAAACCTAATCCCCACACTTTACGTGTGATACTAGTTTGCTAAGCTAGAGTAGATTCTCCTTTAACCTTTGGTTTTCTTCTTCTAAAACCAGGTTAACGACTTAAAGACTTCATTGGGATTATGAAGCCAGACCGATACTACTTTTCTTGTAGTTGTGTGATCTGATCTTGATGTTTCTATCGTACGAGTACAATTGAAATAATTGGCTTGAGATTTATATCTCCGATAGGCAAGATAGAAAAGAAATCACAAACACTTCGTCTCATCGTTTGTGATTCCACAATATCTTTTTCGTTGCGTCGATTAAGATTATTGTAAGGTGATCAATAATACTGAGCTGTTCTTCGGGAATATAAGTTCGGGTTATTGATTGGTTCCTGTTCACCTTGATTTATCAAAAGACGGAACAAAACTCATAGGTTTATTCGTGGGAGACGGATTTATCTATTTCTATAGACTTTTCTGTGTGATACAGATTTGTTTACTAAAGTCTTCGACTTTGGGTCGTAGCAACTCTTAGTTGTGGGTGAGATCAGCTTAGGGAATCAAGTACGTAGCATCCTGCTGGGATCAGAGGCGTAGGAGCATAACTGTACCTTGAATCAGTGTGAGATTGATTGGGGTTCAACTACAGTCCAGATCGAAGTTAATTTGGAGTAGGCTAGAGTCTGTAGCGGCATAATACAGTGTGTGTTCAATCTGGACTAGGTCCCGGGGTTTTTCTGCATTTGCAGTTTCCTCGTTAACAAAATTCTGGTGTCTATATTATTTATATTATCCATTATATTTGTTTATATAATTGAAATATCACAGGTTGTGCGTTGTTCAATCAATTAGAATATCCGACCTTTTGGGTTGTTGATTTAAATTGATTGACACTTGGATATTGGTCTTTGGTACTATCCAAGTTATCTCTCTTTGATAAAGACTCGCAGATTTCTATTTGCTTGAGTAAAGATCAAATCGAGAGATTGAGATATAAACTCGTTGATATACTTTTTATCTAGATTGAGTCTGACTGTCTATTTGATACTCTAGAAAGTATATTGGAGTTTGTCCATACAGATTGCTAAGCGAAATATTGGGTGTGGTTTTTAGACCCCCGCTTTTTCTAGTGATATTTGACTTGAACTGTTTCATTCCCTAACGTATCTTTCAAGTCGTGCATATTGAAAACAAAACTGCGAAGCATATTTGAACTCTAGATAGACATAGTATTAAGGAATACAATACGAGGTTTATTGCTTAATCATTAAACTTTGTAGATAAGACATCGTCATAATCATTTGAATGCTATTGTGATTATGTATGGGAATGAGGTGAGGAATTCATCCTAGGGAACAATGTTTTACATGTGTTCTAAGGAAGTAAGTTCATAAACTTGTTTGTGAATCGAAAAGGAAATCACCAGGCGTTATTGGTTTTGTTATTCATTGCATATCTTATGAACAACCAATATGTATCATTGAGTATAACCGTTCACGACTTGTTGTGTTCTTGGTAGAACTATTCACAAAGGCCTGACTTATGTATTGGTATGACTTTTATTGGTGAAACCGATCTTAAGTAATCACCTGAGATGGTATGATCGGGTTTGTGATTTTCTGTCTGAACAAATATGGGAAAGGGGAACCGATCCTAGTAAGAGGTGCAGTACATCACAAAGGGGAACCGATCCTTGTATGAGGTGCATCAAGGTTTATAGCAGAAAGGGGAACCGATCCTATGAACATGTGCAACACGTTTTTAGGCAAAGGGGAACCGATCCTATGGACATGTGCAACACATATAAGTTAGATACCATATATATGTGGGGAACCGATCCTAGTACCTAGCCAACCGAATTTTGGAAAGCTAGTGTGACTATGCACTGTACTCACATGGAAGGTAGAACCGAAACTTGTTTTGGTTGAACCATTAAACCCATGATTGTGATTGAATGTTATTTGATCAATCACATAGTTCTTGAAAGTCAGATGAACTAATTCTAAACTTGTTTGGAAGTTTGGCACATCGGTTTCAAGGTTGTAAGTGTGAAAGAGAACTTACAAAGTTAAGATGTCGACATACTTTGAACACGTGCTATGAATGTTTATTTCTTTAATTGTTCAAAGTTATTCCTTAATAGCTAAGGGAAGAGAATCCCAGGATCGAAACATAAATAAGTTAAGAATCTTTTAATTAAGGTATTTAACTTCATTTTGTATGGAAATAAGAATTAGTAATGTGCATTTACTAATTAGAGAATTTCTGAGAGATTTCGATCATTATTTTTGGACAGAGCATTTCCAGGAATTATGGAAATCGAATTTGTGCTTTAATGAATCTTGAGAATATTTTTGGTTTTGGAAATTCCTTGGTGTCCAAACTTCCTTGTCTATGAATACTTGAAGTTTGCCTTTCTAGCAAACTAATCCTTCGTAACAACAAACTTCCTCTTTGTTGTGTTGTTACTGGTGTAGCCGCCTATTCGGAGAGGAGAGTAACCTAATTAGGCGAAATCTCTTACGGCCGCTCAGTTTAAAGTCTTCTTTGGGATTGAGAAGCTCTACGAGTACCGTTGGGGGGAAACTAGATAATTGCGGTTTATCTTTTGTTTTCTTTGATTTGATTGACTAACGGTTGTTGAACTTTGATTGCACCTAGTTTTTTTATGATTGAGAATCTTCTCTTCTGATATAAGATTCACTCAAACTAGCAGAGTTTCGACAAGGATCTTTAGACTGTTGTTAGTTCTAAAGACGATCTTGTGATAATCCATTGTTAACAGACTCCGTTCAGTGCGTGATTGATCACAAGAGATTCAAGTGATTGTGTGCAGGTGTTTATTGAAGATCTAAGAAGATTTGAAGACAAAGAAGATATTGAAGATTTCTGATTTGTGGGTTCATAAATTTTGGTGTGCACAATACTTGTTTCAGTAAAAGAGGATCCAATTAAAAATCGGTTTATCTTTGTGATAGATTGGATTGATTAATTGAGTAGATCGGCATCAACACAATTCTTTGGATTAATAGTGTTGTTGGCTTAATCTTAAACGATTACTTCGGTAATTGAATATAAGATAGATCTAAGGACCTGACGAAGGAGTTTATGTTAAGATAAACGGAAGAGCCTTTGTCCAGCTCATATCACTTGGTTGAATAGAGTTGATACCAAACAGATTTTTTGTTCCTTTACTGTTTGGAATACGAACCAAAGGAATTGTTCCTAGTACGTGACTAAGGTCGGAGGCGTGGGAATACAGACGGAACTAGGTGAACTATAGGTTTAGTTGCTTGGTCTCAACTATACGAAGTTAGGTGTAATTTTGTGTAGCGGCTTAATTCTGAGAGTATTCAATTCTGGACAAGGTCCCGGGGTTTTTCTGCATTTGCGGTTTCTTCGTTAACAAAATCTTGTTGTGTCATTTACTTTATATTTCCGCATTATAATTGTTTTATTATAATTATAGTAAATTACACAAACGTTAATTCCTATTTACTTGATAAGTGAATCCTATTGTGTTTGGTTAAGTCCGAACCTTTTTATCAAGTAATATATTTCGTTGTTGTATTGTCTCGATCTCGTATCCATATACGATCACACGAAGTGTGAACCGATTAGTTGTATTGTCTCGACTCAGTCCATAGACAATCACTTTCGGAGTAAGGACTTATAGGTAGGAAAAGTTTTAGCTTGAGGTATATTTGGGTACCCTCGCCTTTTCACATACTCTTTTAAATATTCCTATAATATACCTAAATAATAAAAGTAACAATCACCCAATTAATATGATAATATACTTGATAAATTGTAACATTTTAAATAATTACAAAAATATGAAAGTATATATTATTTCCCTAAATACTCCACCAGTTATGTTCTAAAATCGGTTTGTTCATGAATTAATACATTTATATATTAAGGAATGCAATCTTTTGCAAACCGTGGCTATAATGTTCATGAAATGATTCGAGTGAATCAAAATCGATTTTGCTTCAATTGTGTCTTGTATACTTCTATGAGAATATAAACAATTGAACAACTCTCTAGCTAGTTTCATTTGAGTCATTTGAACTAGTTGTGATAAAGATGAATAAGGTTGATATGAAAGTGTTCATATGGCTAACCTCGGTTAACTATTGTTGAACCAACTAAGTGTACACATTTTGGTACGGTTACCTTTATCTAAATGTTGGTACATTTCATTTGTGTATAACAAGCTAAGTTCGATCTAACGGTTGAAAGATATTAGCTTGAATCAAATCAAGTTTTCATCTAACGGTGAATATTGAATGCTTTGTTACCAAGTTGTAAACCCTAATTTGGAGACTATGTAAAGGAGAACTCTAGCAACTGGGAAACCTAATCCCCACACCTCTTGTGTGATACTAGTTGCGACTAGAGTCGATTTTCCTTTAACCTTAGGTTTTTTCTAAAACCCAGTAGGTCAACGACTTAAAGACTTCATTGGGATTGTGAAGCCAGACCCAACTATTTTCTCTGTAATTGCGTGTTCTGATCTTGTTGTTTTCTATTGTGATTGAGTACTATCTTCTTTAAGATTCGCTCGAGATTTATTCTTCGATAGGTAAGATTGAAAAGGAGTCACAAACACCTTCGTCTCATCGTTTATGATTCCACAATATCTTGTTTCGTTAATCGATTAAGATTATTGATATTACTAGGCTGTTCTTCGGGAATATAAGTCCGGTTTATCAGTTGGTTCCTGTTCACCTTGATTTATCAAAAGACGGAACAAAACTCGTAGACTTTTCTGTGTGATACAGATTTTTTTATCAAGTCTTCGACTTTGGGTCGTAGCAAATCTTAGTTGTGGGTGAGATCAGCTAAGGGAATCAAGTGCGCAGAATCCAGCGTGATTCTAGAGGCGTAAGAAACGCAATTGTACCTTGATCAGTGTGAGATTGGTTAGGGCTCAACTACATTTCAGTCCGAAGTTTACTTGGAGTAGGCTAGTGTCTGTAGCGGCTTGATACAGTATGGTGTTCAATCTGGACTAGGTCCGGGGTTTTTCTGCATTTGCGGTTTCCTCGTTAACAAAATTTCTGGTGTATGTGTTATTTCTTTTCCGCATTATATTTTCTATATAATTAAAATATCACAGGTTGTGCGTAGTTCAATCAATTAGATAATAATAATTAGGCTCGCGGATTTCTATCTGTTTGATTTGTTGATTACATTGTGAAACAGATATACAACTCTTGGATATATTTCCATTGATTGAGTCTGACTGTCTAGTTTATTCTCTTGGAATTATATTGGATTTTTCCCATATAGATTGATAAACGAAATATTGGGTGAGGTTGTTAGACCCTCGCTTTTTCACCCTCGAAGAGCTAAAACAGCAACATCATAAGATCTAGCCGCCATTTCAGGAGTAGCATGAGTACCTAGCCAAATTCTTGATTTACTACTGGGTTCTCTAACTTCACAAACCCATTTATCATTTTTCCTTCCTCTTACTCCTTTGTAAGTTGGGTGTCTAGTTTCATTAAACTTCTTTCTTCCTGCTTTTTTCTTGTGTGACACTAATTGATGCGTAGATAACGGATTATGGATAGTTTCATCCAAGTCTGAAGATGAATATAGGTCTGTAAATGATGATGAAGAAGACAAATACTCAAAATAAGTTTCAAAATTCATTCTGGGTGAGTCCATTAAGTAGTAGTGAAAGTGTGTGTATGTTTGTAAAGATAGTGAGCAGAGTTGAAATTGGAACTTGAGAGCTAAAAAGGAGGGAGAAGGAGAATTTCTTGTTAATAGAGAGATGGGTTTGAATTTGAAAGACGAGATTTAGAAAGGACACTTATAGAGTGGGAAAAAGATATTGAAACTGCCCCAACCCCCGGAAAAGCACACGATAAAAGGAAAGGCAGAGCCCCTGATATTATATGTTCAGTGGTTCTGTATGAACCGCCGTTTTAAACTAGTTAAAACCGTGCAGACACACAAATTGGTAGGCCCCACCAGGGGAGAAATCAAGGGGTCCCGTTTTTGTGTTTATACTTTGATTGTGAGTATATAGTTTTTACGTTGTCCAAACACACGGTCCGAATAAAATTTTAGTTATATGTTTTGGTAAGTTTCCTATAATAATAGTATCTATTATTATTAGTCATGTTTTATTACTAAAGTAACCTCAAAAAATTTAGATATTTGATAGATATTTAGGAGCAAAGAATCTAAAAATCCAAATGGGATTTCAACTGCTGAGGTAATAGGTTGAAAAACTTACATCTGTCCATACTAAAATGCTAGTGACGTTGAACTATATGAAACTGACACCTGTCTCCTATCTTATCCAATATCCATGTCACTCAAGGAACGTCATCGTCAGAAAATTAACGAATACTTCGTCGAATCAAAATTTCCAAATTTGGCCCATCCGTTAACTATCTGTATTCTGTTGGTCCCAAACGTCTGTGACAATTTGTCGTATTTAATTATTCTTGCTAAATTTGGCCTTTGAAATCTTGTTAAAAGAATCATGATGTGATCCGTGGAATAAATCTTTTTCGTGTTTTTTTACCTAGCGTTTTTAGGGGCCACTCAAAAGGATTTATGGGCCAACAATAAAACAAAATAAGGTCACCCAAACCTAAAATGAGTTACCTTTTATCTCGCATATTTTTTAATGGCAAAATTGCCCTTATATAATCGGGAAATAATATATTATTTTTATCCTCCGAATGCATTCGGTAGACAAAATAAGAAGCATGCGTCCGAATATAGTGGGCGTAGTATTTGAATGAATTTTGTTTCATTTTTTTTTCTAAGGTTTTTCTGTTTTTTTCCCAGATTCGGGAGATATTCATGATTTTAAACTTCCGAATGTAGTCGTGTTCTTCATTTCTCAAGAACATCGACAGTATTCGGGAGATAGAATTATAGGTTAACTTCCGAATATTTTTGTTCATATCTTCCTGTGAACAAAATGGATATAATCGGTAGCTTAAAGAATTTTTTGACTTCCGAATATATTGATGTAGAGACACAGTAATCGGAAATACCAAGGATTATGGTCGTTCCAAAATGCCAAAACCTAAGGATTTTGGCAGGTTTGGATTGTTGAGCCACTCAATAATCGGAGATTTGGTTAACTAAATTTACCTCTGATTATTACAAGTTCAAAATTTGAAAAATCTCTGTTTTTCCAAAATTCTGATTTTAGGGCCATCGTATATTCGGGAGTTTATTCAAATGACATATCTTCTGAATATTACTGTGGCAGAACATACCATGCCATGGCTCTAGGTGGTTCCAAGGGCCATTTTAGAAGGTTAGGCAACATACATTCGGGAGTTTATGTAAATTATATTACTTCTGATTATTACAAGTTCAAAATTTGAAAAATCCCTGTTTTTCCAAAATTTTGATTTTTGGGCCATCGTATATTCGGGAGTTTATTCAAATGACATATTTTCCAAAATTCGAAAAATTAAGTTTTTTTTTCAAAAACTCATTTCGAATTATGACAATCGGTAGTAAGGTAAGTGAACTTAACTTCCGATTATATAGTGGCATTTTAAAATGAAAATTACCATATTCGGTAGTATTTTAAGTTAATTAAACTTCCGATTATTTCTAAAGAACAGCAACCATAATCGGCAGGTAAAATAGATTGTTATCTACCGATTATGTTCCTGCTACTGCAAATCTTAGAAAAATTTCCGATCAATTTTTTGATTTCAAGCAATCAAATCCTAATTTTAGATCACAACTACTATCATCTATCCGTTTTGTTTATTTAACTCGAATTTTCTTTTTTGATGTTCTAAGTTTCAACTTTAAGATTAATGAATTTTGGTTTTAATTTTAAACAATAAATCATAAAATTGGTTCGATCAACGATCTTTGGCTTCAATCAAAATTAAGACGATGAAAAAAAAAATCGATGGGTAGAAAAGAGAAGAAGATGAGGAATGATATGAAAATAAAGAATATAGGTTTAGATTTAGTATAAAGGTGAATAGACAATTTCTATTTTTAAGACACCCCTTAACCCCTTCAATGGATGGGAATAAAAAAATGGCCCATAATTTCTTTTGAGTGACCCCTAAATATGCTAGGTTTTTTAGCTAAAACGACAAAGTTGTTCCTTGCAAATTTAAATCCGAAAAAGCTTGGCAGACGGTCGAATAAAACCGCCAAAAAAAAAAAACCGTCCTTGCAAATTTAAATCCGAAAAAGCTTGGCAGACGGTCGAATAAAACCGCCAAAAAAAAAACCGTCCGAAGAGTATTTTTGTGTGGTTTGCCCACACGGTCTGTCTAGAACCACTCGTTTAAATCTACATTTGTTTCTCGACTCCGTTACTCTAACAAGCAGAATGCACACGCATTGCACGGCCGCGAACTCTTAGATTCTCACTCACAATTCAATTTAGCAACACACATTACACATGGTCTGGTGGGGCAGTTTTATTAGCAATCTCTTGCAACATAATCCAATATTTTTGTTCTAGTAGAATATGCTATTCCTGAGAAACAATGAACTGGGTATACATTTGATAATAAAAGTTTAAAAAAGAAGTTGTGGATGGTTCACCAATTGAAAGAAACCCCAAGTCCCCGATGCACATCTCATTTCAAACCCTTTATGGAATCAAAGACGAAGGGTTTAGTATAAACATGCTTGTCTTCTGTCCGTTCCAACTGTCATAACTTCTCCAAGGAGCCACTGACCGTTGCTAAATCTAGTTTCACTTGCCTCATATTCTTCCTCTCTATCTTTAACAAACCCCTCGAGCACCGTAATAAGGCCTCTTGATCCTGTACTTAGGTCTGCAATTTCGCAGGGAACATTTGATGCTCACAGTTCTTTTACACTTGAGCAAAAAGTTCTCCAACAGTAGAATAACAGCTTTTTTCAAATCAACATTTCATGCACTTTCATGGTATTCATCCAATAGTCACATACAACCCAAATTGTTGAACAATAGACTCAGTCCGTAGAGTAAACTAATACATGCCGGCAAACAGTTTTCCAGTAAACTAATACATGCCGGCAAACAGTTTTCCACTGCAAAACGTGATTCAATCCTAATAAATTACCAAAATGAAACATTACCATATGATCCGAATCTGTCGTCATATTTCTTCCAGCGGGAAAACGACTTTGGGATGTATTGATATATCATACGTGTTGTTCTGGATTCACCGTATACGACAGCACCAGACCAATCAATCCAACTGCAAACCCTTCAGGCTTCAGGGACAAATAGAATGTGTATGAAATACAAATCAAAATGAATTTTTATTGAAAAACAAACCTTATTCATTAATACAAAACAAATAGAATCCACCAAAATTTACGGAACCCTAGAATTTAAAATTACACAAATCAAACGATTTCTACAAAATTTACAAATTTGGGAAATTGGGAAGCACATTAACAAACCCTGTTCAACTAATTTGTTGAGAAATAAAATGCATGTGCTACAGTAAATGTTGATATTGTTATCTAATAACGAACCATCCAAAATCATTGATAAACCCCTAAATTTACTTAATTTATAAAACCCTAGAATTTCAGATGACACAAATCAAACGAAAATTTGCATACCTAATCGTAAGAGAAGAAAAAATGATTTAAATCTCCATATCCTTTATTGATGTTGTGAAATTGCTTGAAACGTAGCTGAAGATCCAACTGCAGGAATGAATTTCAGCTGTTTAGAATAGAGAGAGAGTTCAGGAAGAAGAACAATGTCGAAAAGGAAAGGTAATGTTTCTGTTTATGAGGAAGGGGTTGTATTTCTAATCTTGATTTAAATCTTTAATCCAACGGCTGTAACTGGAGATTGAGATAATCCAACGGAGGCTGCTTTGAAAATGGGTTCACCAAAAGTACGTTCACCAAGGAAAACACCAAAAATTGGTTAGCGCATACATTAAAAGGGGGGGGGGGGGGATAAAGATTTACCTCCTAGTGTTGATGTTTCCTCTGGTATAGCTGCTGTTGACGACTGTTGTTGCAAATGAATCAAATACAAATTCTGAGACTTCTTCTTAAGATGAAGAATACGCTTTTTATGCCCACGACCAATTTTGTGTTGTTCCCACTCATGTGCTCCACGAAGGATCCGATTCCCACAAGCCTATATTGACAAAGAGAATATCAATCACATATCCCAATTATATTCTTGATTTTCTCTCTTTGGAGATTGGAATCTGAATTCAAAAACGAAACTAAAACTTCTTGCTATAGTGGCAGTAGAAAAATAGTTCTGATGATTTCTTTGGGGTCTTTCAACTCAGGTAATTTTCAAATTATTCTATTCATCATCTCATAATTAGATCATTACTTAAAACGTATTAAATTCCTATAGGTTTAAAAATGTTACTAACCTCACAAACAAATTGAGTCCACAAATCCCTCGCATCCTTCATCTGAGCCTGCACTGGGTCGAGCTTCTCTGAGTTGGAAATAGGCCTTGTATCCTCATGCAAGAACGATTTTATAATGTTGACGGACGGTTCAACCACCTGTCTTGCCCATGCCTCATTGAAGTCACCTGCAGAGGCCAGTTCAAGGTAAAACAGCCTGATGCATAGAGAGGGAAAATGAAAACCTTCAATATTTTAGGGATCTAATACACACCAAGGAAAGCTTCAGTTGCATCTACATAATGCAGGTCCCATCCAAAAAAATTTTGCAGCCTGTTAAGCCTCCTTTTCTACAAAAGGATGAAGGGCGTCAAATATATGTTTAAACGCAGAACAAGAAATATGGATTTAGAATAACAGTTACAGAAAGCCAAGTAGAGACAATCTGTACCTGACGCCGGACAAGTCTTTTGGTATTTATCTTTAGTTTGTCAATAGCTTCATCAAACAAATTTTTTTGCTTGCTATCATCAGAATTCAAAATTGCCTTCAAGTTTTCTTTCAAAACTTCATCCTCCATATTTGTTTCCAGCGGTATAATAGCTTCAGCATAAGAGTCGCGATACTGATCTCCAACACGATCATCTGAAGTCTTTAAGTTGGAGAAGTAAGAACTTAAAAAATCCTCGAATTCTCTGACACCTATAGCTTGGCATATGCCACGAGTGTAATCCGTATTTGCATTGTAAATATCATAGACTTCATTTAGTAAGCCGGCATCAATCATGCAATTTACTCTTTGTTCAACATATTTGTCCAGAACCGGAAGAGAAACATCCACACATATGAAACAACAATCATATCTGGAATTATCAACTCGACCCCAGTTCTGCCCTGCCACATGCAACATCAGAATATCTAAGTATCTAATTACTTAAGAAGAATTGTAAAATAGATTTTTCACCGTGTGCATTTTGGGTACATCCTGTCTATTACAGAGCTCCACTTCCAAAACAGAAGCATATATAAGCTCTATGAAATAACTTGATCTCGCAGAAATTCTAATGGACAGGGAGCACAAACCTCTGCACCTTTTGCTTGGAAAAGTTTGCTGGGGATGACACCCGAGCGTTCATACAAACTAAGGTACTGATTAACCTGAAGAACAGATAAACCAGAACTAAGAAAATACTCGAGCTACAAGACAAACAACGTAATAAAGCATGACCACTATGATGGTGTAGTGAGATTTTAGCATAACTAATAAAACATCTGAGTATGTAATCAGAACGAGCAAATAAATAGATTAACTTTGAAAAACCTCACTTTTCTATAATCATTCGGATGAATCCTGTTGGCAGCATCTGGATCGAGCTCCTTAAGAAGATTGTAGTTATTTGTAGACCCATCATTTCCCAACTCATACTTACAATTTGATGGCTTACCCGCTATAAAATAAAAATTAATATCAAACTTTCTTCACTTGGTTGCTTTAAACAGTCAGTCAATATACTATAAAAGAACAAATCAAGAACACATACTCACCAGGCAAGGAACTAACACAGACCTCGTCCATATCTTCCATCGAACCATCAAGAAGAAACGGGCTCACTAAAGCCTGATTTCATAGTTTATAATAATCCCTAATTAGTTATAAAAATCTAGAACCAACATTCAGTACACAACTAGAATTCAAGTAATTCGGAGACTAAAAAGTAATACCTGAATATAGAAATTTGTACCACCAACAACAACAGGCAAGTGATTCCGTGACAAAATCTCATCTATAATCTGAAATAATTACCCCTAAGCAGATCAATAATCCAAGTAAATGCACTACATAACATTCATAAACACCCGACGGAATGTGTCAGAAAGAAAAGAAAAAATATTGATAAACCAGGTAGAGAACTGAAAACTTATCGTACTTGAATTGCTGTGTCATGAAAATCCTTGGACGTGAATTCAACATTAGGGCTGATATTTCCCAGTAGATGATGAGGAATTCCTACAAAAAAGTTATCATTCCTCCAAATTAAAACCCTAAAAAACAAAAATTCAATTACTTGTTCAAATGGAGAGAACATACCTTTCTGTTCTTGGGGAGTGACTTTATTGGTAAGGATATCCAAACCATTGTAAACCTGCATGGAATCAGCATTGATGATTTCGATGGGGAAATGAGAAGCAAGATCAATTGCTAAACGAGATTTCCCAGCACCAGTTGCTCCCATAATTATCACCAATTTAGGGGTTTTGTGATTTCTAGTGTTAATTACATCTACTACTTCTTCCGTTTCCATCTTTTTCACTAATGGAATCAAAGCAACTACACGAGTTTGTAAAAACCCTAATTTAGGTGATCTGGTTCGCGATTGTTCAAAATGCGGAAATTTTGGTTGGGCTGAGCTTGACTTAAATTACCTAATTTGATTGGGGCCAGACATTTTAATTGGGGTCAAGCACTAGAGGACAAAAAAAGGTCACCCAATCCTAATTTGGGTCATCCCTTATAAAAATATTTTCTAAATTGCTAAAATGCCCCTGAGTGATTAGTATTAAGGTTTAATTAAGTTGATTAGTGTGATAATTTTGTTTAGATAAAAATCAGTTTTGGGATTAAAATTTGGGGAAATTTTAGTTTTGGGTTTATTT
>JAJJWW010006450.1:0-28533 GCA_023531295.1 Papaver armeniacum
TCCCAGTCATACATTTATTTGCTGCTGGTCAAGGTACTTCGGAATTAATAGGGCATTTTCAGATACTATGTGATTCAAAGCCGTGAATATGTTCCCCTTCTTTTGCGTCATGTAGAGTAATTCATGACATGCTCGAATAATGACTCGAACCGCCTCTTAACTGGTGCTTCTGTAATGAGACATCCTGACTGAGATCTCTCACACTCCTTCACTTCTCAGATTAAGTTCTCTTGGCTCCAACCTTTCTCTAAATATGCGTTTCAAGACTTTAGGCTGCTTGTGGGATGATTGACGTTTAACCCTGGGAAGCGGCGAACGAGGATTTTCCATGTCTTCTCGGTTGGGTCTCCTGACATATGTTGATTTTTGACGATTACACCATCTTGGATCCTAGGCATCTAGTAGTCTTGAGCAATTCTCCAATGGGAGAGGTAAGTCGGGTGTATCTTGATCGAGTCTCTGCTTGTCGGCTAGGAGCAGGGTGCCCTGCAGTTTTGCCAGTCTTTTGCGTCTTTGGAGGATCTCGAGGTATGCTTGTTGGGGTTCAGCCTTGCGCTTGTTCCCTTCTGCACCAATATTTATGGAGGGTTGCGAGTTGTATTGCTTGTTGATCGGGCCTTTGCTTCTTGGTATCTCGCGATTCTTCGAGTCTTGTAGGTTTTCTCTTTCAATAGAGCAGGTGCGGTGGTTGCCGATCTCTTCGGCTTCATGAAGCTCAGAAGGTCTAGAATCGAAGATTTTCTGATGAGAGCCACCTTAGACCGAGGAGCATGCCATTGATGCACAAATCTACCACGGTTATTTGCTCCGTGACATTTGGGTCATGAAAATCCAAGGCCTGGACTGCGAATCTCTTTACGTAGTCATTTGGGGTTTTTCAGCGACCCATGAAACATTCTTCCAAGATCGGAGAGTGACTTGCTTTGACACGAAGAAGTACTTCTTGTAGAAGGCGTAATCATTTCTTCCCAATTATTAATAGTCCACACAGCGCGCATGTTGTTGTACCAGTGTATGCCATGCCTTTCAAAGATTTTGAAAATTCCTTGGGGCGAAACAACGTGGTTGTGTTCATCTTCTCCCAAGGCTTCCGAAGCTTGAGAGACATGTTCTCGAGCATTGCCGATTCCATCATATAGAGTGAAAGTTGGAGAGGTATAACCTTTAGGAAGAGGGATCCTTTGCGTAAGCGGCGGGATAAGGAGGGCTGGTGAAGATGGACATGTGATGTCTTATCCTTTCTTGTTCGCGAGAAGGCGCTCCAAATCTTCGAGTAATGAAATTTGATGATTCTTTTCTGGCGATGAATCGTCGCAGCTGCGGACTTCGTCGTCGTCCACTACATGAATTGGAATCACCTCAGGATCAGCATTTGAGGATTTCTCCTTCTCTTTCCCTTTTCTTTGAGTTTTCTCTGACATTGTATCAGTGAGATCCTTCAGTTGATTAAATAGCTCCTTCTGTGACGTAGCCATATCGGTTTGATTTTTTGCAAGAGTCTCTTGCACTTTGATGAGATCGGCAATGGTGGGTGGTGGGTTTCCTCTGACTTCCTCAAGGTGTCACCGAACGAGAGGATGAACTTCCGTGTTAGCGTGAGAGGAGTAATGTCACCACCTTCGGTGTTATTAGAGGTCCAATTGTTTAGGGATATCTTCATTGTCGTCGTTGTTGTTGTTGCTAGTGCTAGCGCCGTTTGTGTTGGAACCTGTAACTAACCTAGACCTAAGACCAGCCATCTTGTGAAATCATGAGATTGCAACCAAGAGATTATCTCCCACTGTGGTCGCCAATCTGTAGATGGGAAAAACGATTTCTTTGGTTTTACGGTGAATTGAAGAGGCGACCGTGTGGAGACTCCTTGAACCGAGCGAAATTTTAAACCTCACACGGATGCACCGCAAGAAGGGAGTGCTTTAAGTTCGAGAGATCAATCAGTAAGACTCCGTCCAAACCAAGAACAATGGCCGTTCCGAGTCAATTCAGGTCACAAGAGAGGATGGGTTGATTTGTAGGAGGGAAGTCGAGAAATACGTGAGATCAATGGTGATCCGAGATTGTAGGTGTGTTGTGAATTTAGCGTAAGAATGCTCGAATGATTAAATTTTTGCTCAATTGAGAGTGAATGCTCAGACGATGAGTTCATGTAGATAAAAGATTGTCCGTATGAACTTGCCGAGAATTCTTTTAGACGAATGTTGAGTGTTCGAATCTTTTACTTTCAATTAGGATTTAGAGACATTTTATAATGCCGAAGTTGAAAACACCATGATCCCATGAAGTGTGACATTTCTTTGGAATCATAGAGTGGGGAAGTGGGAAATCGTGTTAAAACCAGTTGCTCATTGTGCGGAGACTTTGTTAATTTTTCACCCACTACTTTGCTGACTCTTCCAACTGATTGCACGACTTGCTTACATTCTTATCGTGGGTGAACACACGTGCCGTAGATCGCCAGACCAAAACCCTAGTTAATATCCCCCCATGTGACACGATTGATATCTCGAGATTGTGGAGTCGATTCTTGACTTTGTGGGACGATGAGTCCATGTATTGTTGAATTGAACATGTTTTGCAAATGTTTCAAATTCATGAATCAAATATGTCCATTTGAGACGGGGTATTATTATGTTGATTACCTAAGACGAGCAAACTGTGTTGCTGAATTGTCGAATAATATTGATAGTTGAACTAATATTCTTGAATTTGAGCAAATATTGCCGGTTTGAGCAAATATTGCTAGTTGAGCAAATATTGCTCGTTTGATGAATTGTTGGTAGCAGGACCAAAACAAATATTAATTTAAGATACTGACTGCTGGGTCGAGTAAAATAAATAAAAACGTTGATTATGAAATCAACATAAAATTATCAGAGTATTTGAATCTGCTCAGAATCACGTTTCTACAGAGCTCTGGATTCAAAACCCTAATCTTATCGAAATGATGATTTATTGCAAATCAATTTGCAGAGTGAAGAAAGGACCTAATACATGGGATGACGAGTTCACCATGTATGCCCAGATGCTCGAATGAGCAAAATACCAAAGTCTCTCAGAGGACCAGTTGGTGAAAGAATGATTAAATGTTGGTTTAATCATTTATTGAAATAATGCTCGTGCGGGCGACAAATAATAAAAACCTGGTCATGAACTGAGGAAGAACCGACCAAGAGGTCATGAGACCGGCTCTTGGTGGCCGTGGGACCAATGGATGGTCGTTCAAGCAAACTCTTAATTGTTTGGAAGAAGTTTGAACCTAATATGAGAAATTGAGCAAATTAGGTTAAAATCATTAAAACATGCGGGACCCATTTGTTTGCAGGCCTTAGAGCCACCCTTGGTCGGTCAAGGGGATGTGCTCGTGTCACCATAGTGTCCGTGTCTCAATCCCGAGAGTTTCGGTATTTTTCTCGATGCGCATTTGAGCAACATTCGAGAAAATATGCGGGAATCCGTGGGTTTTTTTGAAACTAGGAAAAATACATGAGATAAAAATATATCTTTAAAAGAATTTAATTAAATACATGAGATGATAAAAATAATAAATAAATCGTGGAATTGCAAAGTGTGGGACCGGCCACGGCTAGGGCATGACCGGTAGGCTACTGAGCACGGTCCCCACACTTTCCCGATTTTATGTGATTTTATGTATTTTCTCTGATTTGAGGGAAATTCCATGATTTGGAAAGTTTACGGAATTAGGAACTTTCATGAGATGAGATAAAATAATAATAAAATAGGGAATGGTGGGGTGTGGGACCGGAAATGGCCAAGGCATGGTAAAGGAGGCCAATGGGCACGGTCCCAGAGCACTCTTCCCAATTTTATGTAATTTTCATGATTTTAGGAAATTTTCATAAAATCGTAGAGATTTGTTAAAACCAAGGTATTTTGGTGAAATCGGGGGAGTTTTCATGGAATCAGAAACTTAAGACAACAAACAATAATAAAATAATAGGCGTGTGGGACCGGCTTAGGGCATGGCCAGGCGGGGCTAGAGCCCCGGTCCCACGAGTTTTTTTTCCCAATTTTATAATAATTTTCATGATTTTAGAAAATTCATAAAATTAGGAATTTTCATGGTTTTAGGGAAAATTCATGAAATCAGGGAATTTTCATAATTTCAGAGAAATAATAAAATAATGGGGACGTGAGGTGTGGGACCGGCCACGGCTAGGGCATGACCGGACGACTGGTGCTCAGTACCACGACACCTTTCCCTAATTTTATTATTTCTTTGATAAAATCATGAGATTAGAGAATTTCCTTGAAACGAATGAGGTTAGCTCGAACGAGAGAATTTTCACGAGATCAGGAAAAAATAATAAAATATGACAAAATATAAAATTGGGCGCGAGACTGGTCACGGCATGACCGGCCAGCTGATAAGCCCAGCCCCCTGGAGCCTTTGCTAATATTTTATTATTATCATTTTTCCTTCCGATTTTGCATAGGTTCATCGATCATTCATATTTTGAAATGCTCGTTTGCGCATTCAAATGCTGGTATGTGCATTTTTGCTAAGTACACTTGAACCATTTTAGTCAGGGCTTATTCGATGTTCAGATGTCTATTTCGTTGAATATTTATCATTAACCCGTGGAATTCTGCTGGGAAGAACCACGAATTGAAGTGACGAAATATAACGAAAAATCGTAGAATATTACTGGATATTCAGGCGATTATAGATAATAATTGATGGCTCTATACTAGTAGGGCTTCCTATTTAGGAGCATTAGTTATATGAGGGTTGAGCAATATGAACTTGCTGGAGTGTCATATTCCTCTTGTATAGTCAGGGAAAACATGATTGCATCCTGAAAGACGTTATTGCTTTATACTAAAGGCACACGCCTGTCTAGGAGCCGTCCAATCTTGCGATTCTATACAAGTATGAGATGTGTCGTGGTCTCACTCGGGAGACTACACATCTACATCTTCCCGAGAAACTTTCTCGATCGAGGTTTTATGGCATGATCTTTCACGCTTAGAGACATAAGTCTCAATACTCATCCCGATTTAGGATCCGGAGTAATCAAATTGCTCGGTATTCATGAGATGTGCCGTGGCCTCACTGGGAGACTACACATCTACATATACTCGAGAGACAACCTTCTCGAGTTAGAGATTTATGGCATGAGCTTTCATGCTTTAATGAGAGACATGGGCCTCAATACTCATCCGATTTAGGATCCGGAGTATAGCTTTACAATTTTACCCTTTGTCGAAAATCCACCATCTGATCGTTCATCGATGACTATTTTAGGTGCGTCCGGATGTATACCACGAGGCATAAGGATGAAGTCTTGTGAGGTGTAAAAAGGAAACTGAGACTCAAACTGGTCGAAAGATCAAAGTTCTACGCCCGTACAATTGTGGAGAGTACAAGAGTGATTATTTCTTGATAGTATGTCAAGATGAGGGGATAAATAGACACTTCACAGTAAAGAAGACAACGCAACAAAATGGGGTAGCTAATTGGATGAATCGTACTTTGCTTGAGAAGGTACGATGTATGTTATCTAATGCTGAGGTAGTCACATATGTGTGCTTCCTCATTAATAGGTTGCCATCATCTGCATTAGAAGGTAAAACTCCTATGGTGAAACTGTTTGGTAAACCTTCTTATAACTATGAATCAATTCATATCTTTGGTTATCCTGTGTGGTATCATGTTAGTGGAAACAAGCTTGTTGCCATGCCGTGAAATAAATATTTATGGGTGTGTTCAAGATTTGGAATCTAGTTGAGAAGAAGATAGTCATGAGTAGAGATGTCATGTTCGATAAGATGTCTATTGTTCAGTCTTGGGGTTCTCTCCAGTAGGTGGAGATTGATGCAACTCCATCACTTCTAACTAGATCTATATATGTTAAATCTACTTCCGAAGGCATGACATCTACGAGGATGTCAAATTCGAAGGCATGGAACCTACGAGGGAAGTAACTACTAAAGTTCCAATTGATAGTTATGTTAACAAAGGGGAACAAGAGTCAGTAGAAGATACGTAAGATACGATCCCGGAGACCGTAGTAACCAGCAAACAGAGAAGATCAATCAGGAGACCTGGTTGGATACATCATTATGTTGCTTATAAATTACCAATTGTTGAATATGGTACTCCTATTTCCTATTTAGAAGTTGTATGCAGTGCAGGGTGTAAAAAATGGGAAGGTGCTAGCGCATGATGACATAAAGTCTCTTTATAAGAATGGAACATGGATTCTTATGAAGATTTTGAACGGTAAGAAGAACATATGGGTATATTCTAAGTAAGAAGGATATTCGGTGAATCAAGTACACTAAAAGGTGATCTTGAAGAGGAGATATGTATGCCTCAGCCGAGTGGGTTCAAGTTTGCTGAAAAATATGATTGTATATGTAAACTAAAGAGATCGTTGTACGGGATGAAGCAGTCTCCAAGATAATGGTACAAACGATTTGGCCAGTTTATGATTGGCCAAATATACACAAGAAATCAATATGACCATTGTGTATATATACTTTAAGAAGCTACATGACGGGTCTTTCAGGTATTTGCTCTTATATGTCGATGATATGCTGAAGGTTGAATAACAAGAAATATATGATAATTTGAAGCACAAGTTATCATCTGATTTCGAGATGAAAGATCTGGGGGAGGCTAAAAATATTCTTGATATGGAGATTCAACGTGACAGAGAGAAGGGTAAAGTTTGTTTGTTTCAAAGGGAATATTTAAATAAGGTGTTATAGATCCCTTCGTGATGTTTTACAAAGTAGATGATAATTGGTGCTTTCTTGGCGGTCGATAGCTGCGCCTTACGGGAATTTGGTATCTACGAAGTAACTAAATCTGTAAGTAATCCTCTTGCTCCTCATTTTAAATTGAATGCTCGCATGTTTCCCACAACTGAAGAAGAGCGTAAGTATATGGCTCAAGTCCCATATGCTGAGGCTATTGGTTGCTTGATGTATGCGATAGTATGTACATGGCCGTACATATCACATGCAGTTAGTATGACCAGCTATTATATGCACTGTCCTGGTAAAAAACATTGGAAAGATGTGAAATGAATTTTGAAGTATCTTTATGGTACGATTGATATTGGCTTGGATTTGTGAAGGAAGTGAGTTAGTTGTGTGTTGGGTATGTGGATTCTGACTATGTTGGTGATTTGGACAAGAGACATTCAACTGGGTATGTATTTGATGTAGAAGGGACACCAGTTAGTTGGAGATAAATTTTGCAGTCTACTGTGGTTCTCTCAACTACTAAAGCAGAGTATATATGGCAGTGACAGAGGCATTCAAAGAGGCCATATGGTTGCAGGATTTGCTAGATGATTCAGGAGTTGTTCAAGACCAACTACTTGTGCACTGTGATAGTCTTAGTGCAATTTACTTGACTAAAAATCAAGTGCATCGTGCTATAACTAAACATATAGAGGTGCGAATTCACTTTGTCAGAGAAATTCTTGAATACGAAGATATTCTACTTGTGAAGACCGATACCAAAGACAATCCAGCTGATATCTTTGACTAAAGCAGTATCTAGGGTCGGGTTTTCAACGTTGCTCGAAATATATCCGCATCCTTCTTATTTGGTAAGAGACCTTCTAGAGATAGAGGTTCTTAGAACTTGGTGGAGGCCTTCTATCAAGGTCATTTTAGTTCACTCTGATCTGTTTGATTCCTATTGAGGATACGTAGGCAGTCGGTGATGGTGCAATCGACATTGAAAGATGAAGGTAATTTTTTAATTGATCGTCTCATACATGAATGATCCGAGGTAGAGAATTGTTGGTAGGTCGGTCAAAGACTAGATCAAGAAATCTAGTTAGTTTAGGAAACCAATTTCTTGTGTCCTAAGTATAGCCACTTAAGACGTTTGTCTCTAAGAGTTAAGTTAGGAAACCCTATACTTGTAGGAAAAGTTATCCTTGTTAAGAAATATGTCTATTCTTATTAACACGTATAAATAGCCATGAGAGAACATAGTAGAAACACACCAGAAGTGTCTTCTTTTCTGCTAAAGGCTTTGTATATAGCTCCCTCCTATACGGTGATATATAATATTGCTTATCTCGGGGATTCAACCTCGTCAAATACTTATTCTTCTTGTATGTGTGTGTGGTTGTATTCTCGGCAATATTGGAATACCATTGTAAAGCTGGCAATGCTTCCGCACTAAAAATGCAGAATTATAATATGTTTTTCATAGATCGGATAATGTGTTTATGTAAACGAAACAAAAAATAATGTAAAAATAAAAAAAGTGGAACCGAAAACTTAGAAGACTAGATTTGTGCCCGTTGCCATATAATTGATTTGGTGGCCGTAGGCTTCGCCATGCCTCGTAGTGACGCATTTTTGATCCCCATGGCTATGATGTGGTGGGCCACATATTCCTCTTTATCCATAAACACGTATTAAAAATTAGTTTTAAATAAAAAAAATTCCTTTTTTTTCTCATGTAAAAATTTGAAATTAGTTTTCCCTTAAAAGTATCCCCCTATAAATTCTCGTGATAAGAAAAAAAGAAAACAAGACATGTCAAAAACTAAGATGAGCCACATGCTTCAGGCATGTGGCCTGACCATATCGTAGTTGTCTTAGGTTTTGATTTGGTATGGGTGGGCCATCTCGATGCATTAAATATGTGAGAAAAGATAGGAAATATGTACGAATTTTATTTATTTTTCCTTTTATTTTAGCGAAACTTTGTGTGAAATTGGTGGGGTTCCTCATGAGGCTCATTTGGTAGGCTAGCACGACATCTGTTCAACTAATATAGTAATACGCTGTTGGAGCTTAGCATGTTACGCTTCCAACTAGTTTCTTGTAGTAATACTTTTTATCCAACAATAAAACGATTAATTAGTAATTTGGAAAAGAAGAGTCTTAGTATTGTATGCACTCGACTTTAAAATTACAAACACGATAAGTTAAGTTTTTCGAACCTTAAATTAAGCATGGAAAAATGTGGAAATTAAAATTAATGTGAGCTTCGAGACTAGGGTTTGTCCTGTCGTTGTTGGAATATAAAAATTAGTGTGGCTTTCGAGATACTCGGTATAGATGGTGAAATTTGGATAAGGGGCAAAAGCGTCATTTTAAGACCATAAACAAAAGTCAACTATCATGGAAGAGGTTAATGTCATGGTCCTCAAGGCACCCATAGCTACGCTTTCTAATATACGTCCCCGCGAGACACTGCTGGTCATGATGTCGTGATTCTTAGCGCACATCCTCGGCAAGATACAACTGGTCAGGTAGGTCCTATAGAGCGTAAAACATCCCCGAAAGACTTATGAACTAGAACAACCACAATTCCAGCATGCCTTCACGAGACCAAGCTGATTGTGTTGCCATGATTCCTAGTATACATCCTCGACAAGATACTGCTGGTCATGTAGGCTCTTTAGATGCGTAAAAACGTCCCCGACGGACTTATGACCCAGAGCAGAGACATACATGTCTCTTGTAAGCACGACCCACCCTATATGAGATCAAAGACTGATTCTTAGTACATCATCGCGAGAAACACTGGTCATGCCTACTCTAGACTCTGACTCGGCTTACCAAGGCATCAGAATAATTCCTAGGATATCCTTGCGAGATACGTTGGTTATTCTGCCTCTGGGTCCTTTCGACAGACTCCTAGAGCATCCTTCCGAGATACACTGTTCATGTCGGCCCCATAAATACGGACACAATTGATTCCTATCACATCTCTTCAAGATACGCTGGTCAAAGAAAAGTGAGTCGAAGTCTCGCAGATGCATCATTAGGAGTGCAAGCCTTCTTTTCTCTCCCAAACATGTCCCAGCTGACTTCGGAAAGATTTCATTGTGTTAGCCAAAGTTTTGAACAGACTCCATCCCATTGGCTAAATATAGGACGATTTCAAACGCGTCAGCCAAGTTTCTGACGGCCTAAAACCCGTCATCTAAATATAAGACGGTCTCAAACCCGTCAGCCAAATCTCTAACAGCCTCAAACCCGTCGGCCAAATCTTTGAGGGCCTCAAACAGGTCGGCCAAATCTTTGATGGCCTCATCCGAACTGAGCCATCTCGTCTGAAGAGTTTTATACACGCATAAAACTCCTAAGCACATGCCTTACATAGGGCTCAAGCCTATTTCTCGACCTCTCGGACACACTCATGGCTAGTAAATTGATCTTGAACTATACATGTACTAGGTATCACCCGGCCCTACGGCCGGGCTCAACCTTTTTCGATTTTTGTTTGTTGGTTGGTCTGCTAGTCAGTATCCTTCCACAAAATTTTAGTCATCCTGTAATTATCGGGACCGTGTTTAGTTAGTCAGGTCATAGAAGTCGGGCCTACGGCCCTGGCCATTATGGATCGTCCCATTATTAAGTTAGTCGTACCACTGTATAATATGTTAACAAGTCGGGTCGTAGTGGCGTGTTTAATTAATCGACGATAGTAGTATGGGTCCATTAGGAATGTTCAATAATATTATTGTCTATCTTAAATTGATAAGGTAAACATATAATATAAGTATTAAGCATATATATATATATTACGGCTTGAGAGTCGAGTCTATAGAGTAGTCGAGGCATGCATCCCAAAGTATTTTGTTGGCCTAGGATCAAATCGGTCGCGTGACAATAAATTATAAAATCTAGGGTAAAACGTAGTCCCCAACTTAAATATAGCGATAATAAGGTTAAAATATAGGTGGTTGAGCTTATAAGTTACTTGGAGACTCCACATTGAAATTAACTGTGATTAGGATGAAACTATAGGGTTGAGTTGAGCTTATAATTTACTCAGAGCCTATGGAGTTTTGTTGGTCGGATCAAGCAGTTTCACACAATTCAATCGTAAAACATAATTCCAATCTCTATCGACCATCTTTAGTGGTATTGGCCCTTGCGTTGATAGCTTACCAAATTGTCTTTGGTGGTATTCGACCAACTTGTCATATTGTATTTTCACAGCATGAATCTTAAGTTACTTTAGATGAAAAATCATGGTGATGATAGTATAGATACATGCATTCCAGTAACTAAATAACTGAAACCAACGACCTGCAAGTCAACTATAAGATGAAACCAAATTGTAAATAACCTTGCATTACGTATTGCAGGGATATATAATAGTGCATTGGCGACTTAAATTACTTTTCCATTAGTGCATTGGCGACTTAAATTACTTTGGAATCGTGGGATTTGAACCCACAACTACATGGTGATAACCATGTGCTCTACTAGTTGAGCTAAGACAACGGTTCAACTTCATACTTAGTGGTACATAGAACCGGGCATTTCATGCCACAACTGTTTAATAATATATTCTGTATCAAATAAGATGAGCTCCCATATGCGGCTTATGCACATGCACAGTAGCCTAAGAGTTAGCAAAGTAAGCATTATGCTGAAACGCACATGATGACATTAGCAGGAAATTTGCGGAAAAGGTGAAGTTCGCCAGGACCTACCTCGGTTAATCTTTGGGGCTAATCAATCCGTAACTAAAATTTAAGCTTTATAATCCTACTCAGGATAAAGTAGATTAGGTCCAGTTGAAAATTCATTATAATTTATAACAATCACCTGAAAAGTTGTTGGCGCATTGCAAACTCAGTTCAATGCTCCGGGAGTAAGGCTTGACATGAAAGTACAGTGTATATCAAAATTATACTGCAAAATGGTTGTGAATCAGTCAAAACTTGTACAAACCAACTTCTAAAATCCTACCATGAAAATGCTCACCAAACGTAAACATACCCGCACACTCCTTTGTACCTCCAGCTACACATGTCTTATGAATAGTTTGAGACCTTATACTGCAAAGTGTCAATTATCTACAGTGGCAATGGTTTGAGACCTTACACAGGTGAGCTTGGCTCTGAGAATTTTCAGAGTTGTCAGCACATGTTGAAGACTCAATGGGTACACCTCCATCAAGTAAATTGCAATTGCATGGTAACTTAGTTTTAACGGAAACGAATAAAAAATCATTATACTTCTGAACGGCAATGTAAATATGTCAGCACACTATCTAAAAGAAAATTAATTTTAAATATGTCAATTTTAGAGGAAATGGATAAGAATAAGATGCGTGCTAGACTCGATCTGCGAGACAACGTGTAGGATGCAAATATGAATAATTGATGCTAATAAATATAGTCTTCAGAGATGCTTGGAATTCATTAAATCACTAAAGAGGTATCGGTTACACAATGAGTTGTGGTTGATGGTGGTTTTTAGACAAAAAGGTAAAATCGTAAAACCCCGAATAACCTAATGTCACCGGTGACACATTTATTAGAACATTCAATGCATGTAGTCAGTAATTAATAGGGGGTATTTTTTCAAATTAGGGTTACAACGAACAAAACCCTAATTCCCCTCCGTGCCAATGGAAAATCATGCCGGCCACACCTAGCCCAAGCTAGCCGCGCCATGCCAAACCCACTGGCCTTGGCCCTAGCTATGCTAGTCACACCAAACGCGCCAAAGCATGCCAACCATGCTAGCCGCACCTCCATGCCAATGGCAAATCATGCCGCCCACACCTAGCCCAAGCTAGACGCGCCATGCCAAACGCACTCGCCTTGGCCCGAGCTATGCTAGTAACACCAAACGCGCCAAAGCATGCCAACCATGCTAGCCGCACCTCCGTGCCAATGGCAAATCATGCCGCCACACCTAGCCCAAGCTAGCCGCGCCATGCCAAACGCACTCGCATTGGCCCTAGCTATGCTAGTCACACCAAACGCGCCAAAGCATGCCAACCATGCTAGCCGCACCTCCGTGCCAATGGAAAATCATGCCAGCCACACCTAGCCCAAGCTAGCCGCGCCATGCCAAACGCACTTTGCCTTGGCCCTAGCTATGTTAGTAAAACCAAACGCGCCAAAGCATGCCAACCATGCTAGCCGCACCTCCGTGCCAATGGAAAATCATGCCAGCCACACATAGCCCAAGCTAGCCGCACCATGCCAAACGCACTCTGCCTTGGCCCTAGATATGCTAGTCACACCAAACGCGCCAAAGCATGCCAAAGCATGCCAACCATGCTCAGCCGCACCTCCGTACCAATGGCAAATCATGCAAAGCATGCCACACCTAGCCTAAGCTAGCTATCCGCGCCATGCCAAACACACTCGCCTTGGCCTAGCTATGCTAATCACACCAAACGCGCCAAAGCATGCCAACCATGCTAGCCGCACCTCCGTGCCAATGGCAAATCATGCCAGCCACACCTAGCCCAAGCTATCCGCGCCATGCCAAACGCACTCTGCCTTGGCCCTAGCTATGCTATTCACACCAAACGCGCCAAAGCATGCCAACCATGCTAGCCGCACCTCCGTGCCAATGGCAAATCATGCCAGCCACACCTAGCCCAATCTAGCCAACGCGCAAAGCATGCCAAATGCACAAATCATGCCTTGGCCCTAGCTATGCTAATCACACCAAAAACGCGCCAAAGCATGCCAACCATGCTAGCCGCACCTCCGTGCCAATGGAAAATCATGTGACCACACCTAGCCCAAGCTAGCCGCGCCATGCCAAACGCACTCGCCTTGGCCCTAGCTATGTTAGTCACACCAAACGCGCCAAAGCATGCCAACCATGCTAGCCGCACCTCCGTGCCAATGGCAAATCATGCCGCCCACACATAGCCCAAGCTATCCGCGCACCATGCCAAACGCACTCTCTGCCTTGGCCCTAGCTATGCTAGTCACACCAAACGCGCCAAAGCATGCCAACCATGCTAGCCGCACCTCCGTGCCAATGGCAAATCATGCCACCACACCTAGCCCAAGCTAGCCGCGCCATGCCAAACGCACTCTTGGCCCTAGCTATGCTAGTCTCACCAAACGCGCCAAAGCTGCCAACCATGCTAGCCGCACCTCCGTGCCAATGGCAAACCACGCCCACACCTAGCCTAAACACGCGCCATGTCAAACGCACACCGCTCTACCTTGGCCCTATGCTAGCTATGGTCACACAAAACGCGCCAAAGCATGCCAACCATGCTAGCCGCACCTCCGTGCAAATGGCAAAACCCGCCACACCTAGCCTAGGCTTGCCAAAAAGCTATGCTAGTCACACAAAACCTAGGCCAAATTGGCCACGCATGCCAAATTGGCACATGCCAAAACACTTGGCTTGCTACGCCGGTCACACCACGGTAGCTTTTATTACTGTGTCGTGGCCCTAATGGCCGAGCGTGCCATTGGCACATGCCAACACGTCGATAGCTTTTCTTACCAGGCCGTGGCCCTAATGGCCGAGCATGCCATTGGCACATGCCAACACACAACGCTGGTAGCTTTTCTTACTGTGCCGTGGCCCTAATGTCCGAGCATGCCATTGGAACATGCTAACATGCTCATTTGGTAGCTTTCATTACCTAGTCGTGGCCCCTAATGGCCATGCGTGCCATTGACACATGCCAAACACGCATATTTGGTAGCCTAACTTGCAAGCCGTGCAACCTAGGCCAACTTGGCCGTCACGTGCCATTGGCACATGCCAAAACCCACGCTGTTAGCCTAACTTGCAAACCGTGCAACCTACCGCAAGGCATTCCGCACATGCCACACACGCCACTAGTTAGCCTGGGCATTGCCACTTACACTCAACGTGTAACCTACCACCAACGCATTCCGCACATGCCATTGGCACATGCCACACACGCCACTAGCAGCTCTGGCGTTGCCACTTGCACTCAAGGTGCAACCCGCAATAAAGGCATTCCGCACATGCCATTGGCACATGCCACACGCGCCACTAGCAGCGCCACTTGCACTCAAGGTGCAACCAACACTCGAGACATCAACACAAACTGGGGGATGCTTTCTAGGGTCTTGGTTTGGCGGTCACAGCATGCAGCGTACACTACGCTCACATTAAGAAAGCGTGAATAGGAATAAAGCGGTCAAATAAATGAGGAAATAATGGTGAAAACGTTTTCACCCATAAACACCATGCGGTTACCACCTCCTCCCATTATTTCACCCTTTACTCTCTTCCTTCATGTGGCCAGCAGTACGTTTCAATCTCGACTTGTATAAATAGGTCTTACCTATTTCCACCGACGACAAGTCTCGGTCAGGAGAAAAACACAACACTCTCAGAAAAGGCAACTTTGCAAGCTCTCCAAAAAAGCTTTCATCTCTTGCAAGCTTCCGAAGCTTTCACTTTCTGATACAAGTCGAGACACTACTCTCCCAGAATTATTCTGGTCTCAACACCTTTCTTTGCTTCCCTCCCCAAATCAACCCTTCTCCTCCACTTTGTGACCGAAGCAAGTCCGGAACGGCCATTTCTTGGTTTAGGCCGGACTTGCATATTGATCTCTCGAATCTAGAAAGTGCTCACGTGCAGCACATTTGTTTAGGGTTTAAACCAGGTTTCTCACTCACCTACCGAATTTACCAAAATAAAGTGGAAACGATTTTTACCCATAAAAATTGGCGACCACGGCGGGAGGATTGATCTATCGGCTACAATGTCGATCTGTCGATCTCGTTTTTCGACCCAGATGTCAAGATGGTAGGGAAGGAGACTCAATCCGACTCAACTACCGGACAACCGGTTACCGGTCGTAAAGACTACATGAGAAAACCTGGGACTCGAAGATGCTACAAGCGATTGGGGACTTGTCAAGCGATGCTACACAGCAAAGCCGCCTTTTACATGGAGAGGGGCGTGTTCGCAGAGAAAAAAAAAACCCTATGAAGTGAGTAAATTTAGACTGGGCAAGATATACGATTTGTTTTTAGGTTCTTAGTAAAACCGTCATACTATTGCGTCTTGTGCCGATTGCTATCACACACTTTCATAAAAGCAATATTCCTTTCACAAAACATAATCAGAGTTATATTATCAAAACCATTCATCCCGTAAATAATCTAATATCCTCAAAAGCTACCAAATTGTCTATCAAAACCGGTCGAACTTTGAACCAGACATCCAGTATGTTTTTCAAAAAAAAAAAAAAAAAAGAACCTAAATGAAAGTTTAACAGAGAAACATTCAAGGAAAATCATCCAACAAAGGTCCGCTCTTCTTGGAGAAAGTCAACTTTGCATCTTCAAGAGCCGCTCTCTTCATAGTCAATATCTTGGAAAGCTTTTCGAGTTCTACCTCCCGTCGTGCAATCTCCTCTCCGTGCAGAAAGGCTTTGACCGCCGCATCTTTCGACTTTTGATCTCAAAGAAGGCCTTCGACAAACCACGAAGCGTTGAACTCCTTTTCTACACACACGTCGCGATGGTGCTCCCCTGGGCAATAACGTCTTCGTAAACGGTGTGGCCGGTCACCTCACGCATGTCCTCGATGGAAGATAAAGCCTCTTCCACATGCTTAACCAACGCAAATCGACTAGTGATCTTCTTGGTTGTGGCCATATGTCCATACTTCTCCCAGATTCTCGGGTGTACAACGCCTCATACTTAGCCAAAGACGTTGAAACCGCCAACCAAAGACATGACTGGATAAGGAACCAATTACGGGGATCGAAAATGGCGCTCGCAACTGGCCTCACGACTCGCAAAGGGTCTTTTTCCATGTCTACGGCAGCAACCATCAAGGAATCATCCACCGTTTGAACCACATCTGTGTCCAGCGATTGGCTAACTCCCATCTCCAAGTCACCGACAATGGTCACCAAAGGCAAGTTTTCGTGTGGCTCCGCCCCAGAATCGTCTTCCGAACCGGATTCCTCCTGCGAACTTGAGTTAGACATTTTTCAAAAAAAAAACGGAAGAAGAAAGAAAAAGAAGCGCGAAACTCACCGAATTTCTTCCCGAAAAAGAACCAGTGCTGTCAGAAGAATCACTCTCACTTGTCGAACTTTCTTCTTTCTCTGGCTCATCACCGTTATGAGAAGGCTCAGTGCCGCCGGAATTCTTCGAAGAAATTGCCGTCTCCTGGCAACGTGCAAGGGCAGCGAAAGCATTAACACTACTGAAGCCCTGGAAGAAACAAGACACATGTTTTCAGCAGAAATTCACATGTTTTGAGACAAACCAACAAGGAGGCGACACATACCTGGTTATTGGAAGAACTGAAAGACACGAGATCTGCGGGAGGATCTTTTGAAACCGCCCGGAACCCGCCAACACGATTCTTCGTTCTCTGTTCCTTTGCCTAGGGACTTTCCAAGTTGCAAGGCAACTTTCGCTTGAGATCTCTCAACATTGGATACTTCTTCAAAACTGCCAGGGAAGGTTTACAACGAACATTCTCCACCACGTTATTTACAAAATCTTGGATCATAATGAACTCATCGTACAGTAACTCATTATAGCCAAAAGTCGTCGAAGTTACTCTTCCCGTTTGAAAGAAGGAAGGCGGATACCCGGCTCAAGGGCGGCATTGAGGGAGTGACACGCAATGAATCCTTAGGAACCATTTGGTAAGCAAGAGGCACCCTTGATCGAAACCCATGTGACGAGCAAAGACGGTCAATATTGTAAGCGCCTATTCTGAAAAGACTCCATGAAGAAAGACGACATATAACCTGGACATGCGGCTTTGAATAAACAAGTTTTCACCAACACTCAAGTCGCCATCGGAAGACAAAGACATGATCGGAGCGAAGCAAAGGTGTCAATTTGAGTCACCGACCTATGGACCGGCTCCCATGGGCGTAAAACCGATTTCATGCGACTTATCGAGAAGACTAACCAAGCTCATGCCAACTCTTGACGCCCGTTCACCCATCGAAGAATATGGGAGCCGCCCCAACTCGCGAGAATCGCGAGAATCGAAGGCAACGGCACATATGAATTCATGAAAACCATTCAAACTTCTCAAAGTGCTCCCATAACCAGAATATGGGAGCCGCTAACTGCGAGAAAAGGCAAATGCACATATGAATCCACTTTCATGAAACCATTCCACTTCATGAAACCGAAACTCGCATGTTCGCAACTAGGTGATCCAGATGCACATATAGGGAACCAAGGAATAGCTTGCCAATGGGAAGAACTTCACCTTTTGCCAACTTCACAAGCAATCGCTAGCAACTCGGTCTTATTTCCTTCTTTCCGTAACCGTCATCAAAAATGTCTCTAGACAACCAGAGCCAAAAATGCCGCAACGTGAAGATCACGCTTTCGTTTAGGTTCCAACTCATCCAGGAAACCATTGAGATATCCACCACTGTAAAAGCACCTTTCATCCTCTTCCGGGCCATGTAATCCTTCGACTTCGCGGTGGAGTCTTTTCGAGCGAAATCTCCCAACTTAGCGGCAAGGTCATCCCGCATCTTCTCCTCACCTTCAGACAATTGGATGTTAAGATTCCCGGTTACCGGAAGATTCAGCAAGAGAGCCACACTCTTCAAGGAGAAAGTTATTTCACCCCATCTACATATGATCGTATGGGTGTCCGAACACCATCCTGGAGATGAAAGCAACCAAGCCCGGATATCCTTCCTAACTGAGACTTCATCAAGCTCGACAAGATCAATAATCAAGCGCCGAGTCAAGTTGGTATTTATGTGCTCCTTACTCACCATGAACTCAACCCATCTATTAAAAGAACGCAATGGGCTTTGACACATCCTGAAATCAATGTTGGAAGAAGAATATACCCCTTTATGAAGACAGAACCGTATGGTGTTCTCTGGGCGAACCGAACGTGTTTTCTTTTCATCTTCACCACAGTTAACAAAATTGTCACGAAACCTGGGTGATTCTTCCGAGCAGGGGCGAGGGGTTTGGCAAAGAATTCATCATCCGTGTTTGGTTTGGAATTATGAACATCCTTCGATGAAGCGAAATTTTGTTCAGGTAACATCTTGTCGGATTTCTTCATAACAATTTGATAACAAGATATTCGCACAAAACAAACGGAGAAAGACGAAATTATCTCCCCGACACATAACCGCATTCCAACAAAAGGAAAACCGGGAAAACAAAAAAAAAAGGGGGTATTCTACGGGTTCAAAACCGCACGTGCGATATTTTTTCTTGTCCGAAATTCATATATGCAATATTTCCTATGGGTTCGAAGTCATATGAAGCACATATACAATATTCTTCTTGGGATTATATAAAGATTTCTACGGGTTCAAACTCGCACACGCAGTATTTTCTTCAGTGGTTCAAAATTATATACGCAGATTTTATACGGGCTCAAGTGCTTTCCATATATCCTTCTTCGGGTTCAAAACTATATACGCAGTATTTTCTACGGGCTCGAATGCGTCTATAGTATCCTTCTTCGGGTTCAAAATTATATATGGAGCATTTTTCTACGGGTTCGAATCATATATGCAGTTTTCTCTTGGGTGCATATATACAATATTTTCTACAAGAAGCACGCCAAGAAATCATATGCGCAATATCATTGCAAGGATTACAAAAGAAAAATGCCTACTCTTGGGGTTTGCACCTACATGAAAAGGGAAACAAGAGAAGTACTGGAAGACATACCTGGAAGCCGGTTTTTCTTTGTGACTCTGCTGCTAGTATGAAAAGATGAAAGAACAAAGTGCAAGATGAGAGAAATGGATTTTATATATATATGGGCGTGAAGATTCTGAAATAGGGAAGGATTTCCCTTTACCAAAAATCGTGCGTATAAGGAACGGGCCCACAAGGGCGCCCAACTACCCAACGTCGCCCAAGTTGCACCGGTCCCACCAGTTGCGCCAACTTCCCAATGACCCCCCAAGTCGCGCCAGCTAGCACGCTCAGCTTCCCCACCTTGCGCCGGTCCCACCATCACCTAGCATGCTCGGTTCCCAACCGCGTCAACTTCTCAATGCCGCCCATCTTCTCGTCGTCTCTCAATGATGTTGACTTCCCAATTGTGCCCTCCCTCCCGATTTGTGCAAAACTTCAAAGAGGCAAGGATTCCAAATCCTATCTATAAAAGGTCAGACAAGCCTCCTCAATTCTCTTTACGATTTACTGCTGATAGTCTATCACCATCTTATGCTTACCTCGCAACAAAGCCCCTGTTCCGAGCTAAGCAGGGGACTTAATGTTGATGGTGGTTTTTAAAGAAAGGGTAAAATCGTAAAAACCTCGAATAACCTAATGTCACCGGTGACACATTTATTAGAAAATTCAATGCATGTAGTCGAATTAATAGGGGTATTTTTTCAAATTAGGTTACAACGAACAAAACCCTAATTTCCCCTCCGTGCCAATGGCAAATCATGCTAGCCACACCTAGCCCAAGCTAGTCGCGCCATGCCAAACGCACTCGCCTTGCCTTGGCCCTAGCTATGCTAGTCACACCAAACGCGCCAAAGCATGCCAACCATGCTATCCGCACCTCCGTGCCAATGGAAAATCATGCCACCACACCCAGCCAAGCTAGCCGCGCCATGCCAAACGCACTCTGCCTTGGCCCTAGCTATGCTAGTCACACCAAACGCGCCAAAGCATGCCAACCATGCTAGCCGCACCTCCGTGCCAATGGCAAATCATGCCGCCCACACCTAGCCCAAGCTAGCCGCGCCATGCCAAACGCACTCCTAGCCTTGGCCCTAGCTATGCTAGTCACACCAAACGCGCCAAAGCATGCCAACCATGCTAGCCGCACCTCCGTGCCAATGGAAAATCATGCCGACCACACCTAGCCCAAGCTAGGCGCGCCATGTCAAACGCCTTTCGCCTTGGCCCTAGCTATGCTAGTCACACCAAACGCGCCAAAGCATGCCAACCATGCTAGCCGCACCTCCGTGCCAATGGAAAATCATGCTAGCCACACCTAGCCCAAGCTAGCCGCGCCATGCCAAACGCACTCTGCCTTGGCCCTAGCTATGCTAGTCACACCAAACGCGCCAAAGCATGCCAACCATGCTAGCCATCACCTCCGTGCCAATGGCAAATCATGCCAACCACACCTAGCCCAAGCCAGGCGCGCCATGTCAAACGCACTCTCCGCCTTGGCCCTAGCTATGCTAGTCACACCAAACGCGCCACAGCATTCCAACCATGCTAGCCGCACCTCCGTGCCAATGGCAAATCATGCCGGCCACACCTAGCCCAAGCTAGCCGCGCCATGCCAAACGCACTCGCCTTGGCCCTAGCTATGCTAGTCACACCAAACGCGCCAGCATGCCAACCATGCCATTGAAAATAGCCGCACCTCCGTGCCAATGGAAAATCATGCCAACCACACCTATCCCAAGCTAGTCGCGCCATGCCAAACGCACTCGCCTTGGCCCTAGCTATGCTAGTCACACCAAATGCGCCAAAGCATGCCAACCATGCTAGCCGCACCTCCGTGCCAATGGAAAATCCTGCCATCCACACCTAGCCCAAGCTAGCCGCGCCATGACAAACGACACGCTTGGCCCTAGCTATGCTAGTCACACCAAACGCGCCAAAGCATGCCAACCATGCTAGCCGCACCTCCGTGCCAATGGCAAATCATGCCAGCCACACCTATCCCAAGTTAGGCGCGCCATGTCAAACGCACTCTGCCTTGGCCCTAGCTATGCTAGTCACACCAAACGCGCCAAAGCATGCCAACCATGCTAGCCGCACCTCCGTGCCAATGGCAAATCATGCCAGCCACACCTAGCCCAAGCTAGTCGCGCCACCAAACGCACTCTGCCTTGGCCCCAGATATGCTAGTCACACCAAACGCGCCAAAGCATGCCAACCATGCTAGCCGCACCTCCGTGCCAATGGAAAATCATGCCAACCCACACCTAGCCCAAGCTAGCCGCGCCATGCCAAACGCACTCGCCTTGGCCCTAGCTATGCTAATCACACCAAACGCGCCAAAGCATGCCAACCATGCTAGCCGCACCTCCGTGCCAATGGCAAATCATGCCAGCCACACCTAGCCCAAGATAGCGGCGCCATGCCAAACACACTCTGCCTTGGCCCTAGCTATGCTAGTCACACCATAACGCGCCAAAGCATGCCAACCATGCTAGCCGCACCTCCGTGCCAATGGCAAATCATGCCAGCTATGCCCACACCTAGCCCAAGCTAGCCGCGCCATGCCAAACGCACACGAGCCCTTGGCGCCTGCCAAACGCTATGCCCTAGTCACACCAAACGCGCCAAAGCATGCCAACCATGCTAGTCGCACCTCCGTACAATGGCAATCATGTCACCACAACTAGCCCAAGCTAGCCTGGCCATGCCAAACGCACTTCGCCTTGGCCCTAGCTATGCTAGTCACACCAAACGCGCCAAAGCATGCTAACCATGCTAGCCGCACCTCCGTGCCAATGGCAAATCATGTCAGCCACACCTAGCCAAAGCTAGCAGCGCTATGCCAAACGCACTCTGCCTTGGCCTAGCCATGCTAATCACACCAAACGCGCCAAAGCATGCCAACCATGCTAGCCGCACCTCCGTGCCAATGGAAAATCATGCCAGACCACACCTAGCCCAAGCTAGCGGGCGCCATGCCAAACACACTTCCGCCTTGGCCCTAGCTATGCTAGTCACACCATAACGCGCCAAAGCATGCCAACCATGCTAGCCGCACCTCCGTGCCAATGGCAAATCATGCCCGACCACCTAGCCCAAGCTAGACGCGCGCCATGCCAAACGCACTCGCCTTGGCCCTAGCTATGCTAGTCACACCAAACGCGCCAACGCATGCCAACCATGCTAGTCGCACCTCCGTGCCAATGGCAAATCATGTCAGCCACAACTAGCCCATGCTAGCCGCGTCATGCCAAACGCACTCTGCCTTGGCCCTAGCTATGCTAGTCACACCAAACACGCCAAAGTATGCTAACCATGCTAGCCGCACCTCCGTGCCAATGGCAAATCATGTCACCACACCTAGCCAAAGCTAGCGCCGCATCATGCCAAACGCACTATGCCTTGGCCTAGCCATGCTAATCACACCAAACGCACCAAAGCATGCCAACCATGCTAGCCGCACCTCCGTGCCAATGGAAAAACATGCCAACCACACCTAGCCCAAACTAGCCGCGCCATGCCAAACGCACTCTGCCTTGGCCCTAGCTATGCTAGTCAAACCAAACGCGCCAAAGCATGCCAACCATGCTAGCCGCACCTCTCGTGCCAATGGAAAATCATGCCGACCACACCTAGCCCAAGACTAGCCGCGCCATGCCAAACGCACTCGCCTTAACCCTAGCTACGCTGGTCACACCACACCAAGCCAAACACCCTTACTTTGGACCCTAGCCGCGCCATGCCAAAGGCCCCGCGCCTAGGGCTTGGAAACCTGTGCAACCTTTAGCCACGCATGCCATTGGCACATGCCAACACGCACGGTGGTAGCTTTTTTACTGTGCCGTGGCCCTAGTGGCCGAGCGTGCCATTGGCACATGCCAACATGCATCGCTTCGGTAGCTTTTTCTTACTAAGTCGTGGCTCTAATGGCCGAGCATGCCATTGGCACATGCCAACATGCATCATTTGGTAGCTTTTCTTACCAGGCCGTGGCCCTAATGGCCGAGCATGCCATTGGCACATGCCAACACGCTAATTTCGTAGCTTTCATTACCTAGCCGTGGCCCTAATGGCCATGCGTGCCATTGACACATGCCAAACACACACGCCGGGGTAGCTAACTTGCAAGCCGAGCAACCTAGGCCAACTTGGCCAGCACGTGCCATTGGCACATGCCAAAACCCACATTTGGTAGCCTAACTTGCAAACCGTGCAAACCTACCACCAAGGCATTCCGCACATGCCATTGGCACATGCACACACGCCACTAGCATGACTCGGCATTGCCACTTACACTCAACGTGCAACCTCGCCACCAAGGCATTCCGCACACGCCATTGGCACATGCCACACACGCCACTAGCAGCTCTAGCATTGCCACTTGCACTCAAGGTGCAACCCGCAACAAAGGCATTCCGCACATGCCACACTCGCCACTAGCAGCGCCACTTGCACTCAAGGTGAAACCAACACTCGAGACATCAACACAACCGTGGGATGCTTTCCGGGTCTTGGTTTGGCGGTCACAGCATGCACCATACACTACGCTCACATTAAGAAAGCGTGAATAGGAATAAAGCGGTCAAATAAATGAGGAAATAATGGTGAAAACGTTTTCACCCATAAACACCATGCGGTTACCACCTCCTCCCATTATTTCACCCTTTACTCTCTTCCTTCATGAGGCCAGAGACGTTTCAATCTCGACTTGTATAAATAGGTCTTACCTATTTCCACCAGATGACAAGTCTCGGTCAGGAGAAAAACACAACACTCTCAGAAAAGGCAACTTTGCAAGCTCTCCAAAAAAGCTTTCATCTCTTGCAAGCTTCCAAAGCTTTCACTTTCTAATACAAGTCGAGACACTACTCTCCCAGTAATTATTCTCGGTCTCAACACCTTTCTTTGCTTCCCTCCCCATATCAACCCTTCTCCTCCACTTTGTCGAAGCAAGTCCGAAAGACCATTTCTTGGTTTAGCTAGGACTTGTCTGCATTGATCTCTCGAATCTAGAAAGTTCTCACGTGCAGCACATTTGTTTAGGGTTTAAACCAGTTTCTCACTCACCCTACCGAATTTACCAAAATCGGCGGAAACGATTTTTACCCATAAATGGTTGTATGGACTCGCCTATCATGACAAAGCAAATGGATACAAGCGGCATGTTTTACCATCAAGGAAGTGATGCGACCAATTGAAGGAACTACGCACATTGTTCTCAATGTTTGTTACTGCCCAACCTGGAAAATCCCTTAATGGTCCAAATGAATCTTGGAGATGCAATCAAGGCCTCACCTTGATAAACAGTGATTCGAGCAAATCTTAGTGGAAAATGCAAAATGTCTCTTACATATCCCATGTAAGACTCCCCTCCTGGATTTGTATATATTTCAAGAAGTCATAATTCATAATCCATGAGAAGAATATTTTCCTTGATTATAACATAGTTTCATATAGCTAGCTACCATTTTTTAAGCTAGCTACCATATTTTTCTTCATAATGTAACGAGTTATGTAGACCAAATGGAAGGAAGAATTCAATTTACAGTATTCCCGACACCAAAGTTTATTTTCTCTTAATGAAAGCTTGCTAAAATACTCATATTCAAATCTGAAAGTAACTATCAAATACTTATGTTGGACTACTATCTCGAAGACGCTCAATAATGAGATCAATTAAAAACAAATATATATATATATATCAAAAAACCTAATAATTGTAGAGGAAAAGGGATTCGCAATAATAACTTATGTGGATAGATATATTCTGATAGGCAAGTACATTTTCACTGTTGACGTTTTTGCGGAAAATAGATACTGCTGAATCTTTTAGTTATCTATAGATACTGCTGAACTTAATAGAACATGTTATATTAAGTTCGAGAAGTGAAGTTGAGACAAATTTTACCTTTATGAATTTGGTAAAGATACCGAAATCTCTCTTTGTTAACGAAGCGCAAATATCTTTATTATAAGAAGATTACTGCACAATTTTTTTTTTTGTCAATCTCAAAATTACTCACACAAAAACTAATGGCTTGAGTAATTCCTAATCAGTGAAAACTTTCCCTCACTTTCTTCTTAAACATCAATTCAAACCCAGCACCGTATTGTGTTAGTTTTCCATCGATAGCTGCTTGATAAGACGAAGAAGAAGATATGCTTGAGATTAATCAATCAAATTCCAAACATATAAAAACTAATAAATGTTAATACCTTAACTTTTCGATGCATGAATCCGATTACAACAACCCTAAACAGCTGCACATCTTTCTTATTCTGGTCGACCCTGTAACAAAACCTGAAGAAAATCAACAAACCCTAACCAATACAATTAAATTCGGAAAACTACATCAGATTAGGAAGAATATAATCGAAAAAGAAATAAAACAAAGACAAATAAACAGACTTACCCACACCGAAACTAAAATAAATTAATAAACAAAAAGCCAAGAAACGCACGGAAATATATACTAGAAACTCGAAAATTTGTTTTTTTTTGTTTTTTTTTTTTTTTTGAAGCACTCGGAAATTTGGTATTTGTTCTAAATCTGGAATCTGGTTAGATATGACGTCATGGTTCTGTATAGAGTTTAGAATTGAAAAATTGAAAAGCATAGAAGCAAAAAAGTGCAATACAGAAAGACGTCTCTTCAATAAAGCAACACACCAATGACCCTAAAGCAAAAATCCGTAATTAGGGTTTATCAACAAAAAAAAAAAAAAAAAAAATTGACAGAAAAAAGGATAGGTTTAAAGGCATGACATCATACCATCCCTAATAATGTCGAGACAAATCCGTTAACCCTAGAAATCAGTTCCCTTCTTCGGGTGAGAAGAACAATACAAAAAATTGGACATTACGTACCTACAAACGATCGGTTTGAATCTATAAACGATCAGTGAAACCCTGGAAAATCACAAACTCTAGTTAGGAATTACAACAGAGAATCACAAAAAGCAAAAAAATCGAGGCGTCTTGAGAAAGAGAGGAATCTTTGGGTTGGGAGGAAGGAATTTATTTATATCGAGAATCATGTGTTTCGTAATAAAGAAACCGAGTTGTATAAGGAAACTCCCCTCTTGTCTTGTCTCCAGGATCGGGCCTCGAAAATATCCCTCCCCAACAATCAATCCGTGCGAGTGGGATGTGAAATCGATGGTCGGATTCAACGTGCTAGAAATACACCCACTTCTTTTTATAATATAGATATCCAAAAACGTGGATAAGCTCTCTTGAGCTCGTACTGCTCAACAAAAGGGACCCACAAGCAATAATACGGTCTCTACATGACATATGTGACCGGACATGGAGAGAGGGAACTGAACCTAACCTCCTCTTACACTTTGCACACGATTCCTGAGGCATTCCATGCCTTTTCAAGTGACTCATCCTAGTCATTATCACAAATTAGAGAATATCTCTCTATCTTGGCCAACTAGCTAAAGAGAATATTTTTCTCTCAACACATCATTACAAAGGCTGACTCGAGATTATGAATGGGGGATATCAATTAGGGTTTTGGTTTGGCGGTCTACGACACGTGTGAGAAGTACCCGACATATTTCCCACCGTAGAAGAGAGTAAAGGCGGTGGAATAATGAGATAAACTCAACCTCGTTTATCTCTATCTATTCCTGAAGAGACGGGAGAATTGCTCTGCACGACACGACAAGCAATCCTTATCTTCACCGACCTCAGATTAGAGAATTCAGCTATAAATAGGTCATCTATTTCTCCAAGCTAACACAACTTTCTCATAAACTCTCAGAACAATTCTTCTTCAAACCCTAGAATTCTATGATCTCTCTCTTCATCTAATTCCCTCCCCAAGACCAGACCTAACCTCTCATGTGACTGAAGCAGCCTTTGAACGTCCCACTATGCGTGGTTTATACGAATTGTTCGTGTTCAACCTCCCGTAACTCGGTTGAAACCCTAGAGTTACTTTAGCATTTCTCCGATTTTAGGTAACTACACTCAGTTTGGCCTGTCTCAAATTAATTAAATTTTTATGTTAACTGGTGTTAGCTTGTGTGGTTGAATATGAAAGATGGTTTTTTCACCGTTTAAGGGTAGGCTCATATGACTTAGGATTTTCAAGGTTTGGTTTTGCTTTCAGCATTTTTGTGGTGTTAGCTTGGTGTCAAGGTGTTGTAAGATATGATTTGATTTTGACCTTCTCACTCTCTGGGAATTGGTAAATCATGTTATAATGATGAAAATAAAGTTTGTGGTTTTATGAAAAAAATGGCATTGAAATTTGTTAGCGCATTTCCAGACCTTTTTTTTTTCCGAAGAAAATGTTATATTAAGAAGAGAAAAAAAAAACTTTACGAAGTACAAAGGAAATCACTCACTCATAAGGTCTTCCCAATTGCTCCAAATGAGATTAGGGGTAACAAAGTTGAAAGCATTGGTCACATGACCATAAGACTGCAAGCTGTTTTATAATATCAATAATCTCTCTTATGCTCTTTTCAGGACCACCAAAACTCTCCCATTTCTCTCCTTCCACAATGACCAACAAATAGCATAATGGATATTCTTCCACACCTCTTTACCTCTTCCAAACAACACATTTGTTGACCACTCTTCAAACAAAATGAGCGAGTTCTCGGCATAGGCAAAGATATCTTAAAAGCCTTAATAAAAAATAATTCCAAACTCCAATGGGATTGAGTTCACGGGGTTTACGGGCGGAAGTTATGTTAATGTAATTCCCCGTCCAAACTTTAGTAATTGAGAAAAAAAGAGTAGTATCTAGTTGGTCTACGTACGTGCAGATACATCAGAAAATTAGTCCAACATATGTACAATGTGCGTTAAATCGACCAATAATTGTACTCCCATCTAAAGGTTCATTGTTTAGGCACATCTAACTCAATGATGACGATCACCCCCAGAACCTTGAGTCTCACCAATAAGAGAATGAAGAGAGATGCGGTCGTACAAGTTCATCCATGAATACTCGAAATAGCATCTCATACTGATTAATCAAACAACCATTATCCAAAATCCTTACAATACAAATTCTTACATCACAAAAATCTCATGTAAGCAACAAACAATTCCTTCTAAAAGAATAGATCCTCAAAGATTATACAAATTCAAGAACCCATTTTCTCATACTACTTTCGAAAT
>JAJJWW010006451.1:0-114005 GCA_023531295.1 Papaver armeniacum
TAGTATAAATCATTATATTATTAGGATATTTTGGGTTAAAATTAGGATAGAACAAACACAAGAACGTTGTACATCCGGCTTCAAGGCTCGATTTATATTTTCTTAGACAATTATTTTGACATTTTCCAAATAATAGGCGAGTAAAAATGGATATATGAAATGTTATCGCCAGGATACAATGAAGTCGTTTAACAATGTAAATTGAATTCAAGATTTCTACCTCTTAATTCAACTAAGAACACACAAATTAATATTATGGTGATGCTTAGAAGAAAGAAAACAAAAAATTCGATATGATTGAATGAGAATCAATCCATCACTACTTATAGAGTATGTTAGAGATGCCTCTTCGTCACTAACATATGCCTTTAACATGTATCAATGGTGGTTATTAGGAAAGACACATCTCTTAAAATTCAAAATAAAAGTAATCTAGTCTTACTAAATAGATTTATTTTTTCGGGACGAGACATTGTACCCTCACCCTGGTAGGTTTGTTTTCCCTAGATCCATGCGGGCTGATATGTCATAATGATCACATCATGAGGGTTGGCGCCCCATGACTCTCCCGTCGTTGCGGCAAACAAAATGCGACATATTTGAAAATATCCAACACATATAGCGTGTTTTTATCTATTATATTTCTGAAACCGCTTCGAAAAAAAGACACTACTATTTGAAAGTTTTATGTTTCATAAGAATTACAATCGGAAGTTTTTGCTACTTGAATAAATAACAGAGGAATGTTTGTAGAAATATGTGATTGTTCTTTATTGTATTTGGTCAAGCACTATTGTTCTGTTTTTCCAAAAATAAATCTCCTTATAATCTTTTGAGAAGAAGCTTTAGATATGTTTTGTTTTCAACGATGTGCTCAAGGTTTTCAGTTGGTTTTAATGGTTTTTGATGAATCAAAAAGCGTCTAGATATTTGTAAATTATTTAGCTCAATTTAGCCGAATAATATTGTAGTCAAGTGACAATTACCAACATCAATCTCTGAATCTAGTAGAGGACCGAGATATTTCATACTTTTGGTGGTCAGAAACAACAATGTCAACTTCTTGAAGGATCAAACACCTTAATAAGATACAAGAAGAATCCGGTTCTTTAAGCCAATAAAAATTTATTGAAAGAGTAAAGTCAGAAACTGGGATAAACATTTAAAATTGGTGAAGAAAAGGAAGATTTTACAAAGATCAAAAGTGAATTTCCATATACATGGGGACAATAAAAGTAGAGATTTTCACAAAATTGTGAATGCTGGAATAAAGGCTAATGCAATTGTCAAACTCGTAACTGTGGATGAAGATTTTTTCAACCAGACAAGAATTCAGGAAAAAAGGGGGATTATTGCACTGGCTTATTCAAGAACAGGCACACTTACTCCCCAAATTTTGGTGGCTTCCATTTTCTTCAATTTCAAGTGCTGAAAACTAAATGTTGGATGCCGAATTCAAAGAAGAAGAAGTATTCAACATCATCAAATGTTATGCACATAATAAATAGCAGAACCAGATTGATTTATAATGGAATTCTACTTGACTTGTCGGAGTGTGATAAAAAATGACTTGCAGGAATTCTATGAAGATGAAGTTGTGGGCTGGAGACTAAATTATTTTTTATATCCTTGGTGCCGAAAAAGAAAGATTCTAACACTTCAAAGGACATCAGACCACCGAGGCTTATTAGGAGTGTTTATAAAATAATCTCAAAGTCATTGACGTAGAGACTCAAAAAGGTGATGCCCAAGCTAGTATCTGATTTCCAAAATGCATCTATAAAAGAAAATCAAATTTAAGATAAGGTTTTAGCGGCAAGTGATATGGAAGTTAGGTCGAAGCATAATAACCCGGTCTACTAGAAAAAGAATGATATAAGGTTTCATGGTAACACTAGGTGGAATAATGATTACTCATTCGTAATTTGCAGATGACACAATCATGTTCTTTGAATGGGGAAGTTAATGAAGTTAGATCATTGCTGGTGTTTCTGATGGTTTTTGAAGCACTATCACAGGTCTCAAGCAACAAACTTTAATTAGCGTGGGTGCAAACAACAACATCAAATTGCTAGCAGACAAGTTGGGTTGTAAAGTCGGAAAGTTTCTCATTAAGCACCTTGGCCTCCCACTTGGAGCTACAACTAAGTATTTCTCGATTTTGAAAACTGTGCAAGACAAGATGGACAATAAAGTTAGCACTGAAGAAAAAAATTCTAACAAAAGCATAATCGATAACTCTCATTACGAATACACTTGTTAACACTTCTAATCAACATACTACATGTCGATCCTCACACTACCAATTAAGGCTAGAAAGAAGACAGTATGCATTATTAGAAGGTTTTTTTGGGGTTCAAAAGAAAACACGACCAATATGTGCTAGGTAAGATGGGAGTAAATTTGCAAATCTAAGAGACAAGGAAGATTGGATATTAAAAATCTAAGAATTGTAAACCAACCTCTGCATTCCGAGTGGATATGAAGATTCTCTAAGGATAAAAATCAATTTTGGAGAAGGTTGGTTCAACAAAGAACACGTAAGATAGAGAACAACATTATTCCAATGAAGATGCAAAGCACAAGGCAAAGGTTCATAGAAAGGGATATTGAAGAGCAAAGGGGTATTGGATAAAAATATGCTAATTTCAATTCAAATCGACGAGAGTTGTTACTTTTGACATGACAACAGAAGCGGCGAGAGAATTATGAAAGAACTTTTCCCACTAATATACATAAAGTGTGGATCAAAATGGGAATCCGTGAAGGATTTTGTGGATAAATAAATGAATTGGGAAATTAAAATAAATGCTTTTGAGTAACTTTAAAATAGAAATGGTTATTTTGTTCTTATGAGCGTAATAACCTCTTGTTGATGGTGGTTTTTAGACAAAGGGTAAAATCGTAAAACCCCGAATAACCTAATGTCACCAGTGACACATTTATTAGAACATTCAATGCATGTAGTCAGTAATTAATAGGGGTTATTTTTTTCAAATTAGGGTTACAACGAACAAAACCCTAATTCACCTCCGTGCCAATGGAAAATCATGCGCGACCACACCTAGCCCAAGCTAGCCGCGCCATGTCAAACGCACTCGCCTTGGCCATAGCTATGCTAGTCACACCAAACGCGCCAAAGCATGCCAACCATGCTAGCCGCACCTCCGTGCCAATGGCAAATCATGCCGCCCACACTGCCCAAGCTAGCCGCGCCATGCCAAAATCTGCCTTGGCCCTAGCTATGCTAATCACACCAAACGCCAAAGCATGCCAACCATGCTAGCCGCACCTCCATGCCAATGGCAAATCGCCCACACCTAGCCCAAGCTAGCCGCGCCATGCCAAACGCACTCTGCCTTGGACCTAGCTATGCTAATCACACCAAACGCGCCAAAGCATGCCAACCATGCTAGCCGCACCTCCGTGCCAATGGCAAATCATGCCAGCCACACCTAGCCCAAGCTAGCCGTGCCATGCCAAACGCACTCTGCCTTTGCCCTAGCTATGCTAGTCATACCAAACGCGCCAAAGCATGCCAACCATGCTAGCCGCACCTCCGTGCCAATGGAAAATCATGCCAGCCACACCTAGACCAAGCTAGTCGGCCATGCCAAACACACTCGCCTTGGCCCTAGCTACGCCGGGGTCACGCCACGCCAGGCCAAACACCCTTACCTTGGCCCTAGCCGCGCCATGCCAAAGTAGCGCCCGCACCTAGGCTTGCAAACCGTGCAACCTAGGCCAAATTGGCCAAGCATGCCATTGGCACATGCCAACACGCTCGTTGTAGCTTTTCTCACCAGGGCGTGGCCCTAATGGACGAGCATGCCATTGGAACATGCCAACACGCTCGCTGGTAGCTTTAATTACCGTGCCGTGGCCCTAATGGCCGAAAGCACGCCATTGGCACATGCCAACACGCTCACCGGTAGCTTTTCTCACCAAGGCGTGGCCCTAATGGCCGAGCATGCCATTGGCACATTCCAACACGCTCGATGGTAGCTTTTCTCACCGGGGCGTGGCTCTAATGGCCGAGCATGCCATTGGCACATGCCAACACGCTCGCTGGTAGCTTTTCTCACAAGGGCGTGGCCCTAATGGCCGAGCATGCCATTGGTACATGCCAACACACTCGCTGGTAGCTTTTCTTACCAGGCCATGGTCCTAATGGCCGAGCACGCCATTGGCACATGCCAACACGCTCGCTGGTAGCTTTTCTCACCAAGGCGTGGCCCTAATGGCCGAGCATGCCATTCGCACATGCCAACACGCCATTTGGTAGCTTTTCTTACTGTGCCATGATCCAAATTGGCCACGCATGCCATTGGCACATGCCAAACACGTACGCTGGTAGCCCAACTTGCAAGCCGTGCAACCTAGGCCAACTTGGCCATACGCGCCATTGACACATGCCAAAACCCTCACCGGTAGCCCTAACTTGCAAACCGTGCAACCTACCGCCAAGGCATTCCGCACATGCCATTGGCACATGCCACACACGCCACTAGCAGCTCTATGCATTGCCACTTACACTCAATGTACAACCTACCACCAAGGCATTCCACACATGCCATTGGCACATGCCACACACGCCACTAGCATCTCTGGCATTGCCACTTACACTCGAGGTGCAACCCGCAACAAAGGCATTCCGCACATGCCACACGCGCCCTAGCAGCGCCACTTGCACTCAAGGTGCAACCAACACTCGAGACATCAACACAAACCGGGGGATGCTTTCTAGGGTCTTGGTTTGGCAGTCACAGCATGCAGCGTACACTACGCTCACATTAAGAAAGCGTGAATAGGAATAAAGCGGTCAAATAAATGAGGAAATAATGGTGAAAACGTTTTCACCCATAAACACCATGCGGTTACCACTTCCTCCCATTATTTCACCCTTTACTTTCTTCCTTCATGAGGCCGTGGTACGTTTCAATCTCGACTTGTATAAATAGGTCTTACCTATTTCCACCGGACAACAAGTCTCGGTCGGAGAGAAAATACAACACTCTCGGAAAAGGCAACTTTGCAAGCTCTCCAAAAGCTTTCATCTATTGCAAGCTTCCTAAGCTTTCACTTTACGATACAAGTCGAGACACTACTCTCCTAGAATTATTCTCGGTCTCAACACCTTTCTTTGCTTCCCTCCCCAAATCAACCCTTCTCCTCCACTTTGTGACCGAAGCAAGTCCGGGAACGGCCATTTCTTGGTTTAGTCCGGACTTGTACAGATTGATCTCTCGAATCTAGAAAGTGCTCACGTGCAGCACATTTGTTTAGGGTTTAAACCAGTTTCTTACTCACCTACCGAATTTACCAAAATCGACGAAAATTATTTTTACCCATAAACAATTGGCGACCACAGCGGGAGGATTGATCTATCGGCTACAATGTCAGACTGTCGATCTCGTTCTTCGACCCAGATGTCAAGATGGTAGGGGAAGGCGACTCAATCCGACTCAACTACCGGACAACCGGTTACTGATCGTAAAGACTACACAAGAAAACTGGGGACTCGTTGAAGATGCTACCGGCGATTGGGGACTTGTTTGGCAATGCTACCAAAGAAAGACGCCTTTTACATGGAGAGGGGCGTGTTCGCGAAAAAAAAAAACCCTATGAAGTGAGTAAATTTACACTGGGCAAGATATACGATCTGTTTTTAGGTTCTTAGTAAAACCGTCATACTATTGCGTCTTGTGCCGAGTGCTAGCACACACTTTCATAAAAGCAATATTCCTTTCACAAAACATAATCAGAGTTATATTATCAAAACCATTCATCCCAGAAATAATCTAATATCCTCAAAAGCTACCAGCTATCTATCGAAATCGGTCGAACTTTGAACCAGACATCCAGTATGTTTTTCAAAAAAAAAAAAAAGAAGAACCTAAATGAAAGTTTAACAGAGAAACATTCAAGGAAAATCATCCATATGTCCATACTTCTCCCAGATTCTGGTGTACAACGCCTCATACTTAGCCAGCACGCTGAAACCGCCAACCAGCACATGACCTGGATAAGGAAACAAGTACGGGGATCGAAAATGGCGCCTGCAACTGGCCTCACGACTCGCAAAGGGTCTTTTTCCATGTCTACGGCAGCAACCATCAGGGAATCATCCACCGTTTGAACCACATTTGTTCCCAGCGATTGGCTAACTCCCATCTCCAAGTCACGGCGGTGGTCACCAAAGGAAAGTTTTCGTGTGGCTCGCCCTAATCGTCTTCCGAACCGGATTCCTCCTGCGAACTTGAGTTAGACATTTTTCAAAAAAAAAAACGGGAGAAGAAAGAAAAAGAAGCTCGAAACTCTCCGAACCACTTCCCGAAAAAGAACCAGTGTTGTCAGAAGAATCACTCTCACTTGTCGAACTTTCTTCTTTCTCTGGCTCATCACCATTATGAGAAGGCTCGGTGTCAGCCGGAATTCTTCGAAGAAATTGCCGTCTCCCGGCAACGTGCAAGGGCGGCGAGAGAATTAACACTACCGAAGCCCTGGAAGAAACATGTTTTCAGTGAAATTCACGTGTTTTGAGACAAACCAACAAGGAGGCGACACACATACCTGGTTATTGGAAGAACTGAAAGACACGAGAGCTGCGGGAGGATATTTTGAAACCGCCCGGAACCCTCCAACACGATTTTTCGTTCTTTGTTCCTTTGCCTGGGGACTTTCCGAGTTGCCGGGCAACCCTCTCTTGAGGTCTCTCAACATTGGATACTTCTTAAAAACTGCTGGGGAAGGTTTACAACGAACATTCTCCACCACGTTATTTACAAAATCTTGGATCATAATGAACTCATCGTACCAGAACTTATTATAGCCAAAAGTCATCAAAGTTACTCTTCCCGTTTGAAAGAAGGGAAGGCGGATACCCGTCTCAAGGGAACTGGCATTGAGGGCGTCACGCAATGAATCCTTAGGAACCACCAGCTGGTAAGCAAGAGGCACCCCTTGATCGAAACCCATGTGACGGAGCAAAGACGGTCAATATTGTAAGCAGCTATTCGGAATGACCCCATGAAGAAAGACGGCATATAACCGGACATGCAGCTTTGAATAAACAAGTTTTCACCAACACTCAAGTTGCCGTCAGAAGATAAATACATGATCGGAGCAAAAGAAAATGTGTCAATTTGAGTCACCGACCTATGGACCGGATCCCATGGGCGAAAACTGATTTCATGCGACTTATCGAGAAGACTAACCAAGCTCATGCCAACTCTTGGACGCCTGTGCACCCATCGAAGAATTCGGGAGCCGCCCCAACTCGCGGGAATCGAAGGCAACGGTTTCGGAGCGTACTTCTCAAAGTGCTCCCATAACCAGGCTTGCGGAAAAGCAACGTGCACATATGAATCCACTTTCATGAAACCATTCGAAACTCGCATGTTCGCAACTAGGTGATCCAGATGCACATACAGAGAACCAAGGAATAGCTTGCCAATGAGAAGAACTTCACCTTTTGCCAACTTCACATCAATCACTAGCAACTCTGGTCTTATTTCCTTCTTGCCAGAACCGTCATCAAAAATGTCTCTAGACAACCAGAGAGCCAAAAATGCCGCAACATGAAGATCACTGCTTTTCTGTTTAGGTTCCAGCTCGTCCGGAAACCATTGAGATATCCACCAGCTGTAAAAGCACCTTTCATCCTCTTTCCGGACAGAATCCTTCGACTTCGCGGTGGAGTCTTTTCGAGCGAAATCTCCCAACTTAGCGGCAAGGTCACCCCGCATCTTCTCCTCACCTTCAGACAACTGGATATTAAGATTCCCGGTTACCGGAAGATTCAGCAAGAGAGCCACACTCTCCAAGGATAAAGTTATTTCACCCCATCTACATATGATCGTATGGGTGTCCGAACACCATCCGGAGATGAAAGCAACCAAGCCAGGATATCCTTCATAATCTGGAGATTTATCAAGCTCGACATGACATCAATAATCTGCGCTCGAGTCAAGTTGGTATTTATGTGCTCCTTACTCACCATGAAATCAACCCATATATCAAAAGAACGCAATGGGCTTTGACACATCCTGAAATCAATGTTGGAAGAAGAATATACCCCTTTATGAAGACAGAACCGTATGGTGTTCTCTGGGCGAAATGAACGTGTTTTCTTTTCATCTTCACCACCGGTTAACAAAATTGGCACGAAACCTGGGTGATTCTTCCGAGCAGGGGCGAGGGGTTTGGCAAAGAATTCATCATCCATGTTTGGTTCGGAACTATGAACATCCTTCGAAGCGAAATTTTGTTCAGGTAACATCTTGTCGGATTTCTTCATAACAATTTGGTAACAAGATATCTGCACAAAACAAACGAAGAAAGACGAAATTATCTCCCTGACACATAACCGCACCCGACAAAAGGAAAACCTGAAGGAAAAAAAAGGTGTATTCTCTACGGGTTCAAAACTGCACGCGCGGTATTTTATTCAGGTCCGAAATTCATATATGCAATATTTCCTATGGGTTCGAAGTCATATGAAGCACATATACAGTATTATTCTTCGGGGGATTCATATACGCACACGTATTCTCTACGGGTTCAAAATCGCACACACCTTGTGATATTTTCTTCGGGTTCAAAATTATATACGCAATATTTTATACGGGCTCAAGTGCGTCTGCGGTATCCTTCTTCGGGTTCAAAACTATATACGCAGTATTTTCTACGGGTTCGAATGCGTCCATGGTATCCTTCTTCGGGTTCAAAATTATATATGGAGCATTTTTCTACGGGTTCGAATCATATATGCAGTATTTCCCTTGGGTGCATATATACAATATTTTCTACAAGAAGCACGCCAAGAAATCATATGCGCAATATCATTGCAAGGATTATAAAAGAAAAACGCCTACTCTTAGGGTTTGCACCTACATGAAAAGGGAAACAAGAGAAGTACTAGAAGACATACCTGGAAGCCGGTTTTCTTTGAGACTCTGCCGCTAGTATGAAAAGATGAAAGAACAAAGTGCAAGATGAGAGAAAGGGATTTTATATATATGGGCGTGAAGATTCTTAAATAAGGAAGGATTTCCTTTTAACAAAAATCGTGCGGGCCCACAAGGGCGCTCAACTTCCCAACGTCGCCCAAGTTGCATCGATCCCACCAGTTGCGCCAACTCCCCAGTACTGCCCAAGCCACACCGGTCTCACCAATTGCGCCAACTTCCCAATGACCGCCCAAGTCGCGCCAGCTAGCACACTCAGCTTCCCCACCTTGCGCCGGTCCCACCAACTAGCATGCTCAGTTTCCCAACTCGCGTCAACTTCTCAATGCCACCCAGCTTCCTGTCTCTCAATGATATTGACTCCCCAATAGTGCCAACCTCTTGATTTGTGCAAAACTGCCAGAGGCAAGGATTCCAAATCATATTTATAAAAGGTCAGACAAGCCTCCTCAATTTTCTTTACGATTTACTGCTGATAGTTTGTCACCATCTTATGCTTACCTCGCAACAAAGCTCCTGTTCTGAGCTAAGCATGGGACTTAATGTTGATGGTGGTTTTTAGACAAAGGGTAAAATCGTAAAACCCCGAATAACCTAATGTCACCAGTGACACATTTATTAGAACATTCAATGCATGTAGTCAGTTAATTAATATGGGGTATTTTTTTCAAATTAGGGTTACAACGAACAAAACCCTAATTCACCTCCGTGCCAATGGCAAATCATGACAGCCACACCTAGCCCAAGCTAGCCGCGCCATGCCAAATGCACTCTACCTTGGCCCTAGCTATGCTAGTCACACCAAACGCGCCAAAGCATGCCAACCATGCTAGCCGCACCTCCGTGCCAATGGCAAATCATGCCACCACACCTGCCCAAGCTAGCCGCGCCATGCCAAACGCACTCGCCTTGGCCCTAGCTATGCTAATCACACCAAACGCGCCAAAGCATGCCAACCATGCTAGCCGCACCTCCGTGCCAATGGAAAATCATGCCGCCACACCTAGCCCAAGCTAGCCATGCCATGCCAAACGCACTGCCTTGGCCCTAGCTATGCTAGTCATACCAAACGCGCCAAAGCATGCCAACCATGCTAGCCGCACCTCCGTGCCAATGGCAAATCATACCAGCCACACCTAGCCCAAGCTAGCCGCGCCATGCCAAACACACTCTACCTTGGCCCTAGCTACGCTGGTCACGCCACGCCAAGCCAAACACCCTTACCTTGGCCCTAGCCGCGCCATGCCAAAGTAGCGCCCGCACCTAGGCTTGCAAACCGTGCAACCTAGGCCAAATTGGCCACGCATGCCATTGGCACATGCCAACACGCTCGATGGTAGCTTTTCTCACCAGGGCGTGGCCCTAATGGCCGAGCATGCCATTGGCACATGCCAACACGCTCGCTGGTAGCTTTTCTTACCAGGTCGTGGCCATAATGGCCGAGCACGCCATTGGCAGCTTTTCTCACCAGGGCGTGGCCCTAATGGCCGAGCATGCCATTGGCACATGCCAACACGCTCGCTGGTAGCTTTTCTCACCAGGGCGTGGCCCTAATGGCCGAGCATGCCATTGGCACATGCCAACACGCTCGCTGGTAGCTTTTCTCACCGGGCATGGCCCTAATGGCCGAGCATGCCATTGGCACATGCCAACACGCTCGCTGGTAGCTTTTCTTACCAGGCCGTGGCCCTAATATCCGAGCACGCCATTGGCACATGCTAACACGCACGCTGGTATCTTTTCTCACCAAGGCGTGGCCCTAATGGCCGAGCATGCCATTGGCACATGCCAACACGCTCGTTGGTAGCTTTTCTTACTAGGCCATGATCCAAATTGGCCACGCATGCCATTGGCACATGCCAAACACGTACGCTGGTAGCCCAACTTGCAAGCCGTGCAACCTAGGCCAAGTTGGCCGTACGCGCCATTGGCACATGCCAAAACCCCCGCTGGTAGCCTAACTTACAAACCGTGCAACCTACCGCCAAGGCATTCCGCACATACCATTGGCACATGCCACACACGCCACTAACAGCTCTATGCATTGCCACTTACACTCAACGTACAACCTACCACCAAGGCATTCCACACATGCCACACATGCCACTAGCAGCTCTGGCATTGCCACTTACGCTCGAGGTGCAACCCGCAACAAAGGCATTCCGCACATGCCACACGCGCCCCTAGCAGCGCCACTTGCACTCAAGGTGCAACCAACACTCGAGACATCAATACAAACTTGGGGATGCTTTCCAGGGTCTTGGTTTGGCGGTCACAGCTTGCAGCGTACACTACGCTCACATTAAGAAAGCGTGAATAGGAATAAAGCGGTCAAATAAATGAGGAAATAATGTTGAAAACGTTTTCACCCATAAACACCTTGCGGTTACCACCTCCTCCCATTATTTCACCCTTTACTCTCTTCCTTCATGAGGCCAGGTGCGTTTCAATCTCGACTTGTATAAATAGGTCTTACCTATTTCCACCAGACAACAAGTCTCGGTCAGGAGAAGAATAAAACACTCTCAGAAAAGGCAACTTTGCAAGCTCTCCAAAAAAGCTTTCATCTCTTGCAAGCTTCCTAAGCTTTCACTTTCTGATACAAGTCGAGACACTACTCTCCCAGAATTATTCTGGTCTCAACACCTTTCTTTGCTTCCCTCCCCAAATCAACCCTTCTCCTCCATTTTGTGACCGAAGCAAGTCTGGAACGGCCATTTCTTGGTTTAGGCCGGACTTGTACAGATTGATCTCTCGAATCTAGAAAGTGCTCACTGCAACACATTTATTTAGGGTTTAAACCAGTTTCTCACTCACCTACTGTAGGATCAGAATATCACAACATCAATACCTCGCGAGATTAGTAAACGATAGCATCGCGAAGGCGTCGCAGAAGAGTAATATAAATGTCGTAATGAATGACGACAGCCAAAGCACGAGAAAGATGTGAAGATCTAGCGAAGTTTAGGAGTGTCATGAGATTGTATACTTGTACACTTGCGATATTTCGCAAGTCATTCCCGAAAATAAAGGACAGCTTAGCTGTCATCCATTGTGTACTACCCTATATAAAGAGTTGAATAAGCCTGTTGTGGGGGGGGATCTTTTTCGAGTGTTAGGCAAGTCATTAGGAGAGAGAAAGTTTGTGGTGATTGTAATTTCTTTAGCTCTTTTCCATTTTATCTTGTAAACATTCAAAGAATTAAACAATAAAAATCATAGTTGTTCATCTTCAAATGTCTTAGTTGTGTGGATTATTGTGAGGGGTGTAGTGTAGGATTTCCTGCAACTACATATTGGCGCTAGAAACATGGAGAGAGTAAGGATTGACATCGTGATTTGAAAGAATTTGGAGTAGTAGGAAAGGAATTTCATATAATTTTCAACAATTTACCAAAATTAAGAAATGGCTAGAAGGAGAAATGCATCCGAGCAACCAACAACTATTAGAAGGAGTAGGAGACTTGCCGGAGAAGGGAGAAATGAAATGGGAGAATCCTCAAGAAGTAACATAAGGAATAATGAAGAAAATCAAATTCAATCACAAATTCAACCAGTAGCGGACAGAACTGTGGATTATGATAGAGTAAGCGTGCATACTTGGAGATCAAATTTTATGGACGAAAGGGGAGAAGAACAACAATTGGTAAACAATGTACAAGAGGAGAGAGACCGAGAAGGGATTGGAGAAATAATTCATGGAAATGAAGAGATCGCGGCATTAGAGGCGTTGAGACAAACAATACATGAAGAGAGACGATTAGAGGCAGAGGAACGTGCAAATTTGACAAGACAGAATCATGAGTTGAGGATGGAAAACATCAGATTACAAAACAGAAGGTCGAGAAGCACTACAAGGTCAAGTTCAAGATCAATTAGAGAGGAAAGAAGGAGAATTTTACCTACAGAAAATGCTGATGAAGAAAACCGTGAAGAAGCGCAAAATCCAGGCATAAAACATTGCGAGAGAAGAGAAATGATGGAAGATCGTTATGTTCCACGTCCCGAGACTTTTCAAAATGGGCATAATGATGGAAATCGAGGAAATAGGCAGTGTCAGAGGCAGAATAATCCAATTGATGAAGAAAATCAAGAAGAAGGAAGAAGAATATTGCATGCGAGAGAAGCACAGAGGAAGCAAAAAGAGATTGAGGATGAAATTGAAAGACATTATGTTGAACAAGCACGTCTAGCTCGCGAGAGAGAAAGATTGAGAACAGAAATGGAAGAACAGGAGTTAGAAGAGGCAATTCGCCAGAATAATCATGATAATCGAGAAAGAAGGCGAGAACAAAATCGCAACAATGATAATATTAATGAAAAATATGAAAGAGCACAAAGGAGAGCTGATAGGCAACAAAGAAGAGAAATTGATAGATTTAACGGTGTGCGAATTCGTGAAAGAAGTGAAGGAGAAGATCACAGAGAAAGACGAGAAGAGAATGAGGAAAGTCAAAGCAGACATGAATGCAGGAGAAGAGAAGCGGAACTAAAAAGACCATTAGATGCAAATTCTGATGTAAATGAACAAATTTTGAGAGAATTGGCAGAAATGAGAGGAATGATGAACAATAAAAGGGGAGTAGGAAAGAGACAGTTGGATGAAGCCATAGAAGAAGCTGCGAAAACTCCGTTCACACAAGAGATACAATTGGGAGGAATACCACCGAAGTTCAACTTACCTACATTAACCAGCATTTTCGATGGAACAACTTGTGCGATACAACATATCAAAGCTTATATGAGATGTATGTTACAATGGGAGAATCATGATGCTATATTGTGCAAATATTTTGCATCAAGCTTGATAGGAGAAGCTTTGAAATGGTTTGAAGGACTACCGAAGAACACAATAACATCTTTTAATCACTTGCAGGCTATATTTTTAGGGGCATATATAAGTAATAATTCCTCGCGACCAGGTATTGAAGATGTATTTGGGTTAAAACAAAGGGTTGGTGAAAGTTTGAAGCATCTAACTGTGAGATGGAAGACAATGTGTAGCAAAATGGCTGGCCGTGTGGAGGAGAGATATCTCATCTTATCATTCATTAATGCTATGTTCGCGACAAATCTGTTATATATTCAAATTTTTAGAGTCAAGAATACAATCACAATGACTGAGTTGCGAGAGCTTCAGGAGGAGTATATTGCTCTAGAGGAAAAGCAAAATGAGATGGAATCATACCCTGTCACGAATACAAGTTCAGGAGCTGCGAATGCAAGTTTGTTACCCAAATTGATAAACACTATGGCGAGTACCTCGCAAGGTCAACAAGGAATGAGGATACCAGATGATGGCCAACAAAAGTTGGTAGCCATGGGAAGTCGCGATCAGGAAGAATTTGAAAGAGAAAGAAATTTCTACAACCGTGGCGGAAATAATAAAATTCAAAGGCTTGATCAACCGCAAGAAACCTATGGAGGTCAGAGGCATAATCCGCAAGAAATCTATGGAGGTCAGAGGCATAACTATCATAGAGGGCAGCGAGGTCTGGGGTAGTTTGGGAAGAAATCAAGATGCCCCCATTAAACGCTAGCGTGGAGAAAATATGGGAAGCTATAATCTTGATGGAAAACATACCTGCACCATGGAACATGGGGAATGAACCGCCTCCAGGTGACATAAGTCATGAATTTTGTTCCTATCACCATTTTCATGGACACCTAACGAATGATTGTAGGAATATAAAAAGAATCATCCTCAGAATGATAGACCAAGGGAAGCTAAACCAATTCTTAAAATGTGAAGAGAAGACTCAACCATTACCAACACCTCCAGAAATTCACAGAGTAAATACAACAAAAGGGAAAGAAACATTTGTAGTAGAAGTTGGAGCGAAGGCCAAAAACTTGTTCTGCAATTCTATCATACATTCGTACAGGACAATTGAAGATTTTCATGATAGTGTTCTCAGTAGGGTTTTCACAAGAGATGCTGACAATAGAGAAGTAATGAACATCGCGAAGACATCGCCACTAAAAGAATGGAAAACGCAAATTATTTCTTTTACCGCATAAGAGGTACCTGAGGGTGGCGAGATGCATGACAGTCCATTAGTGGTAAGATTGGAGATTAACCCAAAACCTGTTGGTGATGAAGATGATGGGGTAGAAAATTCATGGGCAATAAATAGAATCTTAATTGATACTGGAAGCTTTGTAAACATCCTTTTTTACCACACTTACAAGACTATGGGAGGGAAAGGCGAAGACTTGATACCTTCAACCTATAAGATTTATGGTTTTAATGGCACTGCCAATAAACCTAAAGGAGAAACTCGTATGCGAATACCATTGAAAGGATTATCAACTGAAATCTTGTTTTGCATAGTCGATGTGGAATCCCCCTATAATGCATTGATTTGGCGACCTTGGTTACATGAGATCTTGGGTGTAGCTTCGACGTACCACCAGTGCATCAAATTTCCTCATCCCAGTGGGGTTGGAGTTATTAAAGGAGATTGGGTTGAGGGACAAAAATGCTATGAAGTTGATGTGGAATCTTGCGAGGAAAGGGCTGCTCAAAAGAAGAACTGGAAACAGAATATTAAAGAAGCAAAAAGAAGGGACAGACTAATGGTGGACGCAATAGAAGTGAGAGCTGAAGATACATTAAGAAACCAATGTCTGAATACTGTTGGAACTTGCGATGACTTCGCAAAAGGGAAGCAAATATCAGGAAATTTAAATGAAGAGACAGAGAGCAACAGAAGTAAGAAGTGTAAGAAATGAATAATTGACTTTAGGTTTGAGTAAAAAAAAAAAAAAAAAAAAAAAAAAAAAAATTGTTTTGAAGGAAAAAGACTTGTCGAAAGTATAAAGAATATGACGATTGAAGAAGGAGTACGCGAAAGTCTCGCGAAATAGAACATATGAAAATCTAGTTAAATAATTACAGCGAGATTGCAAAAAATGAAGCAAGACTATGCGATAATTTCGCAAAGATAATGAGAAGAAATAATCAAAAATCAATGAATGATTGAACGAATTGACAGAAATGAAAGAATGAGTGAATGGGACGAACCTTTATGGCGTACACCTTAGTTCTCGAATGATATTTCCCAAGAGACAAATGTAAGACCTAAAGTGTGTCATATAAGGGGTATCTCTTGACATGGCTCAGGGAAAAGGTTACACCGCCCCTGGAACCCGAGTCATGAAAATTTGGGGTCAATAAAGCCCATCCGGGAGAGATACCTTGGATTTCCAACTATATAAGGTTATATCCTGGTTGGACGACCGAGGGTCTCTTCCAAGGAGTCAGTGTATGACCAAGGCGCCGAGGTACACGGTTGAGCCAAGAGTGCCTAAGGCATTTGAAGTGTCTCGGCCATTCTTGGCAAGTCTTGGCACATGCTGCACTCGGCCCGAAGAAAACTCCACTTAGGGTTCAGTCTCGTAACCATAAGCCCTATAGGTATAAGGGATAAGAGGCTGCGAAAACAACTGGTTGTTGTTAAGACCGGATAGGAGGAGCTAGTCTTATATGGCCGATGTACGCCTCCTTGAAGGGGCAACCTGATAGGTGTAGAATACACCTAATTTACTATCTAGTAGTTTATGCTTTCTTTGCTATTTTTCTTGTAAATTATGTATTTTACGTGTGTTTTTGAGTTATTAGGTACTCCGGAGTCGCACGGGAGAAAAGAAGAAGAAATCACTCAATTTGAACCAAAAGGCCGGAAAAGTCATTTCACAGCGAACACTATCTGAGCCCAGTCAAGGTTAAAAGGTGACTCAAATTACTAAAGAAAGGACAGTTCAAGTTAAGGGGCTGCCAAACTGGGTAGCCCTTATCCGTAAAACGTAGTGCCGATATCGATTGGTAAAATGGATGGGTTATGTCCATGGATGTTGAAACCCAAACCCATAGACCCACACCCGCATCCAGGATCCATGCCCGAGTCCGAACCCAATTTATAACCCTAAACCTAAATTCGAGAGAAGTTTTATTCTCCCAAATCATTTCGTCTCGTCCCTGAAATAAAGAAAATCTGAGATGACAGGGGATTACTGAAGGTTGGGTGTGATTCGAAATTGTGTGCTTCGAATCTGTGTTGCTGTTTTACACATGAGAAGAATGGGGTTTTTCAATTCTTCTGCTGATGGTTAATTCGAAGAAAAAGAACAAGATGTTATTGTTGTGATTGAGTTCCTGCTGTGGTGCTAAGAGGATGAATTGGGGGTTTGAGTTGAAATTAAGGTTGAAGATGGGTTCGATATCGATCTCAGAGAAATGGGTGCAGATGGAATTAGAATTTGAAGTAGCAGATGGTGATGAAAATCAGTCAGGGTCTGATGTCGCGTCTGTGAATCGAGATTGATTGGTATGAGAAAGTGATAGAGCCGTGCTGCTGTTGTACAGGGTTGTGATGGAGTTGGAAATGCAGGGAAGGATGGAATGAATGTGCTCAACTAGATGTATGCTAGGATTTTAACAGGTGAAGAAAGGAAGGCCGAAAAATTACTGGATGTCCTGTAAACAGCAAACTCGTCGATTTTCCTACAAAGTAGTCAACTCGATCTTCCCGTTGATCTAGCAACCTTGGTCCAACTCGCTGAGTAAGACTATTCAGCTAACTAAGCAGCTGACTCGCTGCTGACTCAGTGACTGACTCATTCCTTTCCCTTGACCGTTGACTGACGGTTTGACCACTTTGACCGTTAGTCCTAACGGTGGACCGACGGAATATTCCGTCGAATATTCCACTGACGGAGAAATTTTCAGGTGGCGGCGGTGACGGATTAGGTCATAATACCATTTTTACAGGCGAGACAAAAATTCCAATTTTCTATGGACTTCTCTCATGGGTGTGAAGACTTGGGCTAGGAATTGGATGGAGAATTGGGCTCAAACTTGGAAAGAGAAGATGGAAGATGAGAAAGACTTGAATTTGGAAATTGAATTGCTAAAGGAAAAGGATTTTATTCCTTGGAAGATTTGGAGAATATTGAAGCCTATAAATAGAGAAGTTTTCTACATCTCTACACACCTCTTTACACACACAACACTTTTCTTTTCTTATTCTTTGTGTGAACTTTTAGCATGAGTAGCTAATTTTCTTATTGATTGAGGATGAATTCCTAGTTCTTAATTTATGTTTTGAGTTTTTGTTTTCAATTCTATCTTGAAGTTTTTCACATGATTATCGTTTGTTTTTACTAATAGGAATGATCTTAAAGACATTCATGATTGATTGATAGATTGTTTGGGTGGCCAACTAAATTGATTTGTCGATTTAATCTAAAGCTAGTGAAAGTTAGGAGATAAGTAATCGTTTCTTGACTCTTTACATAAGTAGCAAACACGAGACCTTGCGGAGGGATTCCGTGGAGCAATTGTGTGTAGAAACAACGCTAGAAAGTGAACCAAGCGAACCGAGTTTAACTACTAGTACTAAACCTAAATTCATAAATCTTAATGCATTAAGGGGAATTACATCTTGTAAGCGAACCTCAAGGTGGTTCTTTTGGATAGAATCTGATAACTAAGCGGACTTGTTACTCAGTGAAATAAGGGATTTTTGGGGCTAGCTAAGCGGACCTGCTATCCTACGGTTGGTGATAATTTGTGACTAATAACAAGTAGAAAAGAACATAACTTGATTCATTGTTTCGTAACGAAGAAGGATTCCTTGGTCTTGTCTCTCTTATTGATTTCAACTTTAACTTTGAATTGCTTTGTTTATTTTCTTTTGCTTTATACATCCCCCCTTTTCGTGACAATTTTTACAACTAGAATCTCTTGCTCCTCGTGGGAACGAACTTGACTTCCATTATATTATTTTTAATTGAGTGGAAATATTAATTAATTTGATTGCACCTACGACACGCATCACAACCAGGGAGATGATAAGGGCGGCACCCTCCATTAGGGAGCTGATAAGTGTCTTAAGACGCAAATGTCATGAGGCTCTATTTTCGCAAGGAAATTTAGGCTTGTCATATTTGTGCGATTATCCTGAAGAGGCAATAATACTAACGCGAGGGTAAGACGAGATCAATGGGTCTTTACATGAAAGTGTGAAGACGTCCTTCGATTTCGTCGCAAAGACGGCAATGTCATGGGGCTTTATGTTCGCAAGAATATTTAGGCCTGTCATATTGTCGCAACAAAAATATCCTGCAGAGGCAAAAATACTAAAGGAATGATAAGACAAGATCAATGGGTCGTTACATGAAAGTGTAAAGATGTCCTGCGATTTTGTCGCAAGACGGCAATGTCATGGGACTTTATGTTCGTAAGAATATTTAGGCCTGTCATATTGACGCAAAAATAAGGGGTGGCAAAATAAGACCTTTAACTAGGAAGGCAAAATAAGACCACACAAGAACAATGATAAGGCAAGATCAATGGGTCATTACATGAAAATGTAAAGACGTCCTGCGATCTTGTCGCAACGATGAATTTCAATATAAATGAAGATAAGACCACACAAGAAATTGAGTAAGCAAATAAGCTTGCGAAGATGGCTATATTACTTCATTCATTTGTGAAGAGTTAGCAACAGCAGTTGCGAAACTAAGAAGTATTGTTACTTAAAGATTATCGATTTAATCTCTCATGTGAAAATAAATAACAGAGGCAAGTATGGGAATGATTAGAGTAAAAACTTGTTATTTATTTTCATATGATAGATTTACGATAAAAAAGATTACAAAAATGGAAGGCTAGAAGGATAAATGTACAAATATCACAAGAAGAGAAAAAGGAAAATGGAGCTATCTCTCAGTTCATTCTTCTTTTTCATCAGACTCTTTATCGGACTCCTCTTCTTCGCTAGCATCACTATCAGAGACATCCGAGGAAGGCATATTTTCAGGAACCTCATCAAGAAGACAAGGATATGAAGAAAGATGAATGCGGTGGTCTTCACAAACTGTCTCAATAGTTTGATTGCGAAAACGAACAGCATCATTATTGAAATTCGCTACAGTAGTTTGTAGTTGCTTCTTCAGCTTAGAATATTTGTCATTGCGAAGAGAGAAGTATTTTGCAAGTTGTGCCTTCTCAGATTCAAGTTCCTTGATTCTAGTTTGAAACCTCTTCTCAGATTCTGCGAACAAATGACGATGAGTCAGCAACTTAATACCAGTTTCACAAAAAGAGGTGGTAAAGTAATGAAGAACAAGTAAACAACCTTCTGGTCAGAAATCATATCTTTAACCAAGGCAAAGTATGCTCAAGCATGAAGGCCGACGTTAACACCTAAGTTATTTACGGCATTATCTAGAACTTTCGCGGCCCAAGCGAATTCATCATCACTATTTATGACAAGAAGTGAACGAATTTGATTTTCTCGCTCATTAAGTACGGCATTTTGGCGAAGAGATTCATCTCGTTCAATTTGGACTTCAAGAAGAGTTTTTTGGAATTTCGCTAATGCCTGTGCACCTTGATTAGCGATGCGGTCCTTGTCATCTATGAGGCTACTGATTTTCTTCCTTAGAATGTTATTTTTTTCGTGGGAGTTAAGATATAAATGTTTAAATCGGTTGGCTAAACCTATACTAGATCTATGCTCAATTTCTAAGAGATGAAATTTGGTTCGAAGTTCATTTATTGAAAGAGAGTTAATTTTGTTCGACGAACTACTTAAAGATTCGTTGAGATGAGCGAGAAGAGCATCATTATCCATAGGCTCAGGAAATGAATGGAGAAGGATGGCTTCTTCAGAAAGATTATAAATGTCTGCGAAAATGATAAGTCAGGCAAAGAAAAATAAATGACAAGATAAAAACGAGGAAAAGAGAAGAGTTTTGTACCATAAAGTTGTTGATTAGCACTTTGAAGGGTAGAAATTTTATTCTTCTGAGTAGAAGATTCAGCTTCCAGTTGTTGAATTCTTTCGCGAAAAGCAACAGTCTCATTTTCACTCTTCTTGCGAGATGTCGCAACTTCAACTTCTAGTTCTTTGTTCTTCTCCTTAAGTTGAAGATTTTTCTTTTCAAGGTTGTTGCGCCTCTTCTCAAGATCTGAGGCAACGGCAAAGGAAGCTCTTCCAAACTATAAAGAAAGATGAAGAAGCTATTAATATATGATTTAAAATTAAAAATTATAAGGAATAGAGAAACATAGACATACCAAGGCACTGAGTGCATTCAAGAAATTGGGAGTCAATGATCTCGGAGATCCCTTGAAGAGACTCATTACCCTCAAAGAAAGAAGCATCACATATACTTGCGAGAGCTTCGCATATACGAGAAAGGTGATCATCTCCAAGTCCCCGCATGGAGTCTGAAAAGATATTAGACAATAACGTCATAGGAGATTCAGTTGGGTGATCCTCCTTCGCGGTAGAAGTGTCTACATCATCGTCTTCTTCATCAGAACTTTCACTAGATTGAGGACTTGAGCGAGAAGAAGAATGGGTCTTTTGTTTTTTAGAAGACGGAGCAGCATATTTTTTCTTGTAAAGAGGGCCTTTACCCTTTCTTTTGTTTCTCGCAGCTTTAGAAGCTTCATCCTCGTCGGCAACTTCAACACCAACCTATATACACGAATGAAGATAAGAAACAGAGGCAACCATATTGTGGATAACAAGAGAAAATATTTCTTACTTCATCCGTGATTGAGCGAAGTATCGCCAAAGTACTTGGATTTGGATTTCTCTCATAACCCTTTCTCAATTTAATGATCTGAAAATTTCGCAAGTTTAGTAGATATAAAAAGAAGGAAACATTGCAAAGCGAACGAAAATTAGAAAATATACCTCTTTTGCTTTCTCGGGCCAATTAAATACCCAAGGATGATAATTTGCGAGGTTCGCAGGGAGTATACTGGAACCTGAGATGTAAGGTACGTTCAAAAATAGCGGGAAGACACACCACTTCTCATCTTTAGAGTAGCGAGGAACATTATTCTTGCCAGAGTACCAATCAATATCTAACATGAGTATCTTATCGTCGGGAACGTTCTCTTTTCTTTTCAATCGAGCACCCCAGCGAGATTTATCATTCTTCATATTTATCACTTCATAATTTTCAAAAAAGTTTTCTACTGAGTACTTTTCAGCGGCTATCTCTAAGTTTGCGAATTTAGGATCTTTAAAATTATCAGGATATAGAGATCCCTTACCAGCGCCGCATTAGACGGATGCAATCACCACTTAATTGATAAATAGCTCGCGAGAATTTCTCATGAGCAAGGATTTCATAGAACAAGGGCAGTTCGGGATTGTAGAGAGGAATGGGAAGACTGCGAGGATTTGACCTAGCGAGATTATGATTTTCTGATCATCACAATGATGATCAGTAAACAACTTTGCAGAAAGAATAGATGAAGATTCTTGATTGGGAATAGTAGACAAGGTGAAACCCTTCTCTTGTAAATTCTTTTGAGTTTCACCCAAAAGGGTTTCATACCTACGACTAGGGTGGATCCATTCTTAGAGTATGGGAATGATTAGAGAATTGAAGATCAAGAGAAAGAAGAGAAGGAAGATTTGATAAATATAAACGCAAATTGCGGAGGAGGAGAATTGAAGAAAAGTTGCAGAGAGAAAGTAAAAAACAAGAAGAAGAGGGTGAGAAAACTATACATAGAGAAGAATTCTCGAGAAGATAAATGCATTTAATGCGAGAGGGGACGTGAATGGTCAAGAAAAAACGGTTGAAAGAGACGTGTCAAGAAAAGAGTGGAAGAAGAAACATGTGTAATAAATATTGTAGAAGTACGGGATCGTAATGGATAAATATGAACAGTTGCGGCATTTTAAAATACTAATTCTCATGACATTCTCTTCTTCGCAGAGAAGACATGAGAAGAGGCAAGATGTAGGATCAGAATATCGCAACATCAATACCTCGCGAGATTAGTAAACGATAGCATCACGAAGGCGTCGCAGAAGAGTAATATAAATGACGTAATGAATGACGACAGCCAAAGCACGAGAAAGATGTGAAGATCTAGCGAAGTTTAGGAGTGTCGCGAGATTGTATACTTGTACACTTGCGATATTGTGCAAGTCATTCCCGAAAATAAAGGACAGCTTAGCTGTCATCCATTGTGTACTACCCTATATAAAGAGTCGAATAAGCCTGTTGTGGGGGGGATCTTTTTCGAGTGTTAGGCAAGTCATTAGGAGAGAGAAAGTTTGTGGTGATTGTAATTTCTTTAGCTCTTTTCCATTTTATCTTGTAAACATTCAAAGAATTAATCAATAAAAATCATAGTTGTTCATCTTCAAATGTCTTAGTTGTGTGGATTATTGTGAAGGGTGTAGTGTAGGATTTCCTGCAACTACACCTACCGAATTTACCAAAATCGGCGGAAATGATTTTTACCCATAAACACCTCTTTACTCTTTTCAACTCAAGAAGATACTATTCAGTGTTTCGGATTATATGTGGCAGGAAACAAATTTCTAAACAGAAAATACTATGAGAAGTTCACCAAAGAAGATAAAAGACCTACATTCAACTTCTCAAGCTTTATTTGGTAGAGAGGAATCCCACATAAAGTTTAAGTGCTTTTATGGTCAGCTTTCAATAATTCCGTACCTACATTGAAGAACCTGCAACATAGAAACATTTCAATGACTGATACTTCATGCAAGTTATGTGGAAAAGAAGAGATAGTGATCATATGTTCTTCCATCGTGATTTCCCTAGTGAAGTGTGGAATTACTTCATTCAAACTTTCAAAAGTCTTGGCGTATGAATGAAAACTCGCATCGAGTTTGTGAAGCCTGGAACTATAAATTCTGTAATGCATTATTTGGAAAGAATGGGAGAATTTAGGAAATACATCTATAGCCACTATATGGATTATCTGGAAAGAGAGAAATAAGAAGATATTTAGAAACGAGTCAAGGCCTGATGATGATATTATATTATGTAAGACGTTAAATCACTATTAATGTTATTAGCCTCTTGGATTTATATATTTAAGTTGATCCTTGTAAATTGCATATTGTACAATTGGGAGGCCATAGTTTCTTAGCTTTCTTCTCTCGAGCTTGGTTCATGTGATGGTTTGTATTTTTTTTTTCAGTTTACAAATCCAACCCTATAATAATTAAACTAATAATAATATTAGTTAGGCACTAATATTAGATACTATCTCAAAGTAATTAACTTTAAAAACTATAGGAGAGAAGAGAGATTCTTATAAGATCATAAGAAAATGGGATACCCAAATAAGTTACAGCCCATTAAGTAATTATAATGATTCTAACTTAACCATTTAAAGACACCCACTAGCTCAAGGTGTGAGTAGGACATTAACCCCACCATGCACACTAACACACACTGGCTTTGTTGTCCATAAGACATGCAAAAGTGCACGTAAGTAGCTAGTGTAGTGAATAAGGTGGTTTAAGCTTATTATCTCATAGTTTTGGTGAAACATATCTATGAGTAGATAGCCACTAACTATATAATACTCCCCCTTAGATATCTACAATTCACAAGGATTGCCTCGTTAAAACCTTGTCAGGAAAAACCTAGAGGGAAGGAAAACCTGAACGAAGGAAAAAAGAGTACAATTCTAGAAAAGTAGTTACGCAGATGTTGCCTCTTTAAAAACTTTGAGAAGGAAAAAACCCCCGAGGGCCAAAAACCTTTACAAAGGGAAAACAGTACAACGCGTCAAGATCCAAGACTAACTCCCCCTGATCAAAACTTCGTTGAGTTTACTGCTTGTACATATGCCGCATTCCGATTCCATAAACTAGCTTTTTGAAGATTGTTGTTGGTAAAGACTTGGTGAATAAATCTGCATAGTTTTCACACGACTGTATCTTCTGGATACGTATCTCTTTATTCTTTTCTAGATGGTGAAAATAAGATAACTTCGTTGAAATATGCTTTATTCGATCACCCTTGATGTAGCCTTCTTTCATCTGTGAGATACATGATGCATTATCTTCATAGATGATGGTTGGTACCTTCGTGATAGAAGGTAAATCACATGAACTTCAGGGATGGGTGATTAATGATCTTAGCCATACACATTCTCTGTTAGCTTCATGGAGGGCGATAATCTCGGAGTGGTTGGAGGAGATAGCTGGAAAGCTCTGCTTACACGATTTCCAAGAAATTACAGTACCACCACTTGTCATATCCAGTTTGAGAAACGGCTTTGTGTGGATCAAAGAGATAACCTGCATCTGTATATCCCATTAATTGTGAAGGATGTGATACATCCTTTGAGTAAAATAATCCCATGTTTGCAGTACCCTGAAGATATCGAAAGATATGTTTTACACCAGTCCAATGTCTCTTCGTTGGAGCAAAGCGAGAATCTTGCTAACAACTTAACTGCAAAAGAAACGTCGGTCTAGTATATTATGTAAGATACAGTAGTGCACCAATTGCACTCAAATATGGTACTTCTGGACCAAGAAGAATTTCATTTTCTTTATTCGGACGAAAATGGTCATTTTTAGTGTCAAGAGATCTTACTACCATGGGAGTGCTAAGTGGATAAAATTTATCCATATTGAAACGTTTTAAAAGTTTCTCAGTGTACATCTTCTGGTGAACAAGTATGCCACTCGGATAGTGCTCGATTTGCAAGCCGAGACAAAACTTTGTTTTCCCAAGATCCTTAATCTCAAATTCTCCCTTTAAGCATTCAATTGCCTTTAGGAGTTCTTCATGAGTTCCAACTAAGTTGATATCATCAACATATACAGCTATAATAGAAAATCCTATTGTGGTATTCTTTATAAAGACACATGGACAAATATGATCATTTACATATCCCTTAGTTATCAAATATTCACTTAGACGATTATACCACATCCGTCCAGATTGCTTTAATCCATATAAAGCTCTGTTAAGTTTAAGTGAATACATATGGTGTGGTTTGTTTTCATACAATGTAAATCCTTCTGGGATTTTCATATGTATATATGTATCCAATTTTCCATACAAATATGTTGTAACCACATCCATCAAATGCATATCAAGTCCTTCAGAGACTACCATACTAATCAAGTATCAGAACGTAAAAGCATCCATAACAGTGGAATATGTTTCTTCGTAGTCAATCCCAAGTCTCTGCGAGAAACCTTGTGCTACAAGTCTCGCTTTATAGCGAACAACTTCATTTCTCTCATTACGTTTTCTTACGAACACCCATTTGCAACCAACTGGGTTCTCATTTTTAGGCGTTAGGACTGCAGGTCCTAAAACATTGCGGTTAGTGAGAGAGACCAATTATGCTTTAATGTCGCCCTTCCATTTTGGCCAATCATGTATTTCACGACATTCTTCTATAGATTGTGGCTCACATCCATCTTTATCCATAGTAATCTCAGTAGCTACTGTAAACGAAAATTTATCATCGACAATAACCTTGTTACAATCCCACATTTCTTTCTTGCATGCAAAATTTATGGAAATTTCTTCATTTCCTGGTACCAGTTCCCTTTTAGGGGCATTTTCCTCGACTGGAGGTAGTAAGTTTGGAAATGAGGATCATTCATCTATAGTCTCTTTATGAGCACTATGTTTTGTCGATTATGGTTGGCTTTTCCTTTTTCTAGGAGCAGAATCCTTTGAACCAATGGGGCGTCCACGCTTCAAGCGTACCTTAGACCACTCATTTGCTGGAACAGTCACGACCTGTCCAACTGGGACATTAGTACGTGCCGGGACATTTTTAGCGGGTATGTATGATTTGGTTACTCTTGCCGTATCGACAAATGCATCTGGCATTTGATCAACAATGTTCTAAAGATGGATAATCTTCTGCACTTCAATTTCTAACTGATTTGTGCGGGGGTCAAGATGAGACAGAGTAGGTACATACCAGGAAAGTTTACTCCGTTTTTCTGGCGGATTAAATTCTCCCCCTAATGGCGGGAAAATTGTCTCATCAAAATGACAATCATCAAAACGGGCTATGAATATATCACCAGTTAAAGGCTCAAGATATCTAATAATAGATGGCGAGTCAAAACCAGCATATATACCTTTTCTACGTTGTGGGCCAAATTTAATGCATTGTGGAGGTGCAACAGGCACATATACACAACAACTAAAGACACGCAGATGAGAAACATCTGGTTGATGGCCCAAAACAAGTTGTAAGGGAGAGTACTGATGATTTGCAGTGGGCCGAAGTCGAACTAAGGCCGCAATATGTAGAATAGCATTCCCTCATGCAGAAACGGGCAATTTCGTTCTCATTAACATGGGTCGAGCTATTAACTGTAAATGTTTAATAAATGATTCAGCCAAACCATTTTGTGTATGAACATGAGCTACAGGATGTTCAACATCAATACCAGCAGACAAGCAGTATGCATCAAATGTTTGTGATGTAAATTCACCAGCTCCAGCGAGCCGAATAGACTTTATAGGAAAATCTGGGAAATGTGCACGCAACCTGATTACTTGGGCGAGAAGCCGATCAAATGCAACATTTCTTGTGGATAAGAGACAAACATGTGACCATCTAGCAGATGCGTCAATTAGGACCATAAAATACCGAAAACGTCCACACTAAGGGTGGATAGGTCCATATATGTCTCCATGGATCCTCTTAAGAAAAGTTGGCGATTCAAGAACAAGCAATACCATTTATATTTGTGGTTAAAAAAAGCTTCTGTTTCTGCAAAGGATGTCCTTGAGAGTTCTGTACTATTCTACCCATCATGGTAGATCCTAGGTGCCCTATTCGGTCATGCCAAAGCTTGAACATTTTTGGATCATTAAACTTCTGGTTTATGACACTATAAGATTCAATAGTTTTGATTGTTGTAAGATACAACCCAGAAGAGATAGCTGCAAGCTTCTCTACAACACGTTTCTTGCATGTGTCAAATAATGTGATAGATAAATACTCTGTATTATCTTCACTTATTGTTTCTAAATGATATCCATTTCGGAGAATATCTTTGAAACTTAATAGATTTCTCAAAGATTTCGGAGAATACAAGGCATCACTGATATTCAGTTCTGTACCTGATGGTAAGATAATATTGGCTCTTCCAGAACCATCTATTAAATTTGTTGAACTAGAGATAGTGTTTACTTTTTCCTTATATCCTTTTAAATCAGTAAAATATTTATTACTGCGAAATATTGTATTAGTCGTTCCGCTATCTACCAAACAAATATCTTCACCGTCAAGATTAATTTTTGATAGATTACTTCTGGAATCCATACCCTTCACAACAAATATAATACATGGATAACAATGAGTTAATAAAACATATGTCTTATATTAAACATGTAATTGTACATACAAAAGATGGTATACAAACCAAAATACAACTTAGAGTACACCCAACTATATTACAAAATACACAAGTTCACAACTAGTTTACAGAACTAGTTAAGTTCTTCATCATCTGACTTATTAAGAAAATCATATACATCCCACTTTCCTTCTTCTGACTTTGCAAGAAAATCAAAATCTAAGTGGGGAGAACTAGTAGAAGCCTCATTAGTTTTTATAAGATTCATCTGACAAGCCTATAAAGAATAAGGAAGACAATATCAACAACGGGTTGCTTCAGGGATGCTTGATACATATTAACAAGATGCTTGGAAGTACGACAAGTATGTGACCAATGACCAGTTACACCACAACGGTAACAAACATCTTCCTTATTCTTTATAGGCTTGTCAGATGAATCTTTTTCTTTCTCTGGCTTCTGCTCTTTCTTTGGGGTGCCATCTTTTCACTCATGGTGGTTTGGCTTGAACCGTGAATTCTTGTCTTGGTTCTTTTTATTACCACGACCACGTTTCCCTTTACCCTTATTGTTACCCCGTCCATTACCATTGGTAGAACTCATTTTCGCTTGTGCTTCAGGCACAGAAACAGAGCCCACTGGACGAGATTCATGATTTCTCAATGAAAATGCGGGGTACAACAACCACACCCAACAATTCGTTTGGCAATCTGAGAGGACTTACTCCAATATACTTTAAAGAGAATCAACTAGACAGTCAGACTCAATCTTTAGAAAAGTATATCAAAGAGTTTATATCTCTATCTCTCAATTCAATCTGCAATCAACAAATAGAAATTTGCAAGCCCGATTGAATATAAGAGTAGTAACTTGAACGGTACCAAAAACCAATGTTCAAGGATCAATCTATTTCAATCAACAACCAAAGGTTGTATTTCCTAATTGATCGATACAATGCACAACATATAATGCGGAAAAGAAATAACATAGACACCAGAATTTTGTTAACGAGGAAAACCGCAAATGCAGAAAAACCCCGGGACCTAGTCCAGCTTTGAACACCACATTGTATTAAGCCGCTACAGACACTAGCCTACCACCAATGAACTTCGGACTGGACTGTAGTTGAACCATAATCAATCTCACACTGATTTAAGGTATAATTTCGTTTCTTACGTCTCTGATCCCAGCATGATACTACGAACTTGATTCCCTTAGCCGATCTCACCCACAACCAAGAGTTGCTACGACCCAAAGTCGAAGACTTGATAAACAATCTGTCTCACACAGAAAAGTCTACGACCCAAAGTCGGACATGAACCTTACGCCAGTACGCGAACGGGTACGCATACTTAGGTTCCCGGATTTCTCAAGCCAACAGGTATGCGTACGTGTATGGTTCCCGGACATGGATTACATATGTGCAAGAGTACACAACATGTCATATCCAATAATGGTTAAGTGTTCTAAACTCTTATTTCAATCATTGAAACTTTCTTAGAGGATGACAATAGTCGTTTTCACACACTATTAGCATCAAAGCAATTTTCAAGTTGTTGAAATAATCATAACGACACATTCCAAGTCTACACCAAATGATTGTATCACACAAACCATGTAAGATGTTACTCGACAATTTTCACATGATCATCTTTTGACTTGCGTCAAGAATATAAGATGAACTTGGTCGAAGCGAAAGCTTGCCAACACATATTCCGAGAAATATGTAAGTGAGTTAAACTCAGCTCGAAATCTCAAATGTGTATAATAAAAAACTATATCGTAACACGACTTATGTCTCAATATAGGAGATATAGTAGAAATAGACTTTCCAAGTGATAGATGAGTTTCAGTCTCCACATACATTTTGTTGATGAAGTTCCACAAGCTCTCCTTAGTAGTTCTTCGTCTTCAAATGATGAACGCCGTGAATTCTAAGGCTCAACTACACAATCTATGTCATAGTCCGAGACATCTATAAGTAGACTAGAAATCAAGACTTATGGTTTTGATCACTAACATTGACAAACATGCTTGAGATAGCAACGCATGCGAGTTCGACAGAGCAGTTCTCTAACACTTAATAATAACTCATTATTCTGTTCTGCAACAAGCAGACATGAAATCAACTCTGTGTATTTATTAAAACGACGCTCTCGATATTGTTGATGCAAGACAACACTCGAGGCGTGGAAAGTGGTAAAAGTTTTCTCTAGTAATCGTTCATCGATTACATTTTCACCACACAATTTCAGATGTGACGTGATTTTAAACAATGCATAATTATACTCAAAAACAAATTTAAAATCTTGGAAACGTAAATTCAACCAGTGATTTTTGGCTTTAGGCAGAATAACCATCTTCAGGTGGTCATATCTATCTTTCAAGCAACTCCACAGAACCTCAGGGTCCTTAACGGTCCGATATTCTGATCTTAACCCGTCGTGGATATGATGACGAAGAAAAATTAAAGCCAATGCTCTATCCTGCTCAGATGCAGCATTTCCCTCTTTAATTGTGTGTGCAAGATTCTTATCCTAGAGATGTAACTCCGCATCCAGAACCCATAAAATATAGTTGTTACCAGAAATATATTAAGCTGCAAAGTCTAGCTTAGTTAAATTCGACGACATAACGATAATATAGTAATTAAAGTTACCTTTCGCTTCGGAAAATTTTGGCAACACCTATTTTACCAGAACCAATAATAACCCAAAGCTCGAAGAAAATGGAGCTAACTCGTTCTGATAACATGTAATAATTAAACTACTAATAATATTAGTTAGGCACTAATATTAGATACTATCTCAAAGTAATTAACTTTAAAAATTATAGGAGAGAAGAGAGATTCTTATAAGATCATAAGAAAATGTGATACTCAAATAAGTTACAGCCCATTCAGTATTTATACTGATTCTAACTTAACCATGTAAATACACCCACTAGCTCAAGGTGTGAGTAGGACATTAACCCCACCATGCACACCAACACACACTAGCTTTGTTGTCCATAATACACGTAAAAGTGCACGTAAGTAGCTAGTGTAGTGAATAAGGTGGTTTAAGCTTATTATCTCATAGTTTTGGTGAAACATATGTATGAGTAGATAGCCACTAACTATATAATAAAACCCTTTATAAAAACAGTGGTTCTATATAAATCGTATGAGAAAATCACGGCAAAACCATGAAGACACATGAGAGTCGCCCCTTTATATAGTTAGATAGCCACTAACTATATAATAAACCCCTTTATAAAAACAGTGGTTCTATATGAACCGTATGAGAAAATCATGGCAAAATCGTGAAGACCATAGTGCTAGGCCTTGGGCACTAATATTAGATACTATCTCAAAGTAATTCACTTTAAAAAGTATAGGAGAGAAAAGAGATTCTTATAAGATCATAAGAAAATGGGATACTCAAATAAGTTACAGCCCATTCTGTATTTATACTGATTCTAACTTAACCATGCAAAGACACCCACTTGCTCAAGGTGTGAGTAGGACATTAACCCCACCATGCACACTAACACGCACTAGCTTTGTTGTCCATAAGATCTCACGCAAAAATGCGCGTAAGTAACTAGTGTAGTGAATAAGGTGGTTTAAGCTTATTATTATCTCATGATAGTTTTGGTGAAACATATCTATGAGTAGACGTCCACTTACTATATCTACGAGTACCAGGGAATTTGCAGGGAGTTTGGTTTAATGGGGGCATATATGAATTGTGAGGGGCGATTTTTATTTGGTATGTTTTGGTAGTTCACCGAGAATTTCTGTTATAAAAAAGGAAAAAAAAATGCCACCATGTGGGCCATTTGGTGAAACATATCTATGAGTAGACATCCACTTAACTATATCTACGAGTAATGTACGCCCGATTAAATGAGCAGGTGGGGAATATTGCGGGGAGTTTGGTTTAATGGGGGCATATATGAATTGTGAGGGGCGATTTTTATTTGGTATGTTTTGGTAGTTCACCGAGAATTTTTGTTATAAAAAAGGAAAAAAAGAAATGCCACCATGTGGGCATAGGTAAAAAATGTATCAAGACTTATTATCTTAGGGGATGGAAGCTCCAAAATGTGAAAAGAAAGAAAATCATAATGGAGACATGTCAGGTCACAAACAAAACTTTCCCTCGATAAATCTATTCATGAAAACTACACCAACCCCTAGAATAAATCTTGACCATCTATTACCTACCGACTGAAAAAAAGTAAGAAGAAAAAACAAAAGAAGATTTACAAGCACAGAAGAAGAATGTCGTTTTTTTCCTTCATCTCACGTTGTGAACTTTTCTTTTTAGGGAAAATTGTTCTTCCTTAAAAACTTCTTTCATGAATTATTTTCCAATTTCAGTAACCTCAAAAACATCAACCACATCGGCCTTTACCTTTTACAGCCGGTTATCCGGTTATGTTTGTCCTTTTTACATCCTCGACTAATACTCGTCCACGTACACCTCAATTACCTCGAATAGTTTTTTAGTTTCTTTTTCTATCTCCTAAAGATGTGGACGTCGCACATTTCGTCTTTCGCTGCTTCTGCACCACATGAAAACGTTTTTTTTATAGAGGGCCCCACTTGGGAGTAAACTACACCCTCCGACTTATAGTGATGAAGTCACTGATGATGTCATAGGTAAAGTTTTTTTATTATTATTACTGAGCGATTCAATGTATCAAGGACCACAGAATATAAATAGCACAGAGTTGATGGAATCTCCACGTATTATGTACGTGTGCTTACTTTTCTAAGTGCACTGAGCAACATAGGGAGGAGGATGATGCATTTCTTCTAGCGATGCACCAAAGAGTACCCGCGGCACACCTGGTAAATGGGAGACGCTACACATACCGATTTTTTATCCCGTAATCGATAAAGTGGGAAATGGACATCTCATGACGTGTTTTCAGCATTGGGATCATCGAGATTTCCGTCACATTTGGTTCAAACACCGAGTAAACCTAAAACTAACAGCACAGCACCATGAAATGAGTTAGTGAAAGACGAGAGGATTAAGAAAACTACATTGAGAATTACAAGTTCTTAATACAAACTACTGAGTACTTTGGTCTTAACTAGGTGCGCCGAGAGACCGAGACACAAGAACTTGACCTGTTCAAGGAAATAAACTGGCAAAGAATTACAAGTTGTTGTTTGATCATAACAGATGAATCCAAAAAAAGATGCTAATTTAATCATTGTTAGTACTATTTTAAGGATAACAACCCAAGTTGATTAAGAACTAAACATTATTACCGACACAATTAGCTGTTTAAATATAGTACTAGTTGATAAAGTGACGTGATTCTGTCTAGTAATAAAAAATGATTGTCTTGATTTAGACTTCATTAAGGTGATTAAGAAAAGCTTAACCACAAAATACGTACGATGAGTACAAGGATTTTGCCGATTACAGGTTGTTCCGGTTTATATAATCTAGGAGTTATTTTATTAAGTGTTTCCCAAAATATCATCCTAATCTTGATAAAATGAATTCTTTAACGTATTTAGTACCTGGATACTGCAATTTGTATTTTAATATTCCTAATTTTTTTGGTCTTAGTCTTAATTTTTGGAAAAAATCAACTGGATTTGTGAATGTTTCGGTTTAAGCATCCGTTAATTAGAGATAATTAGATTCGGTACATTGTATCTCAAATGTCACCTTAGAATAAGAAAAGTTCGTACATTTTGATGGTTTAGTGGTGTGTCGCCAGTCTTTCTGTCGCAAAAAAACACAGTACAGTAGTGAATAATTCTAAGAGGCCTTGTCTAAGCCCACATAAGTCTATGTGATGATGAGTTTTAACTCTAAACTCTAATGACTACCAAGGCCTATTCTTATGCCGATAACCGATAATCGAACCCTTTTGTCCAGGATCGGGTCCCGGGTAGACTAGATATTTAATCTCGTAAAGATTTTATCTCATAAACCCTTTTGTCCAGGATCGGGTCCCGGGTAGACTAGATATTTAATCTCGTAAAGATTTTATCTCATAAAAGTATGGCAAGAGATTTTACGCCGGCTCGCATGCCTAGAAGCAACTTGCACAAAGGCAAGGAAAAATCCTTGGCACATTTCGTACCGTATTTTTTGTGTGCATAGGATGGAGTAGACACCACATCAATGAAATTATGTGTTCGCGACCATTAAGGTGGGTATACCAAAATCCTCGCACAGGCTGCAGAGCTACAGGGGAATTCCCCCCTTCACGATCCTGCTAGGTTGTAGAGCTACAAGTGGAATTCCCCCTCTTCACGATCTGCTCGAGGGACAATAACCGATACCTTCTCAATAGATAGACATAGGAAAAAATCGAGACCACACGGGCCGGGACTGAAGAGGTAACTGGTCTTGTCGTTCGCCATTAAGAGCGGAGAGCCAACATGCACACATGAACCAAATACCACTCATACGCCAACATGTATTGTTCAACAATCAACAAACGTCTCGCGTAGCACTAGCAACTCAGGCCAAAAAGGTCAAGAGAAGCACGAGCACCAGAGACAAATCATTCCAAGTGGACCCGCTGTGCGCGAACACACTTTAGTTCAAGGGGGAACTCAATCCAAGTACATGAATCCCACCTCTTCCACGTGGATCGCCGCTGTCCACTTATGTCCATCCAATGCCGTTACCTCCGCTAAATTTCGCTTGTTCATGTCCCACTTCACGACCTCATCCCAAGTTAGCTTCGGTCGGCCTCTACTTTCATCTTACCTTCCGCATGCATGATGCGTACTGCGCGAACCGGTGCATCAGACGGACTTTGTCGGAGGTGTCCAAACCAGTGCAAAAGATGTTGGGAGAGCATCTCCTTGATTAGTGCTACCTTCAGTTTCTTGCGTACATATTTATTCCTGATCTGTTGTGCCTTGCATGTCCGTATGACCTATTATTTTGCATCATGTCAAAAAATTTGTTCCCCACTGTAACGGTTTCATAACATCACATCTCCCTAGATACAATTGTTTTATTCGTCATTAACACAACACTAGAATAACAACGATTATGGTGAGAACAATTTGATGTAGTGCAAACTCTTCTTTGACACTTGACTACAATATGCAAACTACAATTTCTGGTGCTAGTTTATGTCTTTAAAACACCCAAGTTATGCAACGAGAATGAGTGACGTTTATATCGATCTAAGGTGACTCTTACAGAAATCCTTCTGCGAAGAGTCACATCTATTTACATGATGGGATTCAAATTCAAATGAAAGGTTTTTTGTAAATGGGTGTAACCATTCACAAGCCAATTCAGAATTTCCAACAATTACTTACAAGTATCGTATCATCATAAGTTTATGGTTTTTAAGATTTTGCTCGAGAAAGATTAGAAAAGCAATTAAGATATACAATTAAATATCATCCACCCATAAGTTAACTTTCTGCTTCCTCAATTTCTATGGCTATACCTGTAATGAATTTGTAGCTCCTATAATTTCTTGCAGTGTCAGTAAAGACCAGACCAATGCTAAATTTGTGAGTGCCAGAACCAAAAGATGCATCACAAAAAAATAATCAGGTAATCACGAGGAATCTTCTCCATTATGAGTAACATGGGAACTAACTATAAAGATTTGTGAAACAAAAGTGTTTGTAAATTCAGTATGCATTTTCATAGCATGTCTTTTTATGTTTGGAAGACTTTTTTATTGCGGATTTGGTAGTTTGTTTGGATATTTGGAATATTTTCTTATTGCGGATTTGGCTATTTGTTTTCTTTTTTGTGTGTGCTTCCAACATTTAGTTATGTGGATTAGTAAATGAATTTCATAATTTGGGTTTTAATTTGTGTTTTAAGGGATTAGTTTGGCTATTTGACGGTTAAGTGTTTCATCATTACATTCAAATTTTTAAGAAACGTTTATTAGACTAAATCTCGTAAACAACCGAACTCTGATTATCTTAAGTTCGGTTTGTTCTCAAATTTAAAATCTAACCGAACTCAGCTACAAAAAAAAATATTCAGAAGTTACAGAGTTGTATTCGGTTACCTGCAATTTTTTAGCTGGAAACCGAACTCCAATGTTCGGTTACCAGCAGAAAAGGCTGGAAACCGAACTTATGGGTTCATAATCCAGCCTTAGTGTAGTTTTAGTTCGGTTAACCGCAATTTAAACAGCCAACCGAACTCTTGCGTTCGGTTGTTTCGCAGATTTTGCAATCTAACCGAACTCACAACAAGAAAATTTCAAAAGTTACAGTGTAATGTTCGGTTACCTGGTATTATTCATCAGGTAACCGAACTTGGTGGTCGATAAGTTCGGTTTGTTCGCATATTTTGCAATCTAACCGATCTCATAACAAGAAAATTTCAAAAGTTACAGTGTAATGTTCGGTTACCTGGTATTATTCATCAGGTAACCGAACTTGGTGGTCGATAAGTTCTGTTTGGTCGCATATTTTGCAATCTAACCGATCTCATAACAAGAAAATTTCAAAAGTTACAGTGTAATGTTCGGTTACCTGGTATTATTTTGCAGGTAACCGAACGTTACAATATGGAGATCATAAATCAGACATAATTTTCATAAGTTCGGTTACCTGCTATGATTTACCAGGTAACCGAACATTACACTGTAACTTTTGAAATTTTGTAGGTTGCACTGTTAGGTTACCTTTGATTTACAGAACCAACCGAACCTGTGAGTTCGGTTTTGTCGATGTATTTTTTATGTAACCGAACTATGTATTTTGAAATTTTAATGACACTAATTTCAAGTAACGACTATTTTTATAGCCGTTATACACCTCAGTGGTATAAATATGTGTCTCATAGTTAACATTTTGTCTCAAAATATTCTAAAAATGGCAGCCACTACTCCTAAATTTACTCTAGATGAAGATCTATCTCTTTGCAGAAACTACATACTATACTATCCAAAGAGGGGTGAAGAACGAAGAATGAATGGTATTATGAGTCAAAGTTATTGGGGGAAAATTCATGAGATATTCTGCTCCGACACAACAAACCCTCATAACCGTGATCATATAGCTTTGTTCATTCGATTAGGAAAGATTAGAGATAGAGTTGTGGAATTTATGGCTTTATTTCGTATTGTAAGGCGGTATCGACTTAGGGGTGAAAGATTCTCCGAAATTATTTTAACATCAAAAAACGAATGGCGAAGATGGAAGAGAAAGGATTTCAAATATGAATATCATTTCCGCCTCCTTAAAGACTTTTTCATAACGCATTTCGGATATTAAATGTTATGTAGCTTTAGTTTTAGTTCGGCAATGTCCTCTAATTTCATTTCCTAACCGAACTTAAGTCTTGATGTCTCACTGTTCAGCGATGTCATGTAATTAAGTTCCAATATGAAAAAAATAAAGTTCCAAAAATAACAGTCTCTTATTCTTATGAAAATGTTCAAAGCATAACCCCAAAACAAGACCTAATTCCAAAAAACACAATCTTTGATTCTTATGTTGATGTTCAAAGCATACTTAGTTTAATTAATGGTACATTTATCATCCGCAAGGGAAATTGGACCTTCGTGTATGATTTTTTCCGAATCCTTCAAAGTTTTCCACATCTCCATGTTATGCTCGTACATAATGCACCATCCCAACATTGTGTCGGGGTTAAATCCATGCCAATAAGAGTTTCCGCATATTGGAGGCAGTGGACAATCGTCTTCTAACCGGAGGCCTATAAAATGGTTGTTGTTAACAAGTGCAATCACCACTCTCCTACGTTTAAGTTGCTCGACAAATATTTTTGTTTTGGAGTGTATGTGAAACTAGCACCTTTTGAGAAATAGTGAACCACGCAATTGAATGCTTCGGCGATTAAGTGCCCACATATCGGCATGCCCATCCAATGATCCCTTGTGATTGGATCCCCCCCGTGGAGACGCCTTTGATACCTAACAAACTGCACATTGAGACTAGCATCCCCATCGGACAACATTGGATTGTAAAATTCCGGGTTTTCCTTTAGCTTCATCAACAACCTTTGTCGGACATAAGTGATTTGATTATCATTATACAGCTTCGCACCTTCAGTGAAAGGCCCTAGTTGTTGTACGACAACGTGGAATCCGCAATTACCATCCGGAGGGACGTCATCGGTGGATATGACGTACTTTCTAATGTATGGAGGTAGCTCTTCCAAGTACCTTCTATCAACAAAATTTGATGTATCATCAATTGGTCGACTTCTTTCTTGGATGCGGCATATTGGAGCCTTAAGCTTCACGTCTCGTTGAATTAGTTGGCTAGGTTCCGATGGAGTAGGTGGGGTTGGTTGCGAGCGTAACATCGGTCCTTTTTTCTTCATATCCCGTTCACTTGTTTCTCCCTTTTTCACAATACTCCTAGACCTTTTCTTAGAATCTTATTGATACTTCGCCGCGGTATGCTCATGCCCACAAGGGTCTCTAGTAAAAGGGGTCATTTCACTTTTCCTCTTAGCCAACACCTTTGCATATTTTCTTACTTGTTTTTTTGTTTCTTTGGTGATTGGCCTACCTTTGCCCTTGCCCTTTTTCGGTTCGTGCACATTCTCCGAAGTGTGTGGATAAACAATTGGCCGCATGTCATCTCAAAAGATTTGCTTTTCGAGTTTGTTCATGTTCAGGTACATCTCGATAACGATTCTTCCCATCTCATTGTCACCAAACTCTTCTCCGATATCGCCCTTTGGAGGAGGGACAAAACTTAATTGTTGCCAATATGGATCTATATCGCTTAGAGGGATTATTCCATGTTCATAATTAACTATCATATGGCGACAAGGGAGTCCCATAGACTTCATCATGTTGCAAACACACACCTCGTCCGGCTTGGTTCCCCATATGTCAATCAAATTCACCTCTACCATTAACCTCTTAATGCAAGCACGTGAAACATTATAATGGAGTCCCTTGAACAACCGAAGGTCCGCCATATTCTTGATGTTACCACCTTTGTCTACAATCTTTTTGTACTTCATGATGCGGATTTTTTGAAACTTCTCTTTAATTCTATTAATCTCGCGGTTGAATTAATTCTCCATTGCGTTAAACACAATCACAAAATTATCGACACATCCAAAAAGATTTTTCTTCAACCGGTGGTGAGCCGATTCTACCAAACTTGTCGCTTGATTCCCAAAGTATTTATGGTGGTTGGTAAATGCATAAACGAAGCGCTCTTTGTGCGGTTCCAACCATTGCTTAACCACATACGTTACAATATCCTCGGGATATTCGGGGCTAGACCAATGTTCGATAAATGCCGCAAGATTTAGATTATACTCTTCTTCGGTGAGAGACCAAGTCAATGACTCCCATTCACCAGAGAAAGCAACCCATTTAGCGTGATTTATAGTGTATTGTATATTGAATTCCTCTTTTGCATCCGCTTGTTCATATTCCGGTAGCTTACTAATCTCTTCAAATGCTTTCCTCTTTGGTGGACAAATTTGAGGCTTGCACCTATTCATCACATTACACCATATATGGAACGTACAAAGCATATTATGTGCTAATGGGAAGACTCTCTATATTGCGTTCATTTATGCTACATCGTTGTACGTCACTATAACCGCGGGGATATCATCATCTCGGTATATGGCCTTCACTTGTTGTAGCGCCCAAGTGTAACTTGGTTCTTGCTCATCTTCTAGAAAACAAAAAGCAACGGTAAACGGTGACTTCGTCGAGGTACGACCAACAATATTCAACAATGGCATCTCGCATTTGTTAGTCTTGTAAGTGCAATCCATTATAAGAACTTGATGGAAGGATTGAGACAATTGAACACTCTTCGGATGCGCAATGAAGAGATGCGTTATTTTATCTTCCGGACCTACCTTCTTTTGAACCGCGTAGCCTTTCTCTTTAGCGCAAAAAAACAATTGTTGCATCACTTGTCTATCCTTCCATTCATTCCTTTTAATTGTCTCAATTGCATTGTAAATGGTCGTCAAAGATGATACATTATCCTTGTTATCGTCCTTTAGTAAGCGAAGCATGTTAAGTGGTGAAATTCCCATTCTCCTAAATTTAGATATTTTCTCCATTTATTGAGGAGTGAGCCTTGCGGCCATTGCATGTCCTTCAAGATCATCCGGACGAGGGTGGTTATGATGACCTGCCACCTTATCCATAGATAGAACCCATCCATTCTTTTTTTGCACTTACTAAATACTAGCTTGAACGGACATTTAATTTTCTTTGAGCACGCCTGTGTTCTTCCTCGTCGTCTTTCCTTTATACACATAACCCTTCCTCTTGTGACTAACATCGGGATCTCCACTTCTCTCACAAACCATTTCAAAACGAGTTTGGCTTTCTTTTCCATTCAAAACTAATACGCACATGGCTTTCTTGGCATGGTCTCTAGCCCAATTCTTCGCATCAATAGGTTTATCAAAAACCAAATAATTGAAATAGTGATTAGATGTATCTTCAAACAACATGCCAACCGGAGAAGGTTGATTATCCATTGGTATAGGTTGACATTCAATCTACAAGAAATGGAACAACATCAATTGCAATCAGAAATAAGTTCGGTTACATGATAATTTTCTCGGGAAAACGAACTCAAAGTTCGGTTTGTCGATCAAGTTGACAACTAACCGAACTTTACGTATACTAAATCAAAATTTTATTATACGTAAGTTCGGTTAGATAGTGGGTTGGTATGAAGTTTGCGAACCAACCGAACTTTATACACTAATGTGAAATATTATTTTACATAAGTTTGGTTAGCTATTGGTTGCAAACTAACTGAACTTTACGACCCTAAAGTTCGGTTACATGATAGTTTTCTCGGGAAAACCGAACTCAGAGTTCGGTTTGTCAATCAAGTTGACAACTAACCGAACTTTACGTATACTAAATCAAATTTTATTGTACGTAAGTTCGGTTAGATAGTGGGTTGGTATGAAGTTTGCGAACCAACCGAACTTTATACACTAATGTGAAATATTATTTTACATAAGTTCGGTTAGCTATTGGTTGCAAACTAACCGAACTTTACGACCCTAAAGTTCGGTTACATTTCGGCCAAACCGAACATAACGCTATAATCCTATTTACAGAGTTCGGTAACAGGTCCGTTAACCGAACTTCAAAAAACCTCCATTATTGGAGAGTTAGGTAACATGCGTGTTTAGAAAAAGTAACCGAACTACACTTTCAGATGAGTTCGGTTACATGTTCTTCACACAAGGTAACCGAACAAGCCCAAATCTACTTAACAAATTCACATTTTTTTGAAACTTTGGACCAATTAAACCAACATTATCAAAGTTTAGAGCATACCTGGGTACCCAAATAGTCTTCCTCCGGCCGTGGTTGGTAAAATCCATCGTTTTCATCTTGAGATTGGCTTTGGGGAAGAATACATTCACCATCTAAGAAATAATCCATATCCGGATCATTGTGAAGATTGACATATACTCTAGGAGAGGAAGGAGATGAAGATTCAGATGAGCTATCATCAATTGAATCATCACTTGAATAGTCTAGATTAGTGAACTCATTTTTTTTTTTTTATTTTCCTTGTTTTTGTTCTTCATCTTCTCTAACTTTTCTCTCTCAATAACCTAGCATTTTTATGGGCGACCCCAAACGAATTAGGGGCGACACAAAAGACAAAATAGGATGAAAATACTTGTATGCCCCTTCATAATCGGTAGTTTAGTTATCTACCGATTGCAAAATCTCATTTTTGGGACAACTCTATATTTGGTAGTTATATGAACTATTTTGACTACCGATTATGATAGGAATTCAGCAAAAAGACCTAATGTATAATCGGAAGTCATGATAACTCTTCCTTTCTTACCGATTATATGCTCAACCAAAATTCAAAAAAAGAGGATTTTTTTGCAAAATCTCATTTTGGGGCTACTCTATATTCGGTAGTTATATGAACTATCTTGACTACCGATTATGGTAGGATATTTGCAAAGAGAGCCATTGTATAATCGGAAGTCATGATAGCTCTTCCTTTCTTACCGATTATATGCTCAACCAAAATTCAAAAAAAGAGGATTTTTTGCAAAATCTCATTTTGGGGCTACTCTATATTCGGTAGTTATATGAACTATCTTGACTACCGATTATGGTAGGATATTTTCAAAGAGAGCCACCCTATAATCGGAAGTCATGATAGCTCTTCCTTTCTTACCGATTATAGGCTCAACCAAAATTCAAAAAAAGAGGATTTTTGCAAAATCTCATTTTGGGGCTACTCTATATTCGGTAGTTATATGAACTATCTTGACTACCGATTATGGTAGGATATTTGCAAAGAGAGTCACTGTATAATCGGAAGTCATGATAGCTCTTCCTTTCTTACCGATTATATGCTCAACCAAAATTCAAAAAAAGAGGATTTTTTGCAAAATCTCATTTTGGGGCTACTCTATATTCGGTAGTTATATGAACTATCTTGACTACCGATTATGGTAGGATATTTGCAAAGAGAGCCACTGTATAATCGGAAGTCATGATAGCTCTTCCTTTCTTACCGATTATATGCTCAACCAAAATTCAAAAAAAGAGGATTTTTTGCAAAATCTTATTTTGGGGCTACTCTATATTCGGTAGTTATATGAACTATCTTGACTACCGATTATGGTAGGATATTTGCAAAGAGATCCACTATATAATCGGAAGTCATGATAGCTCTTCCTTTCTTACCGATTATAGGCTCAACCAAAATTCAGAAAAAGAGGATTTTTTACAAAATCTCATTTTGGGGCTACTCTATATTCGGTAGTTATATGAACTATCTTGACTACCGATTATGGTAGGATATTTGCAAAGAGAGCCACTGTATAATCGGAAGTCATGATAACTCTTCCTTTCTTACCGATTATAGGCTCAACCAAAATTCAAAAAAAGAGGATTTTTGCAAAATCTCATTTTGGGGCTACTCTATATTCGGTAGTTATGTGAACTATATTGACTACCGATTATGGTAGGATATTTGCCAAAGGTCTACTTTAATCGGGAGTCAAGATAACTTTATTTACTACCGATTATAGGATAATCAAAATTCAAAAGATAGAGGATTTTATTTTGGGGATACTTTATATTCGGAAGCTATATAAACTAAATTGACTCCCGATTGACTACCGATTGTATAGTTATCTACCGATTGTAAAGGGTAGTTTGGCCATTAAAAAAACGGGATTATGGATTAACCTTCCGATTATGACCTATTTTGTCCTTTTGTGTCGCCCCTAATTCTTTTGGGGTCGCCCCTAAATTTGGCAGGCTCAATAATTCTACTTCTTTTAAAAAAAAAATCAGATTTTTTTATCTCAAATGTTTATTCAAAATCATTTCACTAATCACAATAACTAATATTAACACTAACTAATCATTAACCAAAAATAATCAGAGGGTAATTTAGATATTATCATAAACATCTAGATAAGGGGTGACCTAAATTTACTTCTAAATGTCTTATTAAAAATAGAACCATGGTCCCCAAAAAAACCGTGGTCCCAAAAAACGGTTCAAAAATAATTCATATGATACATTGGTAAGGAGTACGTCACATGCTTGACAATAACAAGCTTGCGGACTTGCGTTGATCGGTTACCTTTCCATTTAGCTATTGTTTTGTCAAATTACTTTACTAGATGAGTAGATGACTGTGTTCTAGACCTGTTGTGGAAAAGTGGAATACCTAAATATTTCTCATTTAGTTCCACTTTCCTAAAATTAAGTGATCTAATAAGAAAACACTATGGTCAGGATGTACATTTTGCCACAGAAGCGAGCCGATTTTTAAAAATTGATAATTTGACCGGAGACAAGACTGAAATCCTTGATTAAATACATGAGATTACTTGCTCCTGGACCAAGAATATTCCCGATCTACCTTCCTTATAAAATAACTTTAGATATTTTTTTCTGCCAAAAACCAAGGATGCAAAGAAATGGTTTTCCAGAAGAATGATTAATTGGGGATATAAAAACTAATTGGGGGATATGTGCCGGCATAGTTTTCAATGAAAACCGGCATGGTCGATGAACTACCGGCATTGAAAAACCATGCCGACAGCTACAGTAAAATATCCCCAATTAGTTTTTCTATCCCCAATTAATCATTCCTCCGGAATAGACAAAGTAAAAAGTTAGTGTACATTTTTTGTTTTTTCATACTTTAATCAGCTTATGTTGTTCAATCCAGATTCCAGATCGAGTCCCACTTGGGAGCAACTAGTTCCATTTAGCAAAAAAAATCTCATGACTATTTGGCTAACTACATATTAGTAGTTAAATGAAACTTATAAAAGCTTATTATCTAGCTAATTACATATTAGTAGCTAAATAAAAATTCATGTTGTAAAATATCGTGATTGATATAAGAGGTACAATTAGTATAAAGCAAATAATTTTGATCACTGGATCTTTGGATTAGTAACCGGACGCTAGTACTCTCCCTATATCAATCAGGTGGAAAACTTCCCATGCGTAACAGGGCATTGTCCCCTTGGGCGTGCTGCCCATGAAATGGACGTTACCATGTGTACCTAGTGCATTATTCTGATAAGTCAAGGGGATATTGCCATATTGAGAGTACTTATTTATCTCGTGAGCTGAAATTTACAGATGGGAACAAGCAACCTTAATGAAAGGCAAAGCTGCAGGTCAAGTCACATTCCAAGTTTCCAAGTTGCCGATGACTTATCAATTCAAAGAAACTATACCAGCCCCTCCTTGTCGAGAAAAGGAAAAGTTTGATCGAAAACACTGGAGAATGTCCATTTTTTTCACAGTCCCGCGTTAGGAACTTTTCCTCTTACGGAAACTCTCTTCCTCAAATCTCCTTCATAAACTATTTTCTTATTTTAGCAACAAAAAGTCTCAATGGACCGTGATAAAAACAAGAGGAAAACCGTCCCCTCTCACACTCACACAATGGTGAGCCCTATAGTGGCCCCCTGCTAATCTCTAGCCCCGCGGGACCCGTCCTATATGAGATCTGTGTTTATTACCTTTGATAGCCGGTATTCTAGTCCTTTTGTCTTACCTTTTGTTGCCACGTACACCTCAATAATCTCCAAAAGTTGTGGACACCTAGCACCCGTTGCTTTGCAAACGACCACCTAAACGGCTTCGGACTTGGCCAAAATAAACAAAACTGAACACCTAAAGTTTAATAATTTTTTTTTCTTAAAACTAATCAAGAAAATGTTTAGTTATCATTAGAACTAAAGAAAATCCTGTGGTCCTTGGTTTTATGAGGTCACTGATGATGTCATTGCTACAATAGTATACTAATTTTCCTTTGAAGCATTGATATGGAGCCATAGAAAAAGTACCACGTCGAGAGAATCTCCGCCTCTTAATCTAATTTATTTCTTCTATTTGATCCAAATGGCACAATTAACCCAACTTGATTCTAAGAACACAACTTGATTTTTCGGAATAGTACTTGAAGGTGCCGTTGAGAAGATATGTGATAGATTCAAAGAAATAAGTAAGAAGCAAAGAAGTCTCCAAGTTTTGGATATCAACCAAGTCAAAACCGCAACCAAGAGAAGGCCAAGAAAGGTTAAAGGCAAGGAAAATCAAGGCAAAACAAATTTGAAGCCAAAGAAGAAGATAAACAAAGGAGACTCCGTTCATGAGCGCATTGATTGGAAGTTTAGTGAAATGAAAAAGATGAACAAGATGAAGAACATTGTTCCAAATTTTTTTTTTTTAGAGTCTTTCCAATTATTGTCTAGTTTTATGTCTTGTAAAATGACTATTTTAATTATATTGAAGTTTTTAATTTTGTGAAGTTTAATGAATTTGAAAATTTGACGAATATTGTTGAAAATTAATATTAATTATATTCTTAAACATTAAAAGTATTACAAATATTTAAACTTAAAACACAAAATTAATATTAATTACAAATATTGAAATTACAACACAAATGTTGGACAATATTGGGGCAAATATCTTAAAACCTCGAAACAACTTTCAAAATGGAATTTTTGCCCGTAGATGCGCGATATTCCACACGACACCTTTCCTCGAAATTCCACCGTGGTTTCACCACTTCTCAAGGTTGGACCTTCTCGCCAAGTAAAGCAACATACCTAGTAACTTCCCGCTAATTATACCGAAGCGTCGAACCAAATCAAACACTACGACCGCGTAGGTTCATTGTTTGTTCTTGAAATTTAAAAAAATCCTTTCCCACAATAGTTGGTGATCAAATACTGGCTCCATTGTCAAATCAATATAATTCCCGCAAATACATTCATCTTCTCAGTTTTGAATTTTAGGTTTCTCCTCACTTGACATCTCCTAATTTGACTTCTCCTAGTTTCACTGTCTACAATTGCACGACACTTATCCACGTTTGAATATGTGTTCGGTTCCAATTGGAGAATTTTGCACTTGAATTATCTAGCAAGGTACATAATCATGGAGGGGACCAGGAAGCCATTTAAGGTTGAATACTTATAATGTACTAGGTTTAGGATAGAAAGTTTCAGGAGTTCCGGGCGGATCCATGTTCAATTGTGGGTGGAACGTGCTAAACTATTTCCTTGGAGGCTATTGCAGCTCCTTGTAGCAGTTCCTGTGGCCATGAACAAAAATAAAAATTTGTTGAGCCACCTGGATGCACAAACTGCATTCTCCACTATGGGGAAACAAGGTAAAATGAACAAATCTGATATTTTAGGGTCCCACTAATTATAAACTAATAAGAGTTGGGTCCTACAAATGATTTTATTTATTTAAACTAATAAGAGTCGGGTCCCACAAATGATTTTATTTATATAAACTAAAAAGTTATAAATATTAAAATGTTTCTTTAATAGTTAAAAATCAGAAGAAGTGAGGTGTTTTTAACTTTTTGTAGTGGGCGATCTTCCCATGAACGCCTGCGTTGGTTTGTTGATCGCGGGCGTTTGTTCTTTGATCGCGCGGTGCATCATTAACGCGCACTGGATGTTCCGACTCATTGTTCAAAGCATCAGATTTGTTGATTTGAACATCCATTTTTCATGTTTGTTCATTCCATAGTGGGAGCAAAATGAACAAACTTGGAGTTTGTTCATTCCATAGGAACTGCCCTTAGGAAATCCATATCATATGGAAAGAGAGGAATATGAGAGAATAAGTTCATGGTCGTAGCCAGGTCTTGCTTCAATGGGAAACAATTGTTTCTTCGCTCTGTTTTTACCAATGGATCATGTACTGTTATTGTAAATATTTTTATATATATGTTTTTTTTAGGTTTTTCTTAAATATAGCCCACACATTTATTAACCATAACCCAAAAAGTTTAAGTTAAAATGAAAAGTCAAAAGTTAAAACGAAAAATCAAACAAGTTTTAAATTTTTACTAACAATTAAACTTAAGTCTTTCTCCTACTTAAAATCAATATAAACCCTAACTTTTTTTCTTAATCATATTTAAAATTAATTATCATTGTTCTTTTAATACTCTCACAAATTGAATTTTTTTATTTTTATTTTTTTATTTTTTGATTCAAAAAAGATTTCATTGATAATCAAGTAGTTCTTACATGAGCTTCCTTTGTGATCCATTCTTGAATGTCAAGAGGAAAACTATCTAAGAATACAAAATCAGTTTTTGAAGTTCTAGCTTTTTTGGCAATTTTGTCGGCCACATTATTGGACTCTCTTTTAACTGAAACACATTTCCAGTTTCTAATCCTACTTAACAAATACCTAATATCTAGAATGAAAACTTGATTCATCCAATGAACACAAGAATTGGGTTCATTTATGGATCTAACTAAAACTTCACTATCAGACTCAAAAATAACATTACTTAAGTTCCTTGAAATTGCAAGTAAAACAGCTTGCTTCATAGCCCTGCATTCCAGCTCCTCCACTTCTATTCCTTGCCTCATTCCTCCATTAATATATTGCCCTTGCACACCAATGCAGGTACCTGCAAAATCCCTTATAATTAGTCCAATTCCTCCCTGTAAGGTTTCTTTCACAAATGAGTCATCAAAATTAATCTTTAGATGACCAGCATCTGGTGGTTTCCATTTCTGTATCTGCAGAGTGCCATTCATAGTAACTGAATTATTAACATTCAAGAGAACAAGTTTATTAATGTTATCCAGTGAGAGTAATCTGTTTGGATTATGGTTGCTGAATACCTTTGTGCATCTATCCTTCCAAATGGTCCAGAATGTAACCATTAAAAGTTTATTAATATCCTGCCTATTTATTCCTTCACCAAAAATTATGTTATTACCTGCAGAAAACCAAGAGATTACCCAATTTCTGAAAGAGCCATGTTGTGCTAAAATATGTTCAACATTTATATTAAGAGCTAACCATACAGATCTAGCATAAGGACAACCAATGAACAAGTGATCACTGGACTCACTAGGGTGATTACACAGACTGCAATGTAGATCAATTCCATGTTTGTATCTAGAAAGTTTGTCCCTAGTTGGGACAATATTCCTGATACACTTCCAAACAAACAATTTAACCTTGTGAGGCAGTTTGACCTTCCAAAGTTCTTTCCAAACCTGAGAAGGAATTTGGACAGTACCGGCAATAGTGTTGGACTGACTAGATAAAACTTTATAAACACTTTTGACTGAAAAGATACCCTTTCTGTCTGGTAACCAAACAAGAGTATCATTCCTAATTGCAGGTACATACATGTCAAGAATTTTATTAGCAGATTCAGGAGCAAATAGATAGTGAATTAAAGGCACAATCCAACTCCTAGTACCTACATGAAACAGATCAGCAACATGAGTATAAGACATAATATTAATTAAGCCTTCAACAGGTACAGGTGGATGATTCATACCTATAACCCAACAATCCAGCCAGATATTTATCTTAGTACCACACCTAACAGCCCAGAAATTATTTTCCTCAATACACCTATATATGTTCCTCCATATCCAAGAACAATTTTCATTAAGCTTTTGTAGATGAAGAATACTACAGTTGTGAAAGTACCTAGAACTCAAAATCTGAACCCACAATAGATCTTGTTCATTTATAATTTTCCAAACTAACTTACAAATGAGAGCTTCATTGAAAGTTTCTAAGTCTCCGAAACCTAGACCTCCCATTTCCTTAGACTTGTTAATGCTATCCCAAGAAATAAACTTAATACCTTTATCATTTTTGTGCCCCCACCAAAAGTTCAACTGCAAAGAATCAATTTTTTTTGATTAAAGTAGAAGGGATTTTAAAACAACCCATTCGGTAAGTAGGCAAAGAATTTAAAACAGATTTAATCAAAGTAGACCTACCTGCTTGGTTTAGAGTAGTACCAATGTAATTCTTAAGCCTAGCTTCAAAAGATTGAGCTATATGATCAAAAGATTTCACCTTAGAGTGACCAAGCAATAAGGGAGCACCAAGATACTTTTCAGAGTCAGTAACTAAAGACATATTGAGAGCAATAACAAGATTATCACAAATAACAGGATCAAGATTCTTACTAAAATAAACACAGGATTTATCAAATTAAGAATTTGACCCGACAACTTACCAAAGTCTTGAATAATCTGCAGAATTTTATCAATGTGCTTCATATCAGCTTGACCAAAAATTAAGATATCATCAGCAAAAAGCAAATGGGAAATAGGAGGGGCTTTCCTAGAAACCTTTATACCAATGAGGTCTTTATTAATTTCAGCAACAAGTAAAGACCTAGAAAGGAATTCCATGGCTATAATAAAGAGATAATGGGATAGAGGATCCCCCTGTCTAATTCTTCTAGTTGGAAAAAACTACTCACAGGGAGAGCCATTAAGGAGCACATTAATACTTGTTGTAGAGACACATTGCATGATTAAGTTGCAAAAATCTTTACTAAAACCAAAGCTCTCAAGAACCTTATTGAGAAAAGACCATTCCAATCTGTCAAAAGCTTTTGACAGATATAATTTAATAGCCATAGTACCACTGAGACCATCTTTATGTTTCATAGAATGAACCAATTCATGAGATAATGATATTGTCATGAATGGCTCTACCTGGTACAAAAGCAGCTTGGTATGGGGAAATTAACCTTTTAAGAAGTGGCTTGATTCTGTTAGCCAAAATTTTAGACACTATCTTATAAGAAACATTGCAAAGGCCAATTGGTCTAAACTCAGAGGGTAATTTAGGATTTTTGCATTTAGGTATAAGAGAAATGTAAGTTCTATTGAGACCTCTAGGCATGTGACCACACTGAAAGAATATCTGAACTACATCAATAATATCATTACCAACAACTAACCATTGAGATTGATAAAAGCCTGCTTGGAACCCGTCTGGACCAGGAGCACTCCAAGCAGGCATGCTTTTAACAACATTTTCAATATCAGATTCACTAGGCTTAGAAAAAAGCATCACATTATTAGCATCATAGACAATTTTAGGGATGATATCAAAACAATGATCATGCAAATTAGGTTTTGAAGAACAAGAAACAACACTAAAATGATTAGTCAACAGCATGCTAATATCATTCCTTTCTTTCAGCCAATTCCCATTAGGATCACAAAGAGCACTAATATTATTGATATGAAGTCTTTTATTTACCATGGTGTGAAAATACCTAGTGTTGTTGTCAATATCAAAATTAGATTTATCCCTATAAAAATCAGACTCAATTTTATACCACTTTTCCAATTCATTTGTTAAAACCCTGACTCTATCATGCTGGTCACTTGAACCGGTATCATTTTGAGCATTCTCAAGCATGTTTGTAAATTTTTAATGTTCAGCTTAATATCTCCAAACTCCATCCTATTCCACTGTGATAATGCAATTCTAGCACTATGTTGTTTCTGATTCAGTTTAAAAGCAGGGCTACCATGAACCTATACATTCCAAGAATTCTCAAAATTTTGTTTAAAAGTTTCTTGTTCAAGCCAAGTCCTAAAGAACTTAAAAGGTCTCCACAAATGCTTTGGTATAGGGTCTGTAATGAGTAATACAGGGCAATGATCAGAAGCAACAAAGTTCAGATGTAAGAGTTTATCACAAGAGAAATTAATGGACCAGTCATTATTACAGAGGGCCATATCTAATCTTGCTTTTCTAGTACCAGTTCCAAATGAGTTACTAGTCCAAGTATAATATTTTCCTTCATAACCAATATCTATTAAACCTGCATCATTCACTCTAATCTTAACCCATTTATATGAAGTATTGCTATTGCAATCTAAGTGAAAATTCAAATCCCAAAGAACTAACCAAGGCTGTTGAATATCCTTACTAAATTCATACAAAAAATCCCATTGGTTTTTTTTAGGATGAGTATATGTTGAACCATACATAAAAGATATAAGCACTTGAGGTTTACGAGGATCTAATTGAATCAGAGCATGAATAATGTTATTTTCACATCCAATGACTTCAACATCAATATCATCCTTCCACATAAGCACTAGACCACCAGCCCTTCATACTATATCAATGCAGACATAGTTAAAGTAATGAAAAGACTAAGCAACTAACACCATTCTACTTTCATCAACTTTAGTTTCACAAAGAAAAATAAAGTCAGGATTTTGGGATTTGACTAAATTTTGAAATTGTTGTTTTGTAAAAGTGTTCGCAATGCCTTGAACATTCCAAGAAATGATTTTCATTTTTAAATTTAAATAACTTTAATTAAAAGTGAAAAGAAGATTTAGAACAGATACCTCAGTCTCCTTAGTGTTGCATTGATTGATATCCCCTGTTGTGACCATGTGTGTTGCCTGTGTGCTCCTCATATTGCTATTACTACCATCTCTTTGTTCCAAAACATGAGAAACTGGAAAATCATTTCTCCGCCTTTTACCAAGTCGTTCACCTTCAACATTATTCTCTTTATCATTCTCACCAGCAGAACAAACAGCATAACCATCCTTAGGAGGAACAAAAGTAATACCCTTATTGGCTTCCTTCTTGGAAAATATTGGTACTTGATCACCACTCTTAGCAATTACTATCTTCTTTCTTTCTCCCTTTCTAGCCTCACCAAAGAAATGAGGCTTAGCATGAGCCTTAGCCAGATAATCAGCAGCAGCTTTACAAGCCCCTTTGGTATGATTAATGATATAACATTTTGGACAAATTTTGTGTGACTGCTTCTCAAAAAAGAACTTAATCCATATTGTTGTATTTGCATTAGTAATAGCCATAACTCCCCTCCTAAAAGGGTAGTTTATATCTACTTGAACACACACCTTAACAGGATCACCACCTACTGGAACACCATCTTCAGGTTCAATTGCCAGAACTGAGCCCATAATATTACCAATTTTGGTAATGGCCTTGACATTCATATGTTCTGGCAAACTTTTCTTGATTTGGATCCAGAAACATTGTTTACTCCAATCAAGTTCCTGATAGATAACTTCAGAATTGTAGTAGCGAAGATTGATCAGATAACCATTTATGCTCCATGGTCTAGAGTCAAAAACCTTCTTACGAGTATCTTCATCCTTAAAACGAAACTCCATTATGTTGTTGTCCAACTCAAACACTTTAGCATCACCAGCTGAAATAAAATCCCAAATGGAACCAAGAAACTTCTCCATTGTTTTCAGACCCATTTTTCCTTCAATAATTTTTTTACCAACCAAGCTGAATTCTTCTCCATTGTCTTCTTTCTCTTCAGAATCCTTAGATTAATGATAGACAACTTCTTGAACATCACCCAGCACCAGCGCAGCTTGCATAAACTTAGCAGCAATATCCGTAACTGAATTGGAATTTTCTTCTGCCATTTGAAAAGAAAAAAATTGCAAGACTAGAAGAGAATTGTTGAGGTGAAAGGAATACAGTGAAAACCCATATTTATAGAACTGTAAACCTAGAAAATTTTGGTTAGCATTGACATTGTAGTTGATATTATTCCTGATATCTCGTAATTGAAAAGATATCATTGACTGATTATTTCCTTTCGAAAATTTGGGTTCTTCCGAGAAAGGTAAGTGATAGTTGTAGATAATACCAAGAATAACGAGAGTAATTAACGGAATAACTTTGTAACGGAATTTTTGAAATTTGAATTTCTCTCGAACGCGACATTGCCAAACCCACTGAGTTGCTGAAGTGAATCGGCAGAGAAGATTTTCCATTTGAACAAACATGGCAAACATGAGGAACATTGTAGCTTCAAAAAGCTTCAGAACAACTTTGGCAAACGCTTCAATCACAACTATAAACCTGGTAAACACCATATGGGATAACAACAACTGCAAACACATTATGAGATAAAATATTAGTTAGCCATTAATAAGAAGATCTAAAAAATCAAATTAAAGAATATAATAGCTTTATACGGAAAACTTTAGATTTTCAAACATGAAAAAAGTGAAGATCTGTTTTAAAAAGATACTGATGAAGATTCAAATCATTAAGAGATCCAAGAAATCTAGAAAAATCAAAATCAAATGATGAAATTTTTTTACTCAACATAATCTCTTGTTATTTACTCACAAATTGAATAATTATACATACGCTAATTCTTATTTTCCCTCAAAACAAAATAAACTTTAATCATAATCCTAATTTTCTCTAAAATAATTCTTCTTAATCGTGATTATATTAAAATTGATCGAGATTTTTTAACTGGGTTTCTTTAAAAAAAATCCACAACAACGTCAATCTAAATGGAATTGACTAAGGTTTTGTTCTTTTCCTATTACCATTCTCTTAGAACACCTTAATTAATAATCTATAAAAAAAAATCTCTAAGTTGATGTTTTTTCTTCTCAATCATGATTACACACTAAAATTGATTGGTTGGATGGATTATTCTTCGAAAATATTAATTATGTGAAATATCTTACATAAATTTAATTAGATAATTAGCTTTTTTGTTATTGATGTTGATTTAGGGATTTAATGATTATATTTTTATTTTGGTATATATATAAAGATTGTATATAATTTTGTGGGCTATGTAGAATGATTATAAAGGTTTGTTTGGTTAGATCTTTTTATTTTTACTTAAGCATGTTATTCCTTAGATGGGTTATGGTTAATAAATGTACCCCATTTGGTTCCATCATATATATAAGAGAAGCCTTTTTTTATTTAAAAAAAAAACTACTAGTGATGCTAGATATAGTGTTACTCAAGTAATTTGGAGTTTTAAAGAGCATAGTCATTTTGATATTTGTATCAAAATTTCTAACCGAAAAAAAATTATTATGTCGGAGAAATCTCAATGTTGTTCCAACATTAGTCAAATAATGTCTACAAATACGGATCGAAACAAAGTGCTAACGGAAAAATGAAAGACTAACATCATTCTACAAAGAAAAAACGTCTAGATTATTACAAAATATACCTTTGTAGCAGCACATAATTAACATAATTTTATTTACTATGTCAATCGTCAAAAATTTATTGATGGAGATATGTATTAATATTAATTAAGGGATATTTACGAGATTGTTTGTATTCACACCAAAGCACAAGCTATTTCAACATTCATGGGGCATAAAGCAGATGTGGATTTCTTTCTTCTATATAAGATGAGACCTCGGAATACTTTTTTAAACATATCCGGTCTTTGAAGTAAACAAAGGTCAAAAATTTGGTCAACTTGAAAGCACACTCTCATGTAGTATGAGTTTTTTCCCTTTTAAGTTTTTTTACAAACATTTCTTGGTTTTCATTTTTTCTATCAATATTAAGAAACTAGAGAAAATATATCTCATTGTTTATCTCTATCATGAGCTCTTCTTTCGAAGATAAGAAAATGATGTTTTTTAGATGAAGAGGGTATATATATTAAAAAGGAAACAAAAAAGTTATGTATAAAAATAGATTTTCTCGGACTCATGAAAAGAAAAAAAAATAGAAAATTTCTACATTTTGACAATTTTCTTCCCATTGAAAAAGAACTTGATTAATGGTGTATCCCTTAAAATTTCCTCTAGTTGAGCACCAAAGGCAGGGAGTTTGATTAACATCTACCGCAATCTCTTCATTTGATTTAGCTATGCCTCCATAGATCCTTGCATTTATGTCCTTCCATATTGTTAGAGCACTGCTCGGTCGAACTCCCAAGCGTTGATATCTCATGCTTGTTTGACAAGTTTAGTTGATCAAAACTATAAGTCTTGATTTCTAGTCTACTTATAGCTAAGTCTCAGATTAGGATAGAATGTGTAGTTGAGCTTTAGACTTCATGACGTTCATCGATTGAAGACGAAGATCTACTGAGGAGAGCTTTGAGGAACTTCGTCCACAAAAGGTATGTGGAGACTAAAACTTATATATCACTCAGAAGTCTATTCTATTCTATCTCCTAATGAGGCTAAGTCGTATACCTATATAGACTTTATATTATACACATTTGATATTTCGAGCTGAGCTTAACTCACTTATCTATTTCTCGAAATATGTGTTGGAAGCTTTTTTCTTTAGTTACGTTCATCATTATTCTTGACGAGTTTAGTTGGAAACAATTTATTTGTTGGAAACTAAATATTAAGTCAAAAGATGATCATGTGGAAATTTCCTTGAAATATCTTACATGATTTGTGTGAGACAATCATTTGATGTCGACTTGGAAAGTTTCGTATTGATCATTCGATCACTTGAAAATTACTTATAAGCTAATAGTTTGTGTGAGACAGCTGTTGTCGTCTTCTAAGGATATTTCAATGATTGAAATAAGAGTTTAGAACAAATACCTTTGTCTAGATACAACACAGTATGCGTACATAGTATGCAAACTGTTTTGGTATGATTCAGGTCCGGGAACCTTGTTTGCATACCTAGTATGCGAACAGTTTTAACTGAGAAGTCCGTGAACCGTGTTTGCATACCAGTATGCGAACGGTTCTTCCTGAGTTAGGTCCGGGACGACTGTTTGCGTACCAGTTTGCAAACGGCTGGACAAGACCAAAGTCCGGAAACTATAGTTTGCGTATTTGCAAACTTAGTTGGTAAGTTCTAAAATCGGTTAAGTATGTTTCTCATACTCATGAACAAATACTGTGATTGCAGGAAATCCTATAATACACCCCTCACAAGAATTCATAACATTCAACACATCTTTAAGATCAACAATCACACTTTTATTAATTGAGTTTAAGAATTTTACAAAGGGGAAATGAAATCAAGAATACAACTATCACTCTCGACTTTCTCTCTCCTCAAAACTTTCCCTCCACTCTAAAAAGATCTCTCTCTTTCTTAAGCCTATTCTGGTCTTTATATAGGACATTACATAGTGGATGACAGCTAAGCTGTCCTTTATTTTCGGATCTAGCTTGCGACACTATCGCCAGTGTACGAATGTTGAATCTCGCAACACTCCTAAATCTCGCAAGGTCTTCACATCTTTCTCGTGTTTAGGCTGTCGTCATCCGTTGCGTCATTTTTACTACCAATCTCGCAGTGTACTTTTTAACGATTTCGCAAGGATACTGGTGTTGCGATATTCTGATCCTACATCTTGCCTCTTCTCATGTCTTCTCTGCGAAGGAGAGAATGTCATGAGAACAAGTATTTTCAAAATGCTGCAACTGTTCATCTTTTCATATTTTTCTGTATTAACATGATTATGTACTTTTACGCATAATTTATTACACGTATCTCTTCTTCCATCCATTTCTTGACACGTCTTTTTCAACCGCTATTTCTCAACCGTTCATGTCTACTCTTCGCATTAAATGTGTTTACCTTTTCGAGAATCCTTCTCTCTATATATACTTTTCTTATTCATCTCTTCTTCTTTTTTTACCTTTCTTCTTATTTTCTCTGCAACTTTTCTTCAACATCTCTCCGTAACTTCCGCTTCTGCTGCTGTAAATCCTCTTCTTTATACTTCTTCTGATTTTAAATTTTCTCTTCATTCCCATACTCTGAAAATGCCTCCAGTCGGTCGTAAATATGAAACTTCTCTGGAAAAAGTTCAGAAAGATCTCGAAGAGAAGGGTTTCATATTAACTACCATTCCCAATCAAGAATCTAAATCTATTCTTTCTGCCAAGTTGTTTTCTGATCATCATTGTGATAATAAAGAAATCATAATTTCGCTAGGTCAGATTCTCGCTGGCCTTCCCATTCCTCTCTATGATCATGATCTTCCCTTATTTTATGAAATTCTTGCTCATGCGAAATTCTCGCGAGCCATCTACCAATTGAGTGGGGATTGTATCCGCTTAATGCTTGAGTTCGCCAACCGTGGTGCTGGTATAGGATCTCTTTACCCAAAAGAAGTCAGGGATCCTGAATTTGAGGACTTAGAGATATTCGCCGAAAAATATACAGTAGAGAGCTTCTTCGAAAACTATGAAGTAATAAACATGAAGAATGATAAAACTCGCTGGGGTGCTCGCTTGAAGAGGAAAGAAAATGTTGCCAGCGAAAAAGTACTTATGCAAGACATCGACTGGAATTCTGGCAAGAACAATATTCCTCGTCACTCTAAAGACGACAGATGGTGCATCTTTCCGCTGGTTTTGAAAGGACCTTATATTTCAGGTTCACATGTGCTTCCTGCGAATCTCGCCAATTATCAACCTTGGATATTTGATTGGCCCGAGAAAGCGAAAGAGGTATATTTCTTAATTCGCTCAGTTTATAATTTTTACTCCTTTTTATACCTATTAATCTTGCGAAATTTTCAGATTACCAAGCTAAGAAGAAGCTACAAAAGAACTGCTAAGGCAAGTACCCTAGCGGCGCTCCGTTCGATCACGGATGAAGTAAGAAATACTTTCTTTTATTATTTTTAACAATATTGTTGCCTCTGTTTCTTATCTTCATTCGTGTGCGAAGATTGGCGTTGAGGTTGTTGAAGAAGAAGAAAGTTCTAAGCTTGCGAAGATCAAAGGTAAAGGTTCTCTTCGCAAGGAGAAATCTTCTGCTCTACCTTCAAAGAAATGAAAAGTTCATTCTCCTTCTCCTTCAAATCCTCAGCCTAGTGAAAGTTCTGACGATGATGATGATAATGATAGTACTTTCGCAAGGGAAGATTTTCCAATCTTCCATGGCACAACTATCTATCATCTTCTCTGACTCCATGCAAGGGATTGGGGATGATCGTCTTTCTAGTACATGCAAAGCTCTTGCGAGTATCTGCGATGCTCCTTTACTAGAGAGTGATGATTCTCTTCATGGAGTCTCTAGATCATTGACTCACAGCTTCCTGAATTCTCTTGGTATTTTGGTATGCCTTCATTTCTCTATCTTTTCATAGTTATGATTTAAAATTATATCTTGATAATTTCTTCAATTTCTTTCGCAGACTGGGAAGGCTTCTTTCGCTGTTGCCTCAGATTTAGAGAAAAGACGTAAGATCCTTAAAAAGAAGAATCTTCAATTTCGCCAAAGAATTGAAGGACTAGAGGCTGAAGCTGTGGATCTTCGTGAGAAGAACAAACAATTAGAAATTGATTCTTGTTCTCAGAAGAACAAAATATCTAGTCTTCAGGATGCCAATAATCAACTTTATGGTATGAAATTTTTTATTTTTTATTTTTCCTTTATTTTATTTTATCATTATCCCCCCTTATCTAACTTATCATTTTCGCAGACGTTTATAATCTTTCTGATGAAGCCATTCTTCTTCACACATTCCCCAATTTTATGGATAATAATACCCTCCTCGAACACCTTAATAATTCCTTAAATAGTTTTTCAAATGACAAGATAAAATCTCTTCCCATAAATGAACTCAGATCCAAATTTTGCCTCTTAGAAATTGACCATAGATCCAGCTTGGGTTTAGCCAACCAATTTAAGCATTTCTATCTTAATTCTAAAGAGGAAATTAATGTTTTAAGAGCCAAGATCAGTGATCTCATAGATGATAAAGATTGCATCGCTAGACAAGGTGCTCAAGCGTTAGCGAAATTCCAAAAGACTCTTCTTGAGGTTCAAATTGAACGAGACGAATCTAATCGCAAAAATGCTGTTCTTAGCGAAAGAGAGAATCAAATTCGCTCTCTTCTTCTCATAAATAATAATGATGAATTTGCTTGGGCTGCGAAAATTCTGGATGACGCCAGAAATAACTTAGGTGTTCACGTTAGTCTTCAAGCTGAGCATACGGCCTTGGTTAGGGATATGATTTATGACAGAGAAGGTTGTTAATTGTTCTTCTTTATTTAACCGTTTGTCTTCCATAAAATCGTCATCAAGTTGCTGATTCACTATCATATGTTCGCAGGAGCTGAAGAGAGATTTCTCAAAAGGATTGAAGAACTTGAGTCTGAGAAGGAGCAGCTCGCAAAGAATCTTTCTTCTCGAGATGATAAATATTCTAGACTGAAGAGCCAACTAAAGATTACAGTTGCGAATTTTAAGAATGATGATATTCTTTTTCGCAATTAAACTATTAAGATGGTCTGCGAGGATAACAATATCCCTCATTCTGCATATCCTTGCCTCCTAGAAGAAATCCCCAAGAATGTGCCTCCTCTGGATATCTCTGCCAGTGATGTTAGTGAAGAAGAAGAATCTAATAGAGGCGAAGAAGAAGAAGTATCTGATGAAGACGATGAAGAAGAGGAGTCATACAAGAAATAACTCTATTTCCTTCTTTCTCTTTTTGTAATATTTGTACATTCATTCTTTTAATCTCCAATCTTTGTAATCTTTTGCTGCAAACTTATTGAATTTTCAAGTGCAAGTTATATCTTTTGTCCCTTTCTACACATATTTTAAAAAGCAATTCTTTTTTGCAATATAATTGATCAATATATTATCAACCTTTCATTTTATGAGTGCGTAAATCTATCATATGAAGACAAATAACATGTTCTTATTCTATACATTCCCATACTTGCCTCTGTTATTTGCATTCAAATGAAAGATTAAGCAAGTTACTTTTGAATAATGACATGCCTCAGTCTCACAGCTGTTTCTGTTGAATTTTCGCAAGTAGGTATTTCTTGGTTGCTTCTAAGATTTTTTTTTCTTTCTTTTTCTCTTATGTGGTCTTATTTTGCCTTCCTAGTTAAAGGTCTTATTGTACCACCTCTTGTCATTGCGACAAAATCGCAGGACGTCTTTTCACTTGCATGCAAAAACCCATTGATCTTGTCTTATCATTTATCTAGTATTGTTGCCTCTGCAGGATGTTTTTCATGCGACAATATGACAGGCCTAAATATTCTTGCGAACATAAAGCCCCATGACATTGCCGTCTTGCGAAGAAATCGCAGGACGTCTTTACACTTTCATGTACTGACCCATTGATCTCGTCTTATCTTTCTCTTTTGTATTATTGCCTCTTCAGGATTGTCGCACAAATATGACAAGCCTAAATTTTCCTGCGAAAATAAAGCCTCATGACATTTGCGTCTCAAGACACTTATCAGCTCCCTAATGGAGGGTGCCGCCCTTATCTTCCCCATGGTTGCCCCTTAAAGGAGGCGTACCTCTACCATACAAGGTTGGCTCCTCCCATCCGGTCTTAACAACAACCAGTTGTTTTCGCAGCCTCTTATCCCTTTTTCCTATAGGGCTTATGGTTACGAGACTGCACCCTAAGTGGGGTTTTCTTCGGGCCGAGTGCAGCATACGTCAAGACTTGCCAAGAATGGCCAGGGTAGTTCCAGACGCCCCGGGCACTCTTGGCTCAACCGTGTACCTCGGCGCCTTGATCAGATGCTGCGATCCTTAGAAGAGACCCTCAGTCGTCCAACCTAAGTCATTAGCTTAGGTTGGAAATCCAAGGTATCTCTCCTCGATGGGCTTTATTGACCCCAAATCTCCATGACTCAGGTTCCAGGGGCGGTGTAACCTTTTCGCTGAGCCATGCAATAGGTACCCCATTCTATGACGCACTTTAGGTCTTACATTTGCCTCTTGCGAAATTTTGATTTCGCGAACTAGGGTGTACACCATAGTAGGTTCGCCTCTGTCTGATTATTTTGTTAATTCTTCTTCATATAATTGTAATTTCGCAATGTCATCTTTATCATTCATAAATATATTTTCTTCTTCTGCATATCAGCTCTTTCGCAATCTCATCTTTGTTTTTCATAATTTTTTTTTTTTTTTGCAACGAATCAACCATACATTTTTCTTTCTCCTCCCAATTTTATTTTGGCAGTCAACAAGTACATTCATTCTTTAAGTCTCTTACTTCTGCTACTTTACGCCTCTGCATTTTTGAATTTTTCTGTTATTTTCTTATCTCATGCTGAATCGTTTCGCACTTCTTATCTTCAACATGCATTGGCTTCGCAGCGTTTCTTCTTCTCTGTTCTATTGCATCTACCATCAATCTTTCACTTTTTTTTCTTTGATGTTGTGTTTCCAATTCTTCTTCTTCGCAGATCTTTCTTCGTAAGATTCTATATCAATTTCATAACATTTCTTTCCTTCAATCCAATCTCCTTTTACTATGCCGATACCACTGGGATGAGGGAACTTGATACACTGATGGAAAGTCGATGCTACACCTAGAATCCCATGTAACCAAGGTCGTCCAATCAATGAGTTGTATGGTGATTCCACGTCGACTACATTGTAATGCAATTTCGAGAGGACAATCCTTTCAATGGAATTCGCATGCTGACTTCTCCTTTAGGTTTATTGGCAGTACCATTAAAACCATAGATCTTGTAAGTTGAAGGTATTAGATCTTCATCTTTTCCACCCATAGTTTTATAAGTATGACAAAAAATAATATCCACAGAACTTCCAGTATCGATTAAAATTTTGTTGATTGCCCATGTATTCTCATCTTCATCATCACTAGGTTTTGGGTTAATCTCTAACCTTAACACTAATGGATTATCGTGCATCTTGCCATCCTCAGGTACTTCTTCTGCGGTGAAAGAAATAATCTGCTTTTCCCATTCTTTCAGTGGCGATGCTTTCGCAATGTTCATTATTTCTTTATCAACAACATCTCTTGCGAAGACTCTGCTGAGAGTGTTATCATGAAAGTCTTCAATCTTTTTGTACGAATGTACAATAGAATGACAAAACAAATTCTTCGCCTTTGCTCCAACTTCTATTACAAATGTTTCTCCTCCTTTTGTTGTATTTACCCTGCGAATTTCTGGCGGTGGTGGTAATGGTTGAGACTGAGTTTGGTTTTTTAGAAAATGATTTAGTTTCCCTTGATCTATCATTCTGAGAATGATTCTTTTTATATTCTTGCAATCATTTGTTGAGTGTCCATGAAAATGGTGATAAGAGCAAAATTCATGACTTCGTTGTCGCTTGGAGGTGGTTCACTTCCCATGTTCCATGGCGCGGGTATGTTTTCCATCAAAATTATAGCTTCCCATATTTTCTCCACACTAGCATTTAGTGGTGGCATTTTGATTTCTTCCCATATTATCTTATGACTTCCCGGTCATCTCGTGATGGTTTTGCCTCTCGTCCTCCATAAGTTTCTTGTGGTGATCAAGTCTTTGAATTTTGTTATTTCCACCACGGCTATAGAAGTTTCTTTCTTTATCGAATTCTTCTTGATCACGACTTCCCATAGCTACTAGTTTCTGCTGACTATCTTTCATTATCCTCCCTTGTTGTCCTTGCGAAGTGCTCGCCACTGTATTTATCAACTTACGTAAAAAACTTGCATTCGCTGCTTTTGAACTTGTGTTCGCAACTGGGTATGATTCCATCTCATTTTGCTTTTCCTCAAGAGCAATATACTCTTCCTGTAATTCTCGCAACTCAGTCATTGTGATCGTATTCTTAACTCTGAAAATTTGAATGTATAACAGATTGGTTGCAAACATAGCGTTGATGAATGATAAAATGAGGTATCTCTCATCCACACGACCAGCCATATCACTACACATTATCTTCCATCTCATGGTTAGATGTTTCAGACTTTCGCCAACCCTTTGCTTTAACCCAAATACATCTTCAATGCCAGGTCGCGAGGAATTGTTAATAATATACGCCCCTAAAAATGTAGCTTGCAAATGATTGAAAGATGTTATAGTGTTCTTTGGCAAACCTTCAAACCATTTCAAGGCCTCTCCTGTTAAACTTGATGCAAAATATTTGCACAATACAATATCTTGGTTTTCCCATTGCAAAGATACATCTCACATAAGCTTTGATGTGTTGTACTGCACAAGTGGTGCCATCAAAAATGCTATTTAACGCAGGTAAATTGCAATTTGGGGGTATTCCTCCTAATTGTACTTCTTGTGTGAATGGGGCTTTCGCAGCTTCTTCTATAGCTTCATCCAGTTGTCTCCTTCCTCCTTCTCTTTTGTTATTTAACATCCCTCTCATTTCCGCTAATTCTCTCAAAATTTGTTCATTTACACCAGAATTTGGATCCATTGGTCTTTTAACTCCGCCTCTCTTCTTCTGCGTTCATATCTGTTTTCATTTTCTTGTTTATCGTTTTCTTCTCGCCTCTCTCTGCGATCTTCTCTTTCATTCATTTCCTGAATTCGCACACCGTTATATTTCTCATTTTCTCTTCTTTTCCGCCTTTCAGCTCTCCTTTGTACTCTTTCATATTCTTCATTGATATTATCATTATTGCGATTTTGTTCACGCCTTCTCTCTAGATTATCATGATTGTTCTGGCGAATTTCCTCTTGTAACTCTTGTTCTTCCACCTCTGCTCTCAGTTTTTCCCTCTCGCAAGCTAGACATGCTTGTTCAGTGTAATGTCTTTCAATTTCATCTTCAATTATTTTTCGATTTCTTTGAATTTCTCTCCCATTTAATATTCTCCTTCCTTCTTCCTGATTCTCTTCGCCATCTTGATTATTTTGTCTCTGACGTCGTCTATTTCCTTGATTTCTATCATTTTGGAGAATTTCACCATGTTGGATATAACGATCTTCCATTACTTCTCTTCTTTCGCAACCTTCTTCATCTGGATTTCGTACTTCCTCCCGAGTTTCTTCATTAGCATTTTCTAAAGCGAATTTCTTCTCATTTCTTCTCTAACCGATCTTGAACTTGATCTTGTAGTGCTTCTTGACCTTCTACTTTGTAATCTCATGTTTTCCATCCTTAACTCATGATTTTGCCTTGTCGATTTGCATGCTCTTCTCGCTTCTAATCGCCTTTCTTCATGTATCCTTTGCCTTAATGCCTCTAATGCTGCAATCTCTTCATTTCCATGAATTATTCCCCCAATTACCTCTTGGTCTCTCTCATCTCATCTATTGCTTCCTAATTGCTGCTCTTCTCCCATTTCATCCACATAATCGATCGCCAAGTATGTACACTCACCCTATCATAATCCCAGTTCTATTTTTTTGTATCGGTGTACGTTGAATTGGCAGTTGAACTTGATTTTCTCCATCGTTTCTCGTGTTCACTCTTGAAGATTCCTCCATTTCATCTCTCCCTTTTCCAGCAAGTCTCCTACTCCTTCTAACAGTTGTTGGTTGTTTTGATGCATGTCTTCTTCTAGCCATTTTTTAATCTTGACAAGTTGTTGAAAATTATATGAAATTCCTTTCCTATTACTCCAAATTCTTTCAAATCACAATATCAATCTTCAATCCATGTTTCTAGCGCCATTATGTAATTACAGGAATTCCTACAATACACCCCTCACAAGAATTCATAACATTCAACACATCTTTAAGATCAACAATCACACTTTTATTAATTGAGTTTAAGAATTTTACAAAGGGGAAATGAAATCAAGAATACAACTATCACTCTCGACTTTCTCTCTCCTCAAAACTTTCCCTCCACTCTAAAAAGATCTCTCTCTTTCTTAAGCCTATTCGGGTCTTTATATAGGACATTACATAGTGGATGACAGCTAAGCTGTCCTTTATTTTCGGATCTAGCTTGAGACACTATCGCCAGTGTACGAATTTTGAATCTCACAACACTCCTAAATCTCGCTAGGTCTTCACATCTTTCTCATGTTTAGGCTGTTGTCATCCGTTGCGTCATTTTTACTACCAATCTCGCAGATTGAACGATTTCGCAAGGATACTGGTGTTGCGATATTCTGATCCTACAAATACATTTATGAATTAAGGAATACAATCTTTGCAAACCGTGGCTTAGTGTTCATGAATTGATTTTTATATAAGTACTTTGTACGATTACGAATTAATCCGATTTTGCTTCAATTTGTTCATATATATTTCTATGAGATAGTGAACAATTGAACAACTCTATTTGAAACACAATTAGATTCATTTGATTATCTTTCATGTTTGATTGATCATCATATTTGATCTAGAAGTGTTAGATGAATATGGCTAAGACAAAAGTGTTCATATGGCTAACTTCGGTTAATTGTTATTGCGCCAACTCAATATACACGTTTAGGTACGGTTATCCATATCTAAATGAAGGTATATTTCATTTGTGTGTAACAAGCTAAGACCATCTAAAGGTGGAGAGATATTGCTTTAGTTTTAAGCAAACTTATCTTGAATCTTAAATCAGGTTTTCATCTAACGGTGAATATTGAATGCTTTGTTACTAAGCTATCTTAGCTTTGATTGAAAGCAAACCCTGATTTGAAAGATTATATAAGGGAGAACTCTAGCAACTAGAAAACCCAATCCCGACACTTTCCTGTGTCCTAGTTGCGACTAGAGTCGATTCTCCTTTAACCTAGATTTTTCCAAAACCATATTAGGTTAACGACTTGAAGACTTCATTTGGGATTCGTGAAGCCAGATCCAACTATTTTCTCTGTAGTGGCGTATTTTGATCTTACTTATTCTATCGTATTGAGTACTATCTTCTCTAAGATTTGCTCGAGATTTATCTCCGATAAGTAAGATATAAAAAGTAATCACATAACTTTTCATCTCATTCTTTGTGATTCCACAATAACTTCTTCTAGTACCATATAATTAAGTTCTTGTGAGGTGATTGATATTTCTAAGTTGCTCTTCTAAGTATAAGACCGGATTATCAATTGGTTCCTATTCACCTTAACTTATCATAAGACGGAACAAAACTTCATATGTGCTTCTGTGGGAGACAGATTTATCTATTAGAATAGACTTATCTGTGTGAGACAGATTTGTTTATAAGTCTTCGATTTTGGGTCGTAGCAACTCTTAGTTGTGGGCGAGATCAGCTAAGGGAATTAAGTGCGCGGAAACCGGCGTGGTTCTAGAGGCGGAAGGAATGCGACTGTACCTTAATCGGTGTGAGACTTGGTTAGGGCTCAAATACATTCCAATCCGAACTTAACTTATCGTAGGCCAGTGTCTGTAGCGTCTTAATACAGTGTGGTGTTCAAATCTGGACTAGGTCCCAGGTTTTTCTGCATTTGCGGTTTCTTAGTTAACAAAATTTCTTATGTTTGTGTTATTTGTTTTCCGCATTATATTTGTTTATATAATTGAAATATCACTGGTTGTGCGTATTTCAATTAGTTTATAAATCCAACCTTGTTTGTTGGATATAACTTGATTGACACTTGGGCATTGGTCTTTGGTACCGTCCAAGTTATTTCTCATATCAATCGGGCTCATATATTTCTATCTGTTTGATTTGCTGATTGTATTGAGAAATAGAGATAAAGCTCTTTGATTTCTACTAAGTTGGTGCTCTCGGAATTATATTGGAGTCTAGTCCATACCGATTGCCGAACGAATTATTGGGTGTGATTTTTATACCCTCGTTTTTTTCACATTACACAATCTAGTAACAAGTTACACAGATTATGTATATGTCGCAATTACAAAGTTCAAAAGGTAGGCGTTACACTTCGTAATTAAATATACCAAAGTTGTGAAATAACTTATACATTTTTCCTTGATGCTTTGATCATAATAAGATGATCAAGTCTTTAATACTAGAGTTTCATATATATAACATCTCATGCTATGTTTGCAATCTAAACGACTTAAAAGTAATGTAAATAGAAATAGAAACAAGTCAAGTCTTGTATTACTAACTTCAAGTAGATGGATGATGTAATCAAGTGACTTTGAGTTATGATATTAAAATATGATATCCAACCTTGACATGCCAACGCTTGGTGGGTTCAACCGAGCAATGCTCTAACACTTTGGTTCTAACCATACTTTACTAAAAATAGTAAATTGAGATGGAGAACAAGGAAGAAATTACTTGAACCAAACCTTGAATAGTAATCACCTCATTTGATGCAATCCTTGTTGAAAAGTTTTGACCCCGATCGAAATGGTACCAATATTGTAGAAGATGAAATCTTAACTTATACAGTTGGTGGAATTCAGACTGACTAGGTAATACATACAAGTATATGTATCTTGCGCCAAGCAATTCAATTTTTCTCATAATTCAGCTTGATACATTCTCAATAGAAATAGACAGTATGCAATGTTGCTTGGGCAATTTCCATAAGAGCATCTTGAAACAAAAATAGTCTGTGAACAATAAATTGTTCTAACTAAGATTGCTAAGGATCCATAAACATCGATTGCTTGAATCATATTTCGAGAGTTTAACCAATACAAGCTTGAACTCGTAATTTCATCTTTGCAATATTAAATCTATTAAAATCATAAAACATATTCTCATAAGGTAGAATGGTGTATGCCATGTTAAAATTGGCTAGGCTAGTCTTCTCATACCTCTTTGTTGATGAAGTTCTCGAAAATATCTTCGTTTGTTCTTCATTCTTGAATCTTCGAGGGTTATTCATTGATCTCTGATACTCAACTACCGTACCGTGATCCTAGTCTGTGACTTTAATTTAATAGTAGAGAAACCATGTGTTGATGGTGGATTTTCATTCAAGGTTAAATTTGTAAAAAACCAGAAAAAATCATGTACTGACATCTTGTAAAAGATAAAGCCATTTATAAGTGTTGATACTCCCTCACTTAATTCACCGGGAATGGAGCATGTGGCAACAATCCTATTTTGTGAATACATGAAATTTCTCCAGGTTGGAGCATGTGGCAACAATCCCTTCCTCGTGAATTTCATATCATCCTTGTATTTCCAAAGTACTCATTATCGGTGTGGCATGACGATCGAGTGTTACTCTTACAGAGTAACACGAACCTCCAAGCACTATAATGAAACCATGTACGAAATACCCGCACAGTGCCGACTCTCGGTGTGTTATACTATCCCGATTGAGCCCCTCTCGGTGTGTTATACTAGCCCGATTGAGCATCCGGACCGACCGTATCGGTCCGGATATGATTCGATCGTGATCATCCAACTCCATAAGCATGATTGGATGACCCCAGATCAATTCCATCACCCCAAGCGGTATGGAATACCCACGGCCGACCCCGCATGGTCGGTCATTGGCCTAGCTTGCCAAGAAACCGTTCATACCAAGCATTATGGACGGAAAACCCTAAATTAGGGTTTGCGGCATATTACATGTGTTGCAAAGCAGTCTCAACCATCCATCTTCGCAGGTATAGATGGAGGGTGTAGATGTAGATTCAAAGGGCCCTGAGCATGTCAACACGATCACCGTGGGCCCGCCTACACACTTGACCAATCGGTCAAGACCAACCATGCTTGGTTGTAACAAATTCGTACGCCCAAAGGGAGCATGGTCACACGGCTATGAAAGCCAAAATTAGGGTTTCAAGCCATCACGAGCGTCCATCTTCTCCAAGCACGAATGGAGGGTCACAGATTAGATTAAGGTGTCCAGAGGTCATACCAGCATGACCACCGTGGGCGTCTATCCCTCACTTGATCGGCCAAGGCATATCATGCCTGGCCATCCCAAAACGCACGTCCAAACTTGCGTGGTCACACCTTCCAAACCGCAAACTAATCTCGACCGCTCAACTTCACGGGACGATTTGAGTGGTTCGGATCACGTTTTCATGGGATAATCAGTGTAGGCGTGAACACCAGCCTACCACCTTCACGCCAGTTAACCGACCAAGTCCGACCAAGATTGGTCGTCTTGGAACGCGCGCGCTGAAGAGGGCGTGATGAGCGGCCCATGCGGCATTGGTTTTCTATCGCAAATTGATCCCGACCACTCGATTTCACCGGATGAATTGAGTGACCCAGATCATACTTTCGTGAGGGAATGGAGTATAGGCGCCTACACCGTCATGCCGTCTACACGCATGTATGGTCGGCCTGGCCAAAATTGTATCCCATGCTTGGTTTCGACCAAGTCAAGAGTGATGCCATGCGCACCTCTTCAAAACCCTAATTTCATTAACGGTCGCAGATGAGTGTCTCAAAGATCATCTCATCCGTCCAATTTCACCAGCTTGGTTATACAACCCTGGTCAGGAGTTAATTGCTTAGTGAGGCGTCATTACCCATCACTTTACCATACCATGATGCAAGCACACGCACAAAATACACACGATACTTCACAGTATCAACTTCCCGAATAACACAGGTTATTCAATTCAGCATTACATGCTATCTTTTGTGGATCCACGATCCACACATTCCAGACATCAATCATGTCATAAACTGGGGGATGCATACTGGGGTATTGGTCTGGCGGTTTACAGCATGCAACGTGCAATGCGCCATCACAAGAACGTGTTAGGAAGTCATGGACGGTTAGAGATGAACAGGAGAAGTGGGCAAGACTGGTCGTGTGGCACCGACGCAAAACTCCACTACTCCATCACTCCACTTCCTCCACTTCCCATGAGAGACGTGAATAAGGCTCAATGACTTGTATAAATAGGTTCTCCGCCCTATTTCAACGACACAAGTCCAGACGAGACAGAAAACCAAGTGTTAATACAAAAACGTAATCAAACACCCGAGCTTGCTTGCATCAATCACAAGCCCGCTCACCTTCGTTACAAGTCATAAGCGAGCCAACACCTTCACAATCTCAACACCTTCTTCGCTTCCTCCCTAAGATCAACCCCATCTCCTTCACTTTGTGACCGAAACAAGTCCGGGAACGGCCATTTCTTGGTTTAGGCCGGACTTGCATGCATTGATCTCTCGAATCTACAAGCACTCACATGCAGTGCATTTGTTTAAGGTTTAAATTCATTCCTCATCCACACCCCAAATTACCAAATTCTGCAGGAGTAGTTTTCAACCATAAACAATTGGCGACCACGGTGGGAGGTTGATCTCTCGGTTGCAAAAAATTGAATTCTCAATTTTTCAATTTTCATCTCACGATGTACCCTCACCGTAATCCGCAGTGGTTCGAGATATCATGGGAAGCATAATTTGGAATGTTGGAGGATGTCTTGGCAAATCAAGCCAGTATCACCGAGGTTGAGCGAGACATTTCGCCTTTTGAATGATATAGCAAGCACAATTACAAGGAGGGTCGATAGGCATCAACTCGAGATAGTGCAAGAAACGTTGAATCCTTAGTCGAGTCACACCTTTACAAGTGGAGAAGCAAAAAGAGCACGTAGTGAAAACGAATCAGGAAAGATGGACAACATGGTCCAGACATAGGAAAAGACTTGTCCGGAGTACTGCAATGTCTCCAGATAAAGAAAGAGAGCCTGCACCTATGGAGCCTCGCTAGAGGATTTATATCTTAAAACTCTTGTTGAAGCCCTAAGACTCGTCCAATCTGCGTCGACCTATCAACCGATCAAGAAATGCTTGAGGAAGGAGAAATCAATCGGGGAATACTGAATACGAGAGGATGGGAACATTCAATCCGGTCACTCAGTTGAGTGACATTACGACACCTTCCACATCCCTTTACCTAGGCAAGCGATCCATGCAGATATGATGGCACTCGCAAATCTTCCAACTTCATCTCCCGTTCCACATCAAAGCCACGGAGAGACATCACAACGCCCACTAACGCAGAAAAGCCGACTCAAGGTACTTACATTTCCCTTCCCAATGAAGAAGATTCTCGGGAGCTACTTTGGAGGCGTGGGTGCGAAATGGAGAGGTGGAGCTACCCCAGGTATGGCGTCCGCTCATCGATCAAGAAGTAATGGACTCGAGGTACTGTCATTACCACCGGTTCCTTCATCACCCCACCAGTGAATGTAACGCTTTGAAGCGCATTGTTCAAGAGAAGCTTGGTTCAGAGAGATAACTCTGAGAAGTTAGTGCGGAGGGTTTTCTTAGAGAGGCTACTCCGGTTTGATACAAGTGAGGCTTCAAAAGCAAGTAAGTTTTACTCAACAATTTTACAAGAAAGATAGTTTAGAATTCCTTTGGGGACTTAGCATCCCGCACGTGGAGAAAGAGGCTCAGTGATCAAACGCCATGTTTGTTTCCACTCGTACCTCCCTTTTACATAACATTTGCAATTTCATGTGATCTGTGCAATCATTCATGACCAAGATGCAAATCTCATTTAACATAATCTCTTTCAAAAAGGTTGTTCACAAAACTATCTCAAAATAAGCCAATTCAATTACCTATTAATTCAAAAACCGGAGGTCAAAGAAAATCCTCAATATCACTCAAGAGAGAAAAGCATCTAAAAGAAAAGGCAAGTATATAGCATGAATACTTCAAGGAAAGTCCTTCAGCAACAACTCGTCCTTCTGGGCGAGAGAGACTTTCATCCTTTGAAGCGCAGCCCGTTTCGATCCAGTTCCTTAGACAACTTCTCAACCTCTTCTTCCTCGGCGAGCAACACATCCCAGAGGGACTTCATCCCGTAATTTCAAGCTCCCGAATCTTGGAGAACCCTTTGAAGAACCAAGGAGCATTGAAGTCAGATGCGCAAACACGTCCCGATGGCACCTCCAATATTCAATCATCTCCTCGGAAACTGTTCGACCGGTCGTGACGCTCATCCCCCTGGATAGAAACTAAAGCTTCTTGGACGCGGTTGACCAACGCAAGACGACTTTTGAGCTTCGTGGTGGTAGCAATATGGCCGTGCTTCTCCCATATCGCCGTGTACAACTCTTCGAATCGAAGAAACATTGAATCCACCAACCAACACATGACTGGATAAGGGACGGTAAAGGAGGATCGAACAAAGCCCCGGCTGCATCAATGGTAATTCACCAACCACAAGAGCCTTGTCGGTTGCGGGGGCCTTTCGGAAGAAGTCACCACAATAGCCATATTCACTGGAACCTGCCAGGACGGATTTCAAGGGGAGCCGCCTCAATTATTGCAGACGCTACCTTTCTTATACTCCTTCCGGCATCTACTTCACTCTGGGTACTAATTTCCATCACGACCCCATCAACAAGATCACTCAGAGAGGCGGCTTATCCAACCGAGCTTGCATCATCTCTGCCATGGTCGGGAAAAGGATCGGTTTCTCAGAAGACTTCTCGACATGAAGATCGTTTCTCGGACTTCTCAAAGATGAAGATCGGTTTCTCCGGACTTCTCAACATGAAGATCGGTTTCTAGACTTCTCAAAGATGAAGATCGCATCACCTTGACCTTCTCATTCGAATACGCTTGACCTTGTGAAGACATTCTCTTTCGAAATCCCCTGATTTCAAGCAAGAATTACTCTTGTAGTAGCAGGAAATCCCACACTACACCCCTTACTCAATTTTGCTTAATTAATCCATTGAAAGATGTAAGATCAAGAATATTTATTGATTGAGTCCATGAAATGTTTACACAGGATAATAGAATTACACTTAGAAATTAAAACACTCTTCAACTTTTCTCTCCTATTGACTTGCTTAACCATTCCAAAAGATCTCTCCCTTTTACAGGACTCATTTAGCCCTTTATATAGGGTAATACATAGTGGATGACAACTAAGCTACCCTTTATTTTGAGAATGTCTCGCAAGTGTCGCAGATGCACAAACATTCACTCTCGCGACACTTCTTAACCTCGCCAGTCTCACGTCTTCTTTATGTTTTGCCTGTCATTATTCATTGCGTCGTTTATTTAGCTCCTGCGACTCCTTCGCGATCTTGTCTGTTTATTAATCCCGCGAACCTTGTTTGTTGCGATATTACGACCCTACATCTTGCCTCTTTTTCCTTGAATATTGCTTGACAAGCGATCTTTAAGGAAAAATCTATTGTGGTAGCGATCTTTGATTTTTTGTTGATGAAGGAACGAGCAAAAGAATACTTTCCTTGAAAAGTACGTACTTGCCTCTATTCTTTTGCAAAGTTCCGAAGCTTCTTTGAGATATATACGAAGTATCGTCTCCTATCTCTCCTCATATTTCTCCTGCGAGGGGAAGAGTATCATGAGATTTTTACAATATTGTTTCCGCATCGCTTATCTTTATCTGTTTCAGATTTTGTACTTTTACACGGATTTTGATTATTAATGTCTTTTCTTGACACGTCTCTTTCAACCGCTTATTCTTGACCATTCATGTCTCTTCGCATTAAATGACCTCATTTTTCTCGAGGATCTTTTTCCCTATATATAGTTTTCTTTTCCCCTCCTTTTCATTCTTTAGTTTCTCTCTGCAACTTTTCTTTGACTCTCTCCTTCCGCAATTTGCGCTCCGCTTACCGCAAATCTTTTCTTCGTCCTTTCTAGCGCTGATCCTAACCTTTAACATCCCATCCATTCCCATACCGATAATGGCTCCCATTAGTCGTGCATATAAAGCTTCTTTTGATGAAGTTCAATGTGGTTGCTCGAGAAGGGTTTCACTCTATCAACCATTCCCGATCAAGAATCTTCATCTATTCTTTCGCAAAGTTATTTTCGATCATCAATGTGATGATCAAAAGATTATAGTCTCGCTAGGTCACTTCTAAAGCGGGACTTCCCATTCCCTTGTACAATCCCGAGATGCCTTTATTTTATGAAATCTTGGCCCATGAAAATTCTCTCGGTCGTTTATCAATTGAGTGGCGATTGCATTCGCCTAATGCTTGAGTTCGCGAATCGTGGTGCTGGCAAAGGATCTTTATACCCTACTCTTTTTGTTAGACACCCCGATTTCATGCAGACTTGGAAATAAATCACGAGAAGTACACCGTAGAGAGCTTTTTGAAAACTATTCAAAGTGATAAAGATGATTAATGCGAAATCTCATTTGGGGCATTCGCTTTGAAAAAGAAGGATAATGTCCCCGAGGATAAATTGCTCATGCAGGATATCGATTGGCACCCGGCAATAATACTACTCCTCGCCACTCAAAGATGAGAAGTGGTGGGTTGTACCCTTGATTTTAAATGGCCCTTATATCGCGGGCTCGCACGTTCTTCCTGCGAATCTCGCAGAGTATCATCCTTGGGAATTCAAATGGCCCGATAGGGCAAAAGAGGTATGTTTTCTACTTCAAATCTTGCTTTCGCAATTTTCTTTTTATATTTTCGAGTTTGTGAAATTTTTCGGATCTCCAAATTGAGAAGAAGATACTGAGGATAATCCGTTGGAGAGTACCCGACGATACTTCGATCGCTTACGGATGAAGTAAGAAACATTTCCTTTGTTATTTGAAACAATATTGTTGCCTCTGTTTCTTATCTTTAACCGTATGCGAAGGTTGGAGTCAAGAAGTCAGAGTCGCGAAGACTAAAAGTAAGGTAAAACTGCTGTTCGCAAAGATAAATCTTCACGCTCCATTGGCTAAGAAGCGAAAGATTCAATCTTCTTCTCCTTAGCTCAAGCTCTAAATCTTCTCGACGAGGATAACCATGACTCGAATCCTTCCAAGAAGATTCCGTCGACCAAGCTTCTTCTATGGATCAGCTTGTCCAAAGATCTTCTCGACTCTTTCCAAGGAATGGGAGATGCTCCCTAGCTTCCTTTGCGGGGCTCTCGCAAACGTGTGTAATGCTACTTTATTAGAGGGCAATAATTCTTTCAATGGAGCCTCTAGAATTGTGTCTCCTGACTTCTTGAATGCACTTGGATCTTTGGTACGTATGCAGTCATATTTCCCTGTTAATTTTAAATTTTTAAATATATATATATGTTAATGATTTTTCTATCTTCTTTTATAGGTTGGAAGAACTTCTTTTGTAGTTGCCTCAGATCTCGAGAGAAGACGCAACAATCTTGAAAAGAAGAATTCGCAATTGAACAAGAAGATTCGAGAATTAGAAATTGAAGCTGCGTCATCTCGCGATAAAGACGAGAGAATTCAAAAGTTAAATACCGAACTTGACTCCCAAAGGGATAGGGTGTCCACTCTTCGTAACGCTAATCAACAACTTTATGGTATAAGATTTTACTTCCTTTTATCATTTCTATTTTATCGGTTGCATATTGTCGCTTAACTTATTACCTTCGCAGATGTATATAATCTCTCCGATGAGGCCATTCTTCTCCATACATTTCCGAACCTATGGATAATGATCTTCTTCTCGCTCACCTCAATCAATCTCTAAGTAGTTCCTCCAATAAAACTAACCTCCTTTCATTAAAGGATCTTCAATCCAAATATCATCTCTTGGAGATCGAACACAGATCTAGTTTAAATTTAACTAATCGCTTTAACGAATGTACCTTGATTCCGAGAAGAAAATCAAGACTTTAAGGAAGAAAATTAGTGATCTCATAGATGAGAACGACCGCATTACTAACAGAGGTGCTGGCATTAGCAGAATTCCACAAATCTCTTCTTGGTGTGCAAGTTGAACGAGATGAACTCCTTCATCGAATACCATGTTTAAGCAATGAGAAGAGCAAGTTCGTTTCTCTTCTCGTTATTAATAGTGATGATGAATTCGCTGGGGCTGCGAAGGTTTTAGATAATGCCAGGAATAACCTAGGTGTTGATGTTAGTCTTCATGCCGAGCATACTTCCTTGATTAAAGATATGATATACGATAGAGAAGGTTATTTATTATACCTTATTGCTTCTTACTTTATAGTATTGCTTGTAAATTATTAACTTGTTATTTCTTATTTGCAGAATCCGAGAAGAGGCTTCAAAGTTAGAATTAGAGAGCTTGAATCAAAAAGAACAACTCGCCAGAATTTTCCAAATGAGAATTGAAGAACTCGAAACCGAAAAAGAATTTCAGAAAGAGTCTCTCCTTCGCGAGAATAAATATTCCAAGTTGAAGAAACAATTTCTAACGACAAGTGGGAGAACTTTAATAATGATGCTCGTTCGTTTTGCAATGGAGCCATGGAGTATGTTTGTAAGGACCACAATATCCCTCTACATTCATATCCCCGGCTCCTTGAAAAGGTTCCCGAGAATCTCGCCTCTGTCTCGGACGTTTCGATAGCGAGGCGGCGAAGAAGAAAATTACGGCGATGAGAATAATAGGATCGAAGGATCGATGAAGAAGAATCACCAAAGAGATAACTCTTTTTGTTTTCTTTCTCTCGCTTGTAATATCTGTACATTTCGTATCCTTATTATAGTGTATTTCTTGGATTTTTCCCCCCGAATTCAATCTTCACTCCCCCCTTTTTTTGGTAGTTCTTCCTTGTAATATAATTGGCTAACATTATTGATGTATAACTCTTTCATCAGAAGATGAATAACAATATTCCATCTTTTCCATTCCCATACATGCTCTCGTTATTTATCTTCGAGATGGAAGATTTTAGTTGTCATCATGTATATGGTTGAATAATAATTTTATTGTTATTGAAATGTATTGTTGCGACGAGGTCGCAGGTATCTTCATAAATCAAGAATTCTACTTGTCTTGCCTTATCTTCATAAATGTATTTTATCTCTTCTCATTGCGACAAGGTCGCAAGCCGCCCTCACATTTCAAGTAAGGGCCCATTGACCCTGCCTTATCATTTTTGTGTGGTCTTCCGAGTTAGACCTCCCTAATTAGAGGTCTTCCCCTGCCACCTTTTATTGCGACAAAATCGCAGGACGTCTTTTTACACTTGCATGTAAAGACCCATTGATCTTGCCTTATCATTTTCCAAGTATTTTTGCCTCTCAGCAGATGTTTTAGTTGCGACAATATGACAGGCCTATATATCCTTGCGAACACATAGCCCCATGACATTGAAAGAGCCGTGCGACGAAATCGCAGACGTCCGTACACTTTTCGTGTAAAGACCCATTGATCTCGCCTTACCCTCGCGTTAGTATTATTGCCTCTGCAGGATCATTGCACAAATATGACGAGCCTAAATTCTCTTGAAAACATAGCCTTATGACATTTGCGTCTCTGCTTTGACACTCCCCCTAATGGAGAGCGTCGCTCTTATCATCTCCCGGTTGCCCCTTCAAGGAGGCGAAACATCGGCCATACAAGACTAGCTCCTCCCATCCGGTCTTAACAACAACTGATTGTTTTCGCAGCTTCTCTTATCCCTTATACCTATATGGTTTATGGTTACGAGACTGCACCCTAAGTGAGTTTTCTTCAAGCGAGTGCAACATATGCCAAGACTTGCCAAGAATGGCCAGGGGTAGGTTCATCCATCCAGGGCACTCGCTCAACCGTGTACCTCGGCGCCTTGAGCATACATCGACTCCTTGGAAGAGACCTCGGTCGCCCAAACAGGGTATAACCTTATATAGTTGGGAATCCAAGGTATATCTCCTGGATAGGCTTTCATGGGCCCCAAATTTTCATGACTCGGGCTTCTGTGAGCGGTGTAACCTTCCCCCGAGCCATGTTGAGAGATACCCCTTATATGACGCACTTTAGGTCTTACATTTGCCTCTTACGAAATGTTATTCGCGAACTAGGGTGTACGCCATAAAGGTTCGTCCCATTCTTTTACTCATTCATATTTGTTAAATCATTCAATCATTCATGTTTCATTATTTGTTGATACTTGTTTGCGAAGTATTCGCACAATTCTCGTATTTTCATTTTTCTTTCTTAACCGAATTCCCATATACTCTGGCTGCTAGATTCTCTTTTACATCATTACTTCAATTGCTACTTTTTCTCCTTTTTTTGTTGATTATTCACTTCTTATGCCTTTTGTTCCTCATATCCTTTGCTTCTTTATTACCATAATATTCACTGTCTCTAGGCATTCACCCCGCGAGGTATGTTCAATCCTTACTTCTATATCATCCACCATCAATTTTTCTTTTCTCTCGCTCATCTCTCACATGCTTCCAACCTTTTCTTTTGGTATTTCTTTCTTCGCACTTTCTACATCGACTTCATGACATTGTTGCGACTCCTTCCAATCTCCCCGTATGATACCAATGCCATTTGGATGTGGAAATTTTATACATTGATGATATGTTGATGCGACTCCCAAGATTTCATGAAGCCATGGCCTCCCAATCAGCGCATTATATGGAGATTCCACGTCAACCACACGTAATAAAATATCGTTGATAATCCTTGTAGAGGTATTCTCATGTGAACCTCTCCCTTTGGTTTGTTTGTGCCATTAAAGCCATATATCTTGTATGTCGAGGGATCAAATCCTCATCTTTTCCTCCCATCGTCTTGTAAGCATGGTAAAGAGAATATTCACCGAACTTAGGTGTCGATTAGATTCGGTTGATCGCCCAACAAGCTTCTCGCTTCATCATCTTCTCCATCAACTAGTTTTGGGTTAATCTCTAATTTCACAACCAACGGGCTATCATGTGTTTTCTTCCTTTTGGCACTTCATCTGCGCAGAGAAAGAAATAGTCTTCACCGCCACTTTTCTAATCAAGTCGTTCTCGCCAAAGCTCATTATTTCTTTATCATCAAGCATCTCTCGCAAAGACTCTACCGAGCACGTTGTCATGAAAATCTTCGATTGTGCGATAGGAGTGGACGATAGAGTTGCAATTCAAATTTTTAGCTTTTGCCCCGACTTCTATCACAAATGTTTCCTTTCCTTTCGCCCGACACTATTCTCGTGCATCTGTGGTGGTGGTGGTAATGTCTGGCCCGTTTCTTCTCCCTTTAGAAAGTGATTTAACTTCCCCTGATCAATCATCCTGAGAATAATTCTCTTTATGTTTCTACAATCGTTTGTTTGATGTCCATGGAAGCGATGGTAAGAACAAAACTCATGACTTCTATCGCTCGGCGGTGGTTCCATTCCCACGTTCCAAGGTCTTGGTACATTTTCCATCACAAGTATAGCTTCCGCATCTTTTCCACACTAGCATTCGGTGGAGGCATCTTAATCTCTTCCCATACTATTCTCGCGACTTTTCTCGCCCTCCACGGTTATTTTGCCTTCGTCCACCGTATGTTTCTTGCACATGATCTAGCCTCCGAATCTTATTATTGCCGTTACGGTTGTAATAGTTCCTTTCTCGTTCAAATTCCTCTTGATCGTGGCTTCCCATGGCTACTATCTTCTCGTTGTCCCTCATCGCCTTTCCTTGCTTGTTGTCCTTGCGAAGTGCTCGCCACTGTATTTATGAATTGAGGCAACAAGCTTGCGTTCAGCAGCATTCGAGCTTGTGTTCGCGATCGGATAAGAATTCATTTCATTCTCTCTCTTCTAGGGCAATATATTCTTCCTCAGTAACTCTCTGATTCTAGCCTCGCCATCGTGATTGTATTTTTGATTCTAAAAATTTGAATGTATAACAAGTTAGTCGCGAAGAGAGCGTTCACAAATGAGAGAATAAGATATCTTTCCTCAACTCGTCCTCGCCATTTCGCTACACATGGTCCTCCATCTTATTGTCAATCGCCTCAAGCTCTCGTCAACCCTTTGTTTCAACCCGAATACATCTTCAATACCGGTCGCTAAGAGTTGTTACTTATGTATGCTCCTGGGAATGTGGCTTGTAAATGGTTAATGATGTGATTGTGTTCCTTGGCAGACCTTCAACCATTTTAGTGCTTCTCCTATTAGGCTTGATGCGAAATATTTTGCACGTATGGCATCATGATTCTCCCACCGCAACATACATCTCATATAAGCCTTGATATGTTGTACCGCATTGTGTTGTTCCATCAAAGATATTGGTTAACGCAGAAGATTGCACTTAGAGGTATTCCTCCCATCTCGTACTTCTAGCGTGAAGGGATTCTTCGCAGCTTTGCGATGGCTTCGTCTAATTGTCTCCTTCCTCCTTCCCTTCTACTATTCAAGTAATCCTCTCATTTCAAACCAGCTTCTCTTAAGATTTGTTCATTTGCCTCGTGAGTTTGATTCTACTGGTCTTTCAACTCGCTTTCTCTCCTTCTTCGCTCGTGCCTATCTTGACCTTCCCCTTTCGTTATTTTCTCCTCTTCTTTCCCTCGCGACGCTCTTCTTCGTTTCTTTTCGTCAATTCGCACGCCATTATATCGTTGTTCTCTCCTCTTGGTCGTCTCTCACCTCTCATCCGCACCCTCTCATATTCTTCATTAATATTTCTATTGGTACGATTTTGTTCCCTTCTTCTTTCGCGGTTGTCATGGTTATTCTTCCGGATTGCCTCTTCCATCTCTTGATTTTCCATTTCGCTCTTATCCTTTCTCTCTCGCGAGCTAGCCGCCATTGTTCAATGTAGTGTCTCTCAATGTCATCCTCGATCTCTCGGTTTCTTCTCAATTCTTCTCTCCCATGCAAGATTATTCTCCTTCAAGAAGCTGGTCATTCGGTTCTTGGAGTTGCATGTTTCCTTGATTTTCCCTATTCCGCTCATTTTGAAGATTTTCGGGTTGAGGAATATAACGATCTTCTATTTCCCCTCTTCTCTCGCCATGCACTATACTCGGATTTTGTGTTTCTTCCTCTGCACTTCTTCGTTGGTAAAACTCTCCTTCTTTCTTCCCTATTCGATCTTGAACTTGATCTCACGCTACTTCTAGATCTCCTATTTTGCAACCTCATATTTTCCATCCTCAATTCATGATTCCGTCTTGTCAAGTTTGCTCGTTCCTCCGCCTCTAGCCGTCTCTCTTCGTGTATTGTTTGTCTCAATCTTTCTAATGCCTGCAATTTCTTCGTTTCTCGGATTCATTTCTCCATTCATTCCTTGCTCTCCTTGTCCATTGTTCACCAGTTCTTGCTCCTCTTCCCTCTCGTCTTCGTAATCGGACCTCCAAGTATGTACACTTACTCTATCATAATCCACACTGCGTTTGCTACTGGGGAGATCGGTGGTTGGTTTTGATCTTCTCCATCGTTTCTCATATTCATCCTTGACGATTCTCCTGTTTCATTCCTCCTTTCTCCAGCAAGTCTCCCACTTCTTCTTACAAATCGTTGGTTGCCCTTGTACATTTCTTCTTCTAGCCATTTTTCTTTTCCAATGAATTCTTGAGTATCTTCTCCAAATCTTTTCTCTGTCAATCCAAATTCCTTCCAATTTCTACGTCAATCTCTCGCTCCGTCCCCTGTTTCTAGCGCATATGTAGTAGCAGAAATCCCACACTACACCCCTTACTCAATTTTGCTTAATTAATCCATTGAAAGATGTAAGATCAAGAATATTTATTGATTGAGTCCATGAAATGTTTACACGTGATAATAGAATTACACTTAGAAATTAAAACACTCTTCAACTTTTCTCTCCTATTGACTTGCTTAACCATTCCAAAAAGATCTCTCCCCTTTTACTGACTCATTTAGCCCTTTATATAGGGTAATACATAGTGGATGACAACTAAGCTACCCTTTATTTTCTGGGAATGTCTCGCGAAGTGTCAGATGCACAAACATTCACTCTCGCGACACTTCTTAACCCTCGCCGGGTCTCACGTCTTCTTTATGTTTTGCCTGTCGTTATTCATTGCGTCGTTTATTTTAGCTCCTGCGACTCCTTCGCGATGCTGTCGTTTATTAATCCCGCGAACCTTGTTTGTTGCGATATTACGACCCTACAACTCTTAGAAAGATTCACCCTGGAGAAATAAAGGAACCAACGGGAAGAAATTTAAATACCTGCATATTGGAGGAATTGAGGATCACCGAACCACATGCCTGCCTCTTGGATCTCTCTCCCCGCTTGGGGACCGCAATCTCACCCGGGTCCGTTTGGCCGGAAGTGGCTTCAACCGGAAATGCTTTTTCAAAACGTCAGAAGATGGTTCACCACGGAAACCTGTCACAATACTCTCCGAGAATTCCTGGAAAATCAACAGTTGTCTGCTCCAAAATTCCTTGTACTTATCGGTTACCACTGGGTTTCTCCCAATAGGCCAGAAGGGAAGGCTCACCCATTCCAAAAACATGCTAGCGTTAAGAATATTCGGGAGCGATTCTTTCGGAACCCTTGGTGAACGAATAAATGGGACACCCTGATCAAATCCCATTTGGTGAGCAACTCTGTCAATATTGTACGGAGTCACAGAAAATTCTCCGTTAAATAGAGATGGGACATATCTCGGAATGCACAGCGCAGGTAAATAAGTTCTCCGCATTTCATAGTTTCGACATCCAAGACACAACACAAAGATCGGGACCATCAAGCGATAGCAAAAGTCTTTGGTTGAACAATGGAAGGTGGATTGGCCCCCATGGACGGAAATCTGAGAAGACACATTGTCAAATATGCCCACAAGTCTCATGCCGCCTCGGGACGCCTCTTATTCAGAGTATTCTCGAGCCATCATACAAGTTCTTTGAGTGAATTTGCAGGAGTAGGAGCGTAGCTTTTGAAGTGTTCCCATAAGAGCGCCGAAGAAAAGCGTAAGTGAACGTGCGACTCCACATTCTTGTACCCGTTAGAAACATGCATTTCCATTGCTAAAGCGTCCAGGATGAGAATACAAGTGATCCAAGGAACAATGCGCCTAAAGGAAGAACTTCACCTTCGCCCGGCCTTATAGCAATCTTAACAAGGTCACTTTTAATGGTCTTTCTTTCCAACCATCATCGAATGTATCCCCGGATAGCCATAAAGACAGAACGCAATCACACCGAGCTCATTTTCCAACTCTTGATCCTGGGCCTCGGGTCTGCAGGAGACCACCCGACACCCACCTGTGTAAAAGCATCTCGCATCTTTTTTTCTCTTCCTTGTCCGGACTTTCGAATTCCGCCACTTTTTGAAGTATAGCACCATAGTTACTTTGTTCCGTATCAGAGAGCTCGTAAGAGAGACTTCCAGCAACAGGCAGGTTCATTAATGCAGCCACACCTCCAAAGTAATAGTCATCTCTCCCCATCTAGATATGGATGTGTGAGTAGAAATACGCCACCGAGAAATGAAGGTAATCAAACCCGCGATGTCTTTCCTAATTTCGAGAGTAGCAGATGCCATGACCGCATTGAGGATCTGCGCTTTGGTCAAATTGTCCTTAATGCCCTTATTACTCAACATGCGTCTCATCCATCCTTCATAAGAACCAGTTGGAGCATGGCAAGTCTTGAAGTCAATAGGAGAAGGCGGATATTCGTTTCTCCGAGACAAAATATCATCACAAGTGCTGAAGAAGAGAATGGATCAGCTTCCATATTTTCTGAATCGGAAAGCAAGACTATCTTATGAGAAGGATGTTTCCTAATGTTTGGAAAAGGCGAGGTGAATAATTCATCATCGATGTTCGGCATATCTTGAAGCTGTCAACACTTCCTGACTTGGCACCAACATTATCTCCGTAAGACATCTCAACAGTGGATTCTTTTCTTCCACAATGAAATAAAAGACAAGAGTTAGAACTTGTATGAAAGCACAGGAGAGATGTAGTCACACACCTGCAAGACGCAATTCACATTCGGAGCACACAATGGCGGTTCGGTTCAAAACACCATTCAAGTCCCAGACAAATTCTAGTCTGGTATTGGTTTCAAGTCCGGGTACAAATTCTAGTCTGGTATTGATTTCGATCTGGTATTGGTTTCAAGTCCGGTACGAGTTTGACAGTATAGGTTTCAAGTCCCAGACAAGTTTCAAGTCGGTATTGGTTTCAAGTCCTGCACGAGTTTCGATCTGGTATTGGTTTCAAGTCCTAAGACAAGTTTCAAGTCCGGTATTGGTTTCAAATCAGTCGGGCATATGTAGGTGGGACTACATTCACGGGCATGTATTACAACACGTTTTTTTCTTCTCATGATCATGGGAATCGTGTTTACTGGATTCAAGCCAAGATTTTTTCTTTTCAAGATACAACCTAAAAGCTAGGTTTTGCATGCAATGGTGGAAAGAAGCAAAAACAACATGATCATGGATTCACGGGTTGTTTTACTAAGCAATTCTAGAAAATATTGACGTATCAACCTTAGTGGAAAAACTAAGCATATACATGTCTTACAAAAGGTGTTTACCTAACAAACTAGGGTTTTACCTTTATAAAAAAATCATCAAAAACCGAAACTTACCGTGTAGACGGCGGCGCGAACTCCATGCGACAACAACTCCGGCAACGGAGGTCGGTGGGGGCGGCGGCAAGGTCACGGACGGAGCGCTTGACAATAAAAAAAAAAAAAAAACTAGTGAGAAAAGAAAAGGGGTTGGTCTCTTTTTATAGACAAAAATTAGAAGAATCCCAATGGAACAAGGATAACTCTTTTGTTTGGATTCCTCTTTTGATTCAAATACCCAAAGAAGGAAACCGATCCCACCAAAGGATTCCATACAAGCATAACGGCGTGGGCGACTAGCGGTTGGCCAACACTCTTCCGGGTAAACTTCTTTCATCCTATCTTTCTCACGTATATGTCACCATCTCATGCCTACCACACAATAATGTAACCATTATGTGCTAGGCGTGGGACTTAATGTTGATGGTGGATTTTCATTCAAGGTTAAATTTGTAAAAAACCGGAAAAAATCATGCTACCGACATCTTGTAAAAGATAAAGCCATTTATAAGTGTTGATACTCCCTCACTTAATTCACCAAGAATGGAGCATGTGGCAACAATCCCATTATGTGAATACATGAAATTCCTCCAGGTTGGAGCATGTGGCAACAATCCCTTCCCGTGAATTTCATATTAGCCTTGTATTGCCGCACTCATTATCGTGTGGCATGACGACCGAGTGTTACTCTTACAGCAGTAACACGAACCTCCAAGCACTATAATGAAACCATGTACGAAATACCCGCATGTGCCGACTCTCGGTGTGTTATACTAGCACGATTGAGCCCTCTCGGTGTGTTATACTAGCCGATTGAGCATCCGGACCGATCAGATCGGGCCGGATATGATTCGATCGCAGTCATCCAACTCCATAAGCATGATTGGATGACCCCAGATCAATTCCATCACCCCAAGCAGGTATGGAATACCCACTGGCCGACCCCGCATGGTCGGTCATTGGCCTAGCTTGCCAAGAAACCGTTCATACCAAGCATTATGGACGGAAACCCTAAATTAGGGTTTGCGGCATATTACATGTGTTGCAAAAGCGGTCTCAACCATCCATCTTCGCAGGTATAGATGGAGGGTGTAGATGTAGATTCAAAGGGCCCAGAGCATGTCAACACGATCACCGTGGGCCCGCCTACACACTTGACCAATCGATCAAGACCAACCATGCTTGGTTGCAACAAATTCGTACGCCCAAATGGAGCATGGTCACACGGCTATGAAAGCCAAAATTAGGTTTCAAGCCATCACGAGCGTCCATCTTCTCCTAGCACGAATGGAGGGTCACAGATTAGATTAAGCAGTCCCGGTCATACCAAAGCATGACCATCGTGGGCCCGTCTATCCCCTCACTTGATCGGCCAAGGCATATCATGCCTGCCATCCCAAAACGCACGTCCAAACTTGCGTGGTCACACCTTCCAAACCGCAACTAATCTCGACCGCTCAACTTCGCCGGACGATTTGAGTGGTTCGGATCACGTTTTTCATGGGATAATCCCAGTGTAGGCGTGAACACCAGCCTACCACCTTCACGCCGAGGCCAACCGACCAAGTCCGACCAAGATTGGTCGTCTTGGAACGCGCGCCTGAAGAGGGCGTGACGAGCGGCCCTTGCGGCATTGGTTTTCTATCGCAAATTGATCCCGACCACTCGATTTCACTTAGGATGAATTGAGTGACCCGGATCATACTTTCGTGAGGGAATGGAGTACGGGCGCCTACACCGTCATGCCGTCTACACGCATGTATGGTCGGCCTGGCCAAAATTGTATCCCATGCTTGGTTTCACCAAGTCAAGAGTGATGCTCGCGCACCTCTTCAAAAACCCTAATTTCATTAACGGTCGCAGATGAGTGTCTCAAAGATCATCTCATCCGTCCAACTTCACCAGCTTGGTTATACAACCCTGGTCATGAGTTAATTGGTTAGTGAGGCGTCATTACCCATCACTTTACCACACCATGATGCGAGATCGCACAAAATACACACGATACTTCACAAGTATCAACTTCCCGAATAACATGTTATTCAATTCAAAGATTACATGCTATCTTTTGTGGATCCACGATCCACACATTCCGAGCATCAATCATGTCACAAATCGGGGGATGCATCTTGGGTATTGGTTCGGCGGTTTACTGACATGCATGCCGTGCAATGCGCCATCACAAGAACGTGTTAGGAAGTCATGGACGGTTAGAGATGAACAGGAGAAGTGGGAAAGACTGGTCGTGTGGCACCGACGCACAACTCCACTACTTCATCACTCCACTTCCTCCACTACCCATGAGAGACGTGAATAAGGCTCAATGACTTGTATAAATAGGTTCTCCGCCCTATTTCAACGACACAAGTCCAGACGAGACAGAAAACCAAGTGTTAATACAAAAACGTATTCAAACACCCAGAGCTTGCTTGCATCAATCACAAGCCTGCTCACCTTTCTGTTACAAGTCATAAGCGAGCCAACACCTTCACAATCTCAACACCTTCTTCACTTCCCTCCCTAAGATCAACCCCATCTCCTTCACTTTGTGACCGAAACAAGTATGGAACGGCCATTTATTGGTTTAGGCCGGACTTGCACAGATTGATCTCTCGAATCTACTAGCACTCACCGCGCAGTGCATTTGTTTAAGGTTTAAATTCATTCCTCATCCACACCCCAAATTACCAAATTCTGCAGGAGTAGTTTTCACCCATAAACAACATGATATTAATTTATGCATATAATGTTGACAACAAGCTTGAGATAGCAAAACTTGTGAGTTCGATCAACGATGTTCACACAAGAGGCAACGAACGGAAGTTATATTATTTTTACGAAAGTTACTTTAAGTCGTCAACAATAACATTAGCCATTTCCATCATGACGTTTTCAAAGATTATAGACTTTGGTCCATCGATTATTAGAAGCATAGCCTAGAAGAATTCCTTCGTCACTTTTAGGATAAAACTTCTTTCTCTACTCTTATCTTTGAAGATAGAACAATTGCTTCCAAAAACACGGATATATCCCAACTTAGACCTTTTTCTTTATACCATATAAATCATATTCATAAGGAGTATTTAGGGTTCTCAATCACAAGTAAACAATATTAATCAAATAACATGTTTTCAAATGGCTTCTCCGAAAAATTCAAAGGTAAGTTTTTATCATGGAGCATTACCTTGACCATTTCTTGAATAATCGTGTTTGTTCTTTCTACAAGCTTATGGAGTTGTTAGAGAACTGCTCGGTCGAACTCGCAAGCGTTGCTATCTCAAGCTTGTTTGTCAAGTTTGAAAAGACAAGGGTACCCAAATATATCACAATCTTAAACTTCTCCACCTATAAGTCCTCTTACCGAAAGTGATTGTCTATGGGTGAGTCGAGACAATACAACGATCGGGTATTCACACTTTGTGTGATCGTCTATGGATACGAGATCGAGACAATACAACAATCAAAGTGTGGTTACTTGATAATAGGTTCGGACTTAACCAAACTCTATAGGATCACTATCAAGTAATACGTAGTTAACGTTTGTGTAATTTACTTTAAATTATAATAACAACAATTATAATTGCGGAAAACAAAATTAAATGACACAGCAAGATTTTGTTAATGAGTAACAAATGCAGAAAAACCCCGGGGCCTAGTCCAGAAATGAATACTCTCAGAATTAAGCCGCTATACAAAATCAAACCAACTTCGTATAGTTGAGACCAAGCAACTAAACCTATAGTTCACCTAGTTTCTTCAGTATCCCTGCACTTCCGACATTCAATAAGTGCACGACTGAACAATTCCTTTGGTTCGTATTCCAAACAAGTAAAGGAACAAGAAATCGTTTCAGAACAACTCTATTCAATCTCGGTGATATGAGTTAGACAAAGGCTCTTCTTGTTTAATCCAATAAACTCCTTTGTCGGGTTTAGATCTATCTATCCAACAACTACCAAAGTAGTAGAGTTTAGATTTTGCAATCAAAAATAGGATCTATCAAGATACTATATAATGATGCTGATCTACGCAACTAAAGATCCCAGCAGATCAAGTTTTGTGCACACCAAAGATTATGAACCCAATAAGAAATCTTCATTGTCTTCAAATCTTCTTTAATCTTCAATAAACACCTGCACACCACAACTTGAATCTCTTGTGATCAATCACGCACAGAATGGAGTCTGTTAACAATGGATTATCACAAGACGTATTTAGATCTACAAACAGTTCTAAAGATCCCGTCGACACTTCGATCTAGTTTGAGTGAATCTTATATCAGAAGAGAAGATTCTCAAGAATAAACAAACTAGGTGCAATCAAAGTTCAACAACCGTTAGTCAATCAAATCAAATCGAAAACTAATAATACTGCAATTATCTAGTTTCCCACCAACGGTACTCGTAGAGCTTCTTGATCCCACGAAGTCTTTAAACGAGCGGTCGTAAGAGATTTCGCCCCTAATTAGGGTACTTTCTCTCTCGAATAGACGGCTCCACCAAAAGAACAACACAACAAGGTAGTTTTGTTTGGCTCTTAGGATAGTTTGCACGAAATGCAAACTTGGGTATTTATAGACCAAGGAAGTTTGGACACCAAGGAATTTCCAAAACCGAAATATTCTTAAAATTTGCAATATATTTCCAAATTGTTTTCCATAATTCCTGGAAATGCTCTGTCCAATATTAACCGAAATCTCACTAAACAATCTCCAATTAGTAAATGCACATTACCAATTTTTATTTTCCAGAGATATGCATTTTAATTCTTTGGTAATTAAAAGCATATAAATACAACCTTAATTAAATGATTCTCAACTTATTTCGGTCAGGGATCTCCTTTAGTTATTAAGGAATATCTTTTAACAATAAAAGATAAGAGTTACATAAAATTTTCAAAGTATGTCGACATCTTATTCTTTGTAAACCCTTTTTCATATTTACAATCTTGGAACCGATTATACCATACTTACAAACAAGTTAGAACTGTTTCATCTGATTTCAAAGAACTATGTGATTGATCAAATATCAATACACTAATCATGGGTTTACGGATCTACCAAAGACAAGGATCGGTTCTACCTTAATATGGTTCTCGGGACCGGCTACATCGGTTACTAGGATCGGTTACGTCAATTACCAGAACCGGTTACCATATTCTCATGGTATTACTTGTGATCGGTTACACTAGTCACCACGATCAGTTACACCAATTACCAGGACCGGTTGCACCAATTACAAGGATCGATTACAACTCTTTTGTGATCGGTCATACCAATTACCAGGATCGGTTACACCAATTACAAATATCGATCATACCATCTAAGGTGATTACTTAGGATCGGTTACACTAATAAAAGTCATACCAATACATTAGTCAGGCATTGTGACTAGTTTTACCAAGATACATAACAAGTTATGATTGGTTCTACTAACTCACACATATTGGTAATCCAAAGATATGCAATGAATAACAATACCAATAAGCCTAGCGATTTCCTTTTCGATTCATAAAACAAGTTCATGAATGTACTTCCTCTAAACAAATGTAAACATTATTTCCTAGGATGAAATCTTCACCTTTACCCATACACATAATTACAATAGTATTCATACGATTATGTCGATGTCTTATATATGAAGTTCAAAAGATAAGCGTTATACTTCGTGTTCTAGTTCCTTAACACTATGTCTACTAGAGTATAATCATTCAAAGTTTCACAGTTATGTTATCAATATAGCACGACTTGAAAGATACGTTGGGAATGAAACAGTTCAAGTCAAAATATTATTAACCTTAAGAGGAATGATGATGTCGTCAATGTAGCTTGTTACTTCTTCACATTCTTCAAGTCTTCGAGTAATACTTGTATGTCTCATTATCCTAATCTTTCTAGCCTAACTTATACGAAGTTGTCTCTAGTATATAATCAAGCGACTCTTTAATTGAGTTTTGATTCACTAAAATATGACAACCAAACTTGACATACCAACGCTTGGTGGGTTCAACCGAGCTATGCTCTAACAATCTCCCCCTTTGTCAATTTTAGTGACAAAACTCTTAAAACATCTTATCTTATCTTATCTTATCTTATATCTTATCTTATCATATATATATATATATATATATATATATACTAATATAAAGAAAAGAGGTATTTTTGGTGAAGCCTTTTCACAGGACAATAATACCCCCCATTAACTAAGCTTTTAGTTAATATTTGTATATTTCTGAGAATGCCATTTTTTTTAGAAATAGATCAAAAAAATTAAAACTTAGATATCTTTAAAAATACACATCGGATTTTTGCAAAATTAATATATGTGGAAAGCTCTTTAAATTATCTACGTAATGAGTACAAACAAGGATATTAATTTTTTTTTTTAAGATTTTTTTTTCCATTATCCTAATCTTTCTAGCCTAACCTATACGAAGTTGTCTCTAGTATATAATCAAGCGACTCTTTAATTGAGTTTTGATTCACTAAAATATGACAACCAAACTTGACATACCAACGCTTGGTGGGTTCAACCAAGCTATGCTCTAACAATCTCCCTCTTTGTCAATTTTAGTGACAAAACTCTTAAAACATATAGATAAACAAATTACAAAAAATTCATTATACATACGCTTGATTCCAAGTTTCAACAGCACAATACCCTGCATATATTCAATCCATAAATGACGCTGTTGACATTTAAATAACAAAGCTAATACTCCTGTAATGACCCGTCCCTCCACCGATACTGTCCCCACTTAGCCACTGTGGTTATCCAGGAATATGGGGTTTTCAACGGGCATCGTTGCGGTAATCCAACAGAAACTTCCCGGATGGTCACCCATCCCTGGATTGCTCCTGCCCGAGCACGCTTAACTGCAGAGTTTTTCACAACTCGGAGCCAGTTGTCTTTGAAAAGGCCTCGGTGTTAGGAAAGGACAAATCATTACTTATATTCCATTCGCCAACCACTCGAATATCGGGGTATTACAATACCACCACCTTAAATTGGAGCAAATCCTCGGCTCCGAATATATTTTCAAGCCCCGGATCTCCGACGTTCCCCGCCCTCATGAGAAGTACTGACCAATCCCGCCGCCGTACCTTCCCCACCTCGGCAGGTGACCCGTCGTCGGCTCTGATACCATTTGTAATGACCCTTCCCTCCACCGATACTGTCCCCATTTAGCCACTGCGGTTATCCAGCAATATGGGGTTTTCAACGGGCATCGTTGCGGTGATCCAGCAGAAACTTCCCGGATGGTCACCCATCCCTGGATTGCTCCTGCCCGAGCACGCTTAATCGCAGAAGCCGCCAACTCGGGAGCCGGTTGTCTTTGAAAAGGCCTCGGTGTTAGGAAAGGACAAATCATTACTTATATTCCATTCGGCCAACCACTGCCGAATATCGGGGTATTACAACTCCCCCTAAAGGTGAGATAGGTAGATTTTCACTCCGCACATCTTTGTTATTTCCCTTTGTAGTCCAAATAACTACAAACATCATATGATATGTTTCTCCCCCTTAGTCAATGCTTTACTCTTTCGTTAGATATAACGTTTAAGCACAATTGCCCTTTCCTAGCTGATTACAAATCACTTTGTTTACTCCATATATTTCTCCCCATTTTTTTCACAAAATGACAAAGGTACGAGCAAATACAAAAACCAAAAGGATCTTACAAATCTAAAAGAATTGTACAACTTATAAGAGTTAAGCACGAAGGTTTCACATACCATTTGAGATAACCAATATCAAAACAGAAACTACAAGTAATTTGGTTTTAATATGTTATCAAGGAAACAATTGCCCGAAGCAATTATCCCTAATAGTTTAACAAATTGACTAAGAGACTTAGTTCTCTTGCTAAACCGATTGCACAAAACAATCGCTTATTTCGATAAGACCAAAATAAAGATCAGAATTAACTTTATTTTTCTTATAAGGCACTAATTATTCAGACAATAACTTAGACCTTTCACTTTAGACAAGACAAATACTAGGTTAGTTAACTAATATTTCTTGTCAAGGCATTCGATTAGACTTGAATAACTGAATCCTTTACTTTGATAAGTCTAACTAATATCAGAATTAACTTAGTTTCTCTAATCTGGAATCGAATTGGACTAAACAAATGATCCCGTATTTTGTTAAGCCATAAACAATACATACAAACCAGATAAATTGACTTGCACAATTATTTTTCTTAACCGGAAGCAATTGAAACAAACATAGACATTTAAGCACAACAATTGCACCGATATTTTGTTAAGTCTAAACAATTGATACCAAACAATAAATAAAGATATCAATCCAGTTTTTCTTAACCGGAAACAATTGAATCACACACACACATACATCCATACATACATAATGGAATAAACATCAATTGTATCCAATTTTGTTAAGCAAAAGCAAAATATATGCAATAAACTCAAGATTTTATTAAACAGGAAAACGATTAACTAATAAATTCGCTACTCAGATTCCTCCTCCTCTTCTCCCCAGAAACATATATCATTAAGCGCAAGTTCAAGTTAGAACTCTCCCCCATTATGTTTTCATCCTCTCGCAAGAATAAAAGAACAACAACAAAAGAAACCTTTACCATAGAAAGGTTGAATCGGTTTTAACTAATGCAAATAACAAAAGTTAAAAACCCGAAACACATATGCTTTTATGTTAAACACAAATCGATTCAACATATTGTGACTTTTTCACATATGAGTTTCAATCGGAACACCTTATGATCCTTTGATAAAGCTTACCAACTTGGGCTAGAACTTAATCCCACTAAATCAAAAAGCCACACAAACCATAAGGGTTCACACATCATATGAGATCAAATATTAAGGTAAGAAAACCGAAATCAAACATCCCATAAACACATAGTGATAATATAAAGCATTCAAGCACATGCTATGTAATCAAAAAACTATCACAAGAAAAATTATAAAATAACAATTTTATTCATAAATAATAGATAGTTTTATTCATAAATAGACCTTACACAATAATTGAAATAATCAAAATCGATGTTTACTTTGTTTGGATTAAGTATTACTGACAAATTAAATAACTTAATCTCTAGTGGTGCTATTATTGTTCATGAAGTTTCTTCGTTTTCAAACTCTTCAAGCATGTCTCCGTGTACTTGTCTCGCAACCACTTCTGTTTCTCAAGTTTTTCAACTTGAACCTTCATACCCGCAAGATCGGCTTTTGTTTCATTAATTCTATCCTTGAGCCAATCTTGATGACGGATTGTCATTATGAGGTTAGTTCTTAGTTCTTCAAAGCCTTGGATATAGTCAACAATGTTCAAGTGTCAATCAATGTAAATCAACAACCAAAGGTTGGATATTCTAATTGATTGATCCTAACACACAACCTGTGATATTTCAATTATATAACAAAATATAATGTGGAAAAGAAATAACACGTACATTTAAGTTTGTTAACGAGGAAACCGCAAATGCAGAAAAACCCCGGGACCTAGTCCAGATTGAACACCACATTGTATTAAGCCGCTACAGACACTAGCCTACTGATCGCGGTCGTAAGCGTCAAAAATAATTTACACTTTCTTACTACTCAAAATATAAATATAGCAAGGGCAATAAAGGATCGATCCCACAGAGAGGTCTAGGTTGTCAAATTGTTTCGGTTTCCTATATAAAATACCGGGTGTTTTCTGATTATATGAAAGTAAAATAAATATAAAAGCAAAGAAACAAATAAGCAAACAGATTCAAGGATAAGAAATATTGGTCATGGATTTCGTTTTCATTCACTAACATGTTTTCACACAATAACTAGAATTGATATTTTAATCTCAATTTTTATCAAAGACCCTAGAATACCTTGATCGCAAGAATATCCCGCAAATCTCCTCATGTCATCAACAAACACATTAAAAGATGCGAACATGAATTCTACCTAAAGGAACAACCTAACGTGTAAAAGCACTAATCAAGTTTAATTCCCTAGATGCGTTAAGTTCTATGAAATCAGGCCAATCAAAGCAATCGAACGTGGAAAGCGCACTAATCCGATTTAACAAAGGTTATAACTCACATATGATCATAAGAATATATCACTACAAACTATAATCATATTTATGCTACTTGCAATCCGGAATTATCACTTTTGCGTATAATAACCCTAATCTAGCAATAGAGATGAAAGCAAACTCAATCGACTCGCGACTCGACTAACAAGCATTCAAATCATGTAACAATATTCATGGTGAATCATAAACGATAATATGAGAGAAAACTAATTTATTGAATTAAAACCCATATTTGGAAATCAACTTATTCCATAACCAATAATAAACTTAGGTACTCATATTCATGGAGTTCATAACAAGAAGAAAGAGAAAAGACTTCATGGTTCTAAACCCTAGAAAACAAAGTAGAGGCAAAAAGATAATAAACATAAGATATCCTCAATTAGGTAAAAGTCCTCTCTTTTATATGTTTCTCTATTTCCATAAAGGATACTCCTTCCAATATTAGGTCTTCTCAAAACCCATCTCCAAGTGGTCCACCAAGCCCATGTGTGAGAAAAAACCCATGTAGAAAATATGTCAAAAATACGTCATAGGAAAATGGGATTTGTGGCTTTAATCCCGCCGGAATAGTCATAGGAAAGTGTCTCGGTGACCAGGCAAAGTCTGCCTTGGTCACCGGTCAACAGGTCAAAACGGTCAACGATCAGCTCGGCGGGTCCGATCCAACTCAATTGGTCAACTCGAGTCGGGCCCAGTTAGTTGCTCGAGTACAGTATGGGCCGAGTCGGACCAGTGGGGCCCCGAGTCACTGGCCTAGGCCATTTACGATCTTCTTGGGCTAAATTCTTGTGTTGCACCAGATGGTGCATCACTGCTTTGCTCCCAGCCATAGTGGCTCTTTACTTCAAATCACTTCAAAACTACCATTTCAGTTCAGCTCAAACAACATCAACCCATAAACTCTTTCTCTCATACAGCCATTGCTCCTTGTTCCAAAAACTCAATCACCACCAAATTGTTCCAACTATCAGTTCCACTGAAATTCATGATAGCACACATAGCAGCTCCATCCCCCTGAAAACCAAACAACACTCCTTCATTCATATCACCATTTCCTGCAGCTTCAACTCTCGTCTCCTGCAATTTCAGCTCTCCCAACTGAGCTGCAATATAACCATTCCATGTACAAACATTTCCTCCATCACTGGTTCTCACAGCAACACAGAATCAATTCCTCTACCACAGACCACAGCATAACCCATCCTCCTTCATTGCTCATTCTTTGTAATCTCAGTCACAGCTCAGCTCATACAGCTCCATCTGATGCTCATCTACTTACAGCTGCCATCCATTGCTGCTCCAGCCACTGTCACCAACAGCTCCACCTTCTTGTCCACCATTTGAACTCAATCCCTGACCTACCGACTGTCACCACCAGCTCCAACTCCATCTTAACTAGTGCAACAACTCGGCTCAAAGCCAATCATCTTCCCATCATACACCGACCTCAAGCCAACAACATAACCACCAATACTAGTTGCTCAAACTCCATCACCCCCTGTAAAATTCCATCTGTAACTCCCAACTTATTTCAAACACATTCACTCAGGTTGTAGTTGCTATATAGCACTGTCATTTCACAAAACTCCATTGGATTTCCACCTACATCGACCACGCAGTTAACTTCTACAAACCTAACTCTTTTGCTCCAATTTCTTCTAGCAATACCACCATGAGCATCTCAGTAACTCGGTTACTCATTCTAGGTTCATCTCGAGTCTCATCACTTCAACATTCATTGAGTTCAAGACCATTCTTCCTCGGCTCACAAAACCTCAAGATAACCAACACCCAAGTCTCCATTTCAACTTCCAGCACAATAGAACTCCGTAACATTGCTTCAATTCCATGGCAAAGCTCGTTTATCTCCACGAGACTTTCGCTTCCACAGACCACCCTTGCCTTCCATGCTAAACAAACTTCAGTTCACTGTTAACAATCGAACTCATCTTCCATTTCTCAGTGAATTCAATTACACCATTGCAGCCATGAACACAACCACAGCAACATCGATTTTCTCTTAACTAGACCCCAACCAAATGTCATCGATCTTCCAATCAGAGCCTCAACTTCACTGAAACCCTAGCTTCAAATTCTACTCAAATTCATACTCTCAACACCAGCAGGTTCTTCTTCTCAATGAATCAACACCACTAGATTCATGAGATCTCATCCTTCTTAGCTTCGAATCGGCAACTCGATCCACCAACAGCATCGCCTCTCTCCATTTCCCCTTGTGTCTAGTGAGATGAAAAAAAACCAAGAAAGAAAGACTTGAGTTTCCCCGAGATGCGGCTTCGGCCTACTTGAGTTTCCTGTCAAGTGATATTGGCATCCGTTAAGATGGATACATGCAACCACAACTCACATGGCTTTTCGGTTGCCGAAAATCGATGACCCTAATTCTCTGTTCATCTCAACTCTCGATTACAAAGGAACCGACAGTTCATTCTTCACTTCCTTTGCTAAGTAACCTTTGCAGGCTCCAAGGATCGCTAGCTTTGTGAATTGACTTTTCTTGCCTTTTACACTCCAATTGGGTGGTTTTTCTTCTTTTCCTCCGTGCGACTCAGCAACACCTAATAACTCAAAAAACGCGTAAAGTACATAATTCACAAGAAAAATAGCAAAGAAAGCGTAACTACTAGATAGTAAATTAGGTGTTTTAGACACCTATCAGATTCCCCCACACTTAGACTTTGCTAGTCCTCGATCAAATCAAACAAAACAATAAAATACAACAACTCCGTGTCGTCGAGGCTACGGTCACTTTTAGCATAAATAACAAGCCTTTAAACCCCTAGGTGTCCCTAGTGGACGAGTTATAGTCTCGTGAAGGTTTACTAGAGATATACCTACAAAACCTATATTTCCAACTCCTCGTCTATTTGTGACAAATCAATGAACGAATCCAAAATGACTACAGGAGGAGGTACCTTGCAAATTCAATTCATAAATTAGTAAATAAACTCTAATTAGATAGTCGAACAAGCCACAATACTCGGAAACTAACAAACCACAATCACAATGAAAAGATAAAGAAGATGGATAAAGATGTAGATGTTGGCGAATATTCACAAGTGTTCGATGTTTCCCATATACTGTCTCGAAGGTCACCGCAAGATGAACTTATTCCTATTGGATTGAGCTACTTGGTTTGAATCCTACATCAACTGTTTGGCATATACAAGGGAACCAGGAAGTGACTTTATTCAACCAATATAAAACTTTCTTTTCTTTTTTTCTTTTCTTATATGATTGGATCAAACTGGATCCAATTTCTCTTTTTTTTTTTTTTTTTTAGACGGCATGATTAGATCTTTTGGATCCAAGCGCATGCTTCTTGTCGCAAGTACATGATAGTTGCCTTGGATCCCGCATTCCACGCTTGTTTAGGCGACGGAGACAGGGGACTACGTTTCACACATACCTGCTATTCCCAAGTGTCTTTTTTTTCCGTTTTGGTTTAATTGATGGGTTTTTTTTTTTTCTTTTCTTTTTTTTTTTTTTTTTTTTTTTTTTTTTTTCTTGTTCAATTTTTTCTCTTTTTCTAGTAACTCAATCACTCTATTTCATCCTAGCAGTAATAACACGTCGATGTTTAGTGACCCACCAAAGCACTTAGAGAACAATAGATAAATATGGAAAAAAAAAAATAGAATGCGATATGGTGATATTCCGAGATATGGTAACAACTATCATGTTAATTTGTGATTTTCGAGCTATATTCTTCCCCTTTAGTTAATTGGTTCCTCAACTCCCCGCATTCAAAATGGTTCCATCCACTAATGGTGTCATCCTAAAGGCACAAGTTCTAGATTTCGGGAGTTCAAAAAGCACAAATTTTTTGTTTTTTTCTATTTTTCTGATTTTTTTTTTTTAAAGGCATAAAACAAACTAAAACAAACTATACAAACATATAAATGCTCCCCACACTTAAACTTCACATTGTCCTCAATGTGTAAAAACGAAAGTTCTGAATTCTGACGTAACAGCAGATAAAACGCAAAAATGTGCAAATTGGTAAGGAATTTGGAAAAACTCCATTTCACAAAAGTTGTTCACCTACGTGTTTTCTACACAGTGTCAAAATTTCACAGTGTTTTGATAAACGTTCTGACAGTTATGGTCTCTGGACTGAACTACGCGCAGTCTGAACTTTTCTGACGAAAAAGGTATTCGTCATAATTCTCTTCTAAGATAGATTAGGGACTTAATGAAATTAAACATGGGGATGCAAATATGATATGAAAACAGTAAAAAATAAATAAACGAAACAAAAATAAAATGCAAAAGGATAAGAGATACAAAACCGGTGGGTTGCCTCCCACTTAGCGCTTGTTTTAAAGTCGACGGCCCGACTATATCCTTGCAAGATTCATTCCCCATATACCAATAACCTGAACAGTTGAGGATCCTTCCATAGAACCTGTTTTGCAAACACTAGCTTCACACAAATATTAGTAACATAAAGCAAAAGTGAAGCTATGAACCGATAAAAGCTTCCCCACACTTATTCTTGTCCACACATGGAAGTGTATAAAGAATATAGAAGTCGGGCACGTCCACGGTTTCTTGTTCCATAACCCGCATAGTATGAGAATCAAGTTCTCTAATGGCGGAAAACGAGAAACAAAGTCATTCAACAATATTCTCGAAGCACATACATTCAAACCAATAAGAGGTAAAGGAGAAGAAATAATAGGCAAAGGGTTAGATAAACCTTTCACAATCTCTTGTATCACGGAATCCTCTTCATCCTTGAAAAACTCAAGTGAATTAATCACCTCTTTTATATCGTGGTCCTCTATCAAACCTTGCAACCATTCTTCATCCGTTTCTGCCGTAACCAAAGCATCGACATAAACATCATCATTACAATCATATGCAAGCTCAATTGGGTCTTCCACAATATTGGTCAAACCGGTCTCATTCTCAACACACTCCACTTTGTTGTAAGGCACATACTCTTTTGCGGATCCAAATTTTATTATAAGAAACTTTTTTAGAACACTCGAAAATGCATCATCCTCAAGCTCCACCCTTTGAATAGGCTCTTGATCATTATTAAGATCAATGCTTGAGTAATCTACACAAGTGTCGACATATTCCTCTTCATCTTCATCTTGATCCCAAAAAGACTCCTCGGAGATGTCACCATGACTTGTTTCAAGCAATGTATCATAATCACCGTCACTATCATAGTCAACATAAGATTGTTCCTCGCTGAATTTCGTGTTGTTAATCTCTAACTCATCCTTTTGAATAGGTGAATGATCATTATTAAGATCAAGAGTTGAGTTAACTACACAAATATCAACGAAAGTCCCCAAAGGTTCGCCTTTTTCAACATTAGCATCAATCAAATATTCATCACAAACCATATGCACATAAGAATTATCCATATCCTCCTTGTATTGATCAATGCCTCTTCGCAAGATAGTCATACCTTCACGAAGTTCTTGGAGTTGCTCGTTTGTAGTCTCTTTTGCTTTTTGAAATTCCTCTTTTAAAAAGTTGGAAACTTGGTCTATAAAGTTAGAGACTTTTTGTTCACAAACATAAGAATCCTCCTATCCTTGTTGTTGTTCACACACATACCCGCCATAAGGTTGTTGAGGAAAACCACAAGGTTCCATGGAATATTGGTCATAACCAATGAATTGGTTTTGATTATACCCATGGAATTGGTAGTTATCACATTGTTGAGGTTGTTGAAAACCGTATCCATCGTTCCAATATGCTCCTTCCATATAAATAAGCACCTGAAATAAGATTCTCAAACCAAGGTTAAAACCCAGAAAATAAGAAAAAATAAAACAAAAACTAAATACAAAAATAAGAAACCAAAAACTATTAACAACCGCTGCCTCCCCGGCAGCGGCGCCAAAATTTGATCGCGGTCGTAAGCGTCAAAAATAATTTACACTTTCTTACTACTCAAAATATAAATATAGCAAGGGCAAGAAAGGATCGATCCACGAGAGGTCTAGGTTGTCAAATTGTTTCGGTTTCCTATATAAAATACCGGGGTTTTATGATTATATGAAAGTAAAATAAATATAAAAGCAAAGAAACAAATAAGCAAACAGATTCAAGGATAAGAAATATTGGTCATGGATTTCGTTTTCATTCACTAACATGTTTTCACACAATAACTAGAATTGATATTTTAATCTCAACTTTTATCAAAGACCCTAGAATACCTTGATCGCAAGAATATCCCATAAAATCTCCTCATGTCATCAACAAACACATTAAAAGATGCGAATATGAATTCTACCTAAAGGAACAACCTAACGTGTAAAAGCACTAATCAAGTTTAATTCCCTAGATGCGTTAAGTTCTATGAAATCAGGCCAATCAAAGCAATCGAACGTGGAAAGCGCACTAATCCGATTTAACAAAGGTTATAACTCACATATGATCATAAGAATATATCACTACAAACTATAATCATATTTATGCTACTTGCAATCCGGAATTATCACTTTTGCGTATAATAACCCTAATCTAGCAATAGAGATGAAAGCAAACTCAATCGACTCGCGCGACTAACAAGCATTCAAATCATGTAACAATATTCATGGTGAATCATAAACGATAATATGAGAGAAAACTAATTTATTGAATTAAAACCCATATTTGGAAATCAACTTATTCCATAACCAATAATAAACTTAGGTACTCATATTCATGGAGTTCATAACAAGAAGAAAGAGAAAAGACTTCATGGTTCTAAACCCTAGAAAACAAAGTAGAGGCAAAAAGATAATAAACATAAGATATCCTCAATTAGGTAAAAGTCCTCTCTTTTATATGTTTCTCTATTTCCATAAAGGATACTCCTTCCAATATTAGGTCTTCTCAAAACCCATCTCCAAGTGGTCCACCAAGCCCATGTGTGAGAAAAACCCATGTAGAAAATATGTCAAAAAATACGTCGCCGGAAAACTGGGATTGTGGCCGGAATCCGCCGGAATAGTCGCCGGAAAGTGTCTCAGGTGACCGGCAAAGTCTGCCCGGTCACCGGTCAACGGGTCAAAACGGTCAACGATCAGCTCGGCGGGTCAGCGATCCAACTCGGCTGGGTCAACTCGAGTCGACCAGGAGTTCTTGCCCGAGTATGGCCGAGTCGGACGAGTCGATCTCGGAGTCACTTGGCCTAGGCCATTTGCAGTCTTGCCAGGCTAAATTCTTGTGTTGCACCAGGATGGTGCATCACTGCTTTGCTCCCAGCCATAGTGGCTCTTTACTTCAAATCACTTCAAAACTACCATTTCAGTTCAGCTCAAACAACAGCAACCCATAAACTCTTTCTCTCATACAGCCATTGCTCCTTGTTCCAAAAACTCAATCACCACCAAATTGTTCCAACTATCAGTTCCACTGAAATTCATGATAGCACACATATCAGCTCCATCCCCCTGAAAACCAAACAACACTCCTTCATTCATATCACCATTTCCTGCAGCTTCAACTCTCGTCTCCTGCAATTTCAGCTCTCCCAACTGAGCTGCAATATAACCATTCCCTGTACAAACATTTCCTCCATCACTGGTTCTCACAAAGAACAGTAATCAATTCCTCACCACAGACCACGGCATAACCCATCCTCCTTCATTGCTCATTCTTTGTAATCTCGATCCACATTTCGCTCATACGGCTCCATCCATGCTCATCTACTTACAGTTTGCCATCCATTGTTGCTCCGAATGCATCCACTTTGTCACCATGACTCCACCTTCTTGTCCACCATTTGAACTCAATCCCACAGCCTCGCCTGACTGTCACCACCAGCTCCAACTCCATCTTAACTAGTGCAACAACTCAGCTCAGGCCAATCATCTTCCCATCATACACCTGGACCTCAAGCCAACAACATAACCACCAATACTAGTTGCTCAAACTCCATCACCTGTCCCTGTAAAATTCCATCCGTAACTCCCAACTTATTTCAAACACATTCACCGAGTTGTATTTGCTATAGCACTTGTCATTTCACAAAACTCCATTGGCATTGCTCCACCTACATCGACCACGATTAACTTCTACAAACCCTAACTCTTTTGCTCCAATTTCTTCTAGCAATACCACCATGAGCATCTGTAACTCAGTTACTCATTCTAGGTTCATCTGAGTCTCATCAGCCCCCAACATTCATTGAGTTCAAGACCATTCTTCTCTGGCTCACAAAACCTCAAGATAACCAACACCCAAGTCTCCATTTCAACTTCCAGCAGCAATAGAACCTGTAACATTGCTTCAATTCCATGGCAGCTCAGTTTATCTCCACCAGACTTTCTCGCTTCCACCAGACCACCCCACTTCCATGCTAAACAAACTTCGAGTTCACCGTTAACAATCGAACTCATCTTCCATTTCTCGGTGAATTCAATTACACCATTGGCGGCCATGAACACAACCACAAAGAACATCGATTTTCTCTTAACTAGACCCCAACCAAATCTCATCGATCTTCCAATCGAGCCTCAACTTCATTGAAACCCTAGCTTCAAATTCTACTCAAATTCATACTCTCAACACCCGGCGGGGTTCTTCTTCTCAATGAATCAACACCACCGGATTCATGAGATCTCATCCTTCTTAGCTTCGAATCGGCAACTCGATCCACCAACAGCATCGCCTCTCTCCATTTCCCCTTGTGTCTAGTGAGATGAAAAAAAACCAAGAAAGAAAGACTTGAGTTTCCCTGAGATGCAGCTCGGCCTACTGAGTTTCCCTGTCAAGTGATATTGGCATCCGTTAAGATGGATACAGTGACCACAACTCATATATGGCTTGTCGGGTTCCGAGTAACCGGCAGCCTAATTCTCTGTTCATCTCAACTGTCGCCATTGAACTGACATTCATTCTTCACTTCCTTTGCTAAGTAACCTTTGCGGGCTCCAAGGATCGCTAGCTTTTTGTGAATTGACTTTTCTTGCCTTTTACACTCCAATTGGGTGGTTTTTCTTCTTTTCTCCGTGCGACTCCAAGGAACACCTAATAACTCAAAAACACGCGTAAAGTACATAATTCACAAGAAAAATAGCAAAGAAAGCGTAACTACTAGATAGTAAATTAGGTGTTTTAGACACCTATCACCTACTACCAATTAACTTCGGACTGGACTGTAGTTGAACCCTAATCAATCTCACACTGATTCAAGGTACAGTTGCGCTCCTTACGTCTCTGATCCCCGCATGATACTATGCACTTGATTCCCTTAGCTGATCTCACCCACAACTAAGAGTTGCTAAGACCCAAAGTCGAAGACTTGATAGACAAATCTGTCTCACACAGAAAAGTCTATAGGATTGAATAAATATGTCTCCCACGTAAATACCCAAGAGTTTTTGTTCCGTATTTTGATAAATCAAGGTGAAGGAACCAATCGATAACTTAGGACTTATATTCCTAAGAAGAACAGCCTAGAATTATCAATCACCTCACAATAATCTTAATCGACTTGCAAAGAAGATATTGTGGAATCACAAACGATGAGACGAAGTTATTTGTGATTACTTTTCTATCTTGCCTATCAGAGATATAAAATCTCGAGTCAATTATTCCAATTGTACTCAACACGATAGAAACAACAAGATCAGATCACGCAACTACAAGATAATAGTTGGGTCTGGCTTCACAATCCCAATGAAGTCTTCAAGTCGTTAACCTACAGGGTCTCGAGAAGAAACCTAAGGTTAAAGGAGAATCGACTCTAGTTATGCAACTAGTAACAGACAGGAGGTGTGAGGATTAGGCTTCCCGGTTGCTAGAGTTCTCCTTTATATAGTTTTCAAATCAGGGTTTGCAATCCAAGTTACCTTGGTAACAAAGCATTCAATATTCACCGTTAGATGAAAAACCTGATTCAACCAAGCTAATATCTTTCAACCGTTAGATCGAACCTAGCTTGTTACACACAAATGAAATGTACCCTCATTTAGGTTTATGTAACCGTACCTAAACGTATACACCATGTTGGTTCTCAAATAGTTAACCGAGGTTAGCCATATGATTACTCTCATATCAACCTTATTCATCTTAACCATAACTAGTTCAAATGACTCAAATGAAACTAGTTAAAGAGTTGTTCAATTGCTATATTCTCATGGAATTATACAAGAACACAATTGAAGCAAAATCGGTTTGATTCACTCGAATCAATACATGAACATTATAGCCACGGTTTGCAAAGATTGCATTCCTTATTGATAAATGGTTGGGTTCATGTACAACCAATTTTAGAAAAGTAGCACACTTAAGTATGCGTACATAAGTAACCAGATTTGAGTTTGTTTTAGTTTTCAAACTCAGCAGAAATTCACGGACGTGAACTTCCGCCAGTTGCGTACGGGTATGCATACTTACCCAGTCTCCTACAACCTTTTTGTATACACACAAGTATGCATACTTTAGGTTCCCGGTTTTGGACTTATACACTAATGTGCGAACACACTATGCTTATATCCAAAGATGGTACAAGATTTAAACTCTTTATTTCAATCATTGAAACATTCTTCTATAATGATAATAGCCGTTTTCACACATACTATTAGCATCAAAGCAATTTTCAAGATATTGAAATAATCATTATCGAAACATTCCAAGCCTACATCAAATAATTATATCACACAAACCATGTAAGATGTTACTCGGCAATTTTATCATGATATAAGATGAACTTGTTCAAAGCAAAAGCTTACCAACACATATTTCGAGAAATATGTAAGCGAGATATACTCAGCTCGAAATCTCAAATGTGTATAGAGAAAACTATATCAGAAACACGACTTACGTCTCAATATAGGAGATAGTAGAAATAGACTTTCCAAGTGATAGATGAGCTCAAGTCTCCACATACCTTTTGTCGAAGAAGTTCCACAAGCTCCCTTAGTAGTTCTTCGTCTTCAAATGATGAACTCGTGAAAACTAAGCTCAACTACACAATCTATGTCCTAGTCTGAGACATCTATAAATAGGCTAGAAATCAAGACTTATAGTTTTGATCACTAACATTGACAAACATGCTTGAGATAGCAATGCATGCGAGTTCGACCGAGCAGTGCTCTAACAATCTCCCCTAAGCCAATTTTAGTGACAAAACTATCAATACATATGGATTACAAAATAGATAAAAATTGTAGCTTCTCATCCAAATGCTTGATCTCCTTGGCATCTTCAATATGACTCAAAATCTTCGTCACTTTCAAGGACTACATGATCCTAAAGGTTGTAAGTTCAGCATCATAGCTGTTGAATATCCGTAGCGATAACAATGGGAAAACAAAAATGCTCTCAATCATTGTTATACAGTGTCATAGTATTATTACACAGCATCAAAGTTCAATTGTATCACAACTTTGACAACAATACTATGGTGATATATATCACTCCCCCTTAGTCAATACTTCATATCAACATGAAAACCACTCCCCCTTACATAATGATCTGTAAACCATATGTATTCGTAGTATCACACTACACATTAATTCTCCCCTTTTTTGTCAATATAAATTGGCAAAGGTACGAAAACTAGTGGGATCCTCTTGAAATTTTCACAGAGATACTTCATGACCAAAAGAGAATACCATATCAACTTATTTAGATGCCATCATAAAGCCGAAGCTAAATGCATTCATCAAGGATTTTATAAATATACAAGATAACCCCTTTAATATTCCACAGCCGCACTCCCCACAAAGATTTGGCAAGTAAGCACAAGTTCAAAAAGAACTCTCCCCCATAAAATGTCATTCCCGAAAGAACAACAAAGGCGACCTTGCTTTTAACAAGAAAAGAAGGATTTCTTTTGGATAAAATAAAATCACATGAAAACATGAATTTGAATCCAAAATATTCAATTGAAATAACCACAAGATAACCCATGGTTAATTCAATTGGAATACACAACTAAATTAACCACAAAAAGTGATCAATTCAATTGGGCACGCTCGACATAAGAGAACTTACGGAGCAACAACTAAAATAACCAAAAGAGAATGATCAATTTAGTTGGTCATGCTCAAACATAAGGAACCTTACGGAGCAACACAGTATATGCAAAAAAATGTGGATCGTAGATCGACCAATACTGCGGAATAAACAAGGATTCATTCTATTTTCAATTACTATTTGCACAATGACATATAATAGACATAATCCCTGTAAACAAAAGTTTTATCCTTTCTTCCATCAAAACAGTGACATAAAAGGCTTTAACTTTTGTAATGTCAAAAGTTCATTCTATCTTCTATCAATACTTTCATACCGACATAATAGAGATAACTTTTGAACAAGTATGGGATAGTCACAGGTTCACGGACGTAAACAACATATCCCATAAAAATTTGCAACATATAAAATCATAAAGATTAAAATTGCAAAAATCATCTTCCAAATAACTTAGAATTTAAATAAATAAATGAAGATGAAATCGTTGGACATGGCTATGTGTACTCACAATAATGGCTATTCCAAACCCTAGTTATTCTTCTAAAAACACGAAATAAATTCTCTAAAAGAAGATTTACTAGACATTGAGACCTCTGAAGAATTCTTTATCGTCCCCGAACTCCTTGTCGTCAACATCCATGTGAACATAAGGTTCGTGAAGAAAGGAGTCAATTCCAACAAACCTTTTAGAGGCCGATGATGTCGAACCGTGGCCTTCCGAATTTCGAGAGTTCTCATAACACAAGACTTTATTAGCTGAATCTCCTTCCTTGTTTCCTTCAACTCTTCAAGAACATCAGAAAACTTCTGATAATTTGAATGAACATCTCTTGGTTTCCTCACATTCCTTCCTTTTATTTTCAAAGTTGGAGGCAACGAAGATTTTTCCTTTTCCTTTATGATTGATGGCTTAACAATCATATTAACATCTTTTCCATCGGAACACATGATGCTTGGAGTCTCCATACATGTATGGGTTTGTTAGAGGAAATCACAATTTAAACTCAACGAGCGGTCTTAAGATGAAAAGAGTTTCAGAGAAGGAAAAAGGAATGTAGGGTTACAGAACCTTTTAACCACACAGGTTCACGCACGCACAATTCACGACCCTAAAGAGAGTGAATTGATGAGAATAACCCTCTTTTATTGAATACACAGGGAAGTCCCTCACAATATCAATTAGATATGAAAGAATTCCAAATCATAAAACAAAACTAAGAAAACAAAAACAAAAAGTTTTTTTTCTTTAAGCCTGAGGTGTGCACAATCTTGTCTCTTTTAAGCAGGCACATGAGACAAGATGCACAAAAACAACACAATCAAGTTGTGCTGCGGTGAACAAAAATTTGTCTACCATAACCTTTTTGAAAGGAATTCATAGAACCATGTCTATCAAATTGTTTAGACCATACTCTTTTCTCTAGTGGTCTTGACCTATCTTTGGAAACCAACTTCTTTGAGAAGATAAAATCTTACATACCTCAGCGGTTTTTTGAACAAGTTTGAGCTTGTTTGCTAGGCGATTTGCTCTTCGTTGAAGTATCTTGACATGTCTCATCTTGTGTTTATACTTGTAACACTTTGGAAGTTCATGAACCTTGAGTGAACAATAAGAGCATGTCCCTGGATAAGATGATTCAGACACACGAAATGTGCAAGCTATTAGGCACAGAGTGGAACCTGAAAAATCAGACATAGAGTTTCCAACAGAAAGTTTAATTTTTCTTCCAGATTGGTTGAGTCTTTTTTTGGAAGAATATCAAGATTGATATATGTATTGCAACAATTATCAAAATCAATATCTTCACAAATAAGTGCAACACTCGATTTTTCGTCTTCATTGGAATCATAGTGATCATACATTTCATCAAGAGTTGCGAGCAAGACCTTTGTTTCCATTGTATTTTATACGATTTGAACACTCATTTGCAAAACGACGAAAACCTTTACACTTAAAGCTTTGTGGCATATCCTCGCGCATCCTGTTTTTAGGAGGAATGCGGTTGTGAGGTTTAACTGATGACCTGGGTTTGTCTCTAGAAAACCGTTTACTTCTCTTCAATAGAAGATACCTAAAGTGTCTTGTGATCAAAGAGATTGATTTGTCAAGATCTTCATCCGATGAATCAGCCTCAGAAAGATCATCCTCAGAGACATAACACTTTTACTTTTGTCAAGTAATTTAGTGTTCTTTTGTGCTTTGAAGGCAACATCCTTTCCGATTTTGGATATATGCTCATGATCAAAGATCTTTAGCTTTCCAACCAACGTGTTTCGGAGAGAACATCAAGGTTATTTCCTTCAACGATGGCATGCTTCTTAGAATCGTATCTAGATGGCGCCCGATCTCGAGAATTTTCATCACAATGTCCTTTTGGGAATAATCTTACCCAATGCAAAAGATGCATTATCAATTTTGACACTTTGTGATTAAACTCATCAAATGAATCTTCGATACGCCCATACGAAGGTTTTAGAATCGGAATTAAGGTTTTGAAGACTAGATTCCTTTTCTTTTTGGTATTTCCTTCGAATACGGTTTCTAAGATATCCCAAGCATCTTTAGACCTAGTGCACGTAGTCACATGGTGTGAAGATCAGGTTAATGGCATGTATGATGGCATTCAAACCGTTAGATTTTTGCTTTGCAGGAAGTATCTCGCACTACACCAAATTCTGGGATTAGAAACAGAACCAGGCCGTTACAAAAACGGGTTGTAACGGCCCTCGCCTGTTGCAAAAGTGGGTGTTACATTTTATTGTAACGGCTTTGTGGCCGTTACAATTTTTATGTGCCCCTCGTAACGAGACTTGAGCCAGATGCAATTTGCCACGTGGTAACGACTTCTCGGGCCGTTAAGAATTTTTTTGCAACGGGGATGTTGTGCTTTCGAGCCGTTCACGAACTTTTTGCAACATCGAAAAAATTCTGCCGGTCAACCTTGACCTGGTCAATTAAAGAAACTCAAAACCCAGAAAAATATATTCTGAGTTCTCCCTGCGATATTAGTCTGGACTAAAGATTCCACCAATTCTATATTCAAGTGGTTCTTTATCAGTTGGAACCAATTATAGCTCATAAAATATGACTCTATATCTTATGAGTGATTTTTAAAGATTAATTTATAAATCGACATGACGTCAAAGTATAAACTAAGTATCGTCATCAAGCGATACAACTCGTTAGTAGAAATCCATAATACAATTAAATCGATTGCAAAAATTCTTGCAAGAATGGTAGTTACTGTACACGAAGACAACTCACTTTTATCCCGGTCGTTGGGGTCTATTCCTCTGGTAAATAACTCAGAATAATAAGTCTTGGCTCAAAAGATTAACAACCCAGGAGATTATATAACTCCCAATTATTATGGCCCATTTTGTGATGCGATTCACCCGCCTAGGCTCAGACAGAAAAGCAGTAGTTTTTACCATTTAACAACATGAGGAATCTGCAGGAGCTTTAATAATGTTCTTGGTTAGGATATTCAGGAGCGACATACCAGTAGTGTTATTGCAGCTCTCTCTTCTGCCTGTTTGTTGTCTCATGACATTCCCTTTCCACATGTGCTTCACCCAAACTCCCGACCACCCTATTTGGGACTAAGGCCACCCCCTTTTCACCACACAGACAGTTGATCAGAGACAATGTATATCAACCCATCTCTTTTCTTGCAAAATCACGGATTTTCTTATTTTATCTTCCTTCCATATGCGTATTACAGTTAGCGCAAACTCTTTAAAGATGGATATTAACATATCGAGGAAGATAAACTTCGGTTCTGCGCGCCAAACAATCCTGAACCGAGATATAGTCATTTGCCACCCGGTTTCAGGATTTGATGCAGACTGCACCACTTTTATTAGATGGGGACTACTGGAGTCCTGTTTTGATGTAACGAGGTAATACCAAATCATTAAGCTGCAAAATCCAGCTGTTCATCCGAATCTTGACCTGACTATCCGTAACATCCTCTTCCTCTGTTTAATTTGAGTGATTATTTAAGCCCGACTGTCAGTCCATGTTGCCTGCAGACTGTTTCACCAGATTCGTTCAATCAATGAATCCAGGTGATTTAAATCTGCAGAACACTCAAAATAGACCCTAATTACACTGTTAGAATAGCCAAACTTACATGAAATCGTTTGGGAATGTTAAGAGAAGGAGAAGTCCCCTAACCAGTTAGAGGTCGAATAGCATTGGAGTGTCTTGAAATTTTAAACCTTAAGTCAGTTTTATCAATAATTTAGGTGTCTATCAAACCGAGAGTCAGAGATATTGTTTCTCCTGAAGTAGCAAATGCCACTTTTAGACGATTTTCCACTTGAAAACATTTCTCCAAAAACACCTACAAAAACACTAGTATTCCATTAGTATAGGTGAAAATACCTGTATGCAAGTGCAGGATCAAAATAGACACATAAGTACGTAACTTCTCTCGTGTGCAACTCACAGTCACTAGCCTCACCCAATTTCGCCCCATGAGTTTGAACATGGTCAGACCTAATCAATCTATCACTTATCTTGATTCAAAGGTGAGATTCATCTCTTACGTCTCACAGTCCGGGCGGATCTCATGGTTCTATGGATAGTCACACATGAGTTACTCGGCCCAAGTGAGAGACCCGATAGACATGACCTCTCATAAAAGTGCCCTGGTTGTGAGACTAAATCCATCTCACGAAATACCCAAGAGTTTTGTCCATCTTTTGATATATAAATCAATTAAGAGCAGGAACCCAATCGATGCTTCAGACCTGTTCCGAAGAGCATTTTCTACGATTACTCAATGCCTCACAGCCAAGTTAGTATTACAGAAGAAGATGTTGTGGAGATAAACTGATGAAGACCAAGTGCTGGGTGCCTGCTCTACATCTTCTCTCGGAGATATAAAATCTAAAATAATATTATTAGTTGTGCATCTAATAAGTGAAAAGGCAAAGATCAACAGTCTTTAGCTACCGGAATAATAGTTGAGCCAGTTGCAGTCATTGGAAATTCTTCAGAGTACGTTTAGCTACGAGTCTCGAGCTGGTTAAAGGAGAATCGGCTCTCTCGTTATTAGCTAACACCACGGAGGTGTGAAGTTAGGATTTCAAGTTGCTAGGTTCTCCTTTGCATGTGATTTTCGAGATAAAGGGTTTGAAATCTAAGTTACCTTGGTAAGAAAATACCGATGGCTAGTTTAGCTTAGGTTAAAATCAATAAGACCTTGCATCGAGATGCGTCAACTCTGCTAGGAAGCGGTGCATGGCAGTGCCAACCTCTCCACGACATATTTATTAAGGCGCTCGATGTCGCACCATCCATAACCCACTGTCGTTTGGCACCTCGCCAATCACGGGATTGTTGACTAATTTTTTTCTATACACTATGTTCCCAGTAAAGGCTCTTAAATCAGTGTGGCATGACAAATTTATATTCACTCATGAGAGTATCATGAACCTCAAGTATACGAAGTTAAGGCCATTTGCACAAAATGCTCATCACAGGCCTGTTTGCGATACATAGATAAAGTTTTCTCAAGCGACTATACAAAATCAAATAGTTGTATAATAATACAAAATGATCAAGCGCATTCAATTTACAAATTAAAGGTTTTATGCGCATTATACTAGACCGCATTCTGCATCATGCTGTCGGCTAAGCGACAATCCTGCTGCTCCTTTTTCAAAGTGCGGGTAGCTAGCATGTGGCCCTCTTTTCCTTGACCCGTCGGAGTACAGCTGGAATCACTTCACATGGTAAGTACAGCCCACCCTTCATTATCTAGCCCCACTTGCACTCATTATTAATGGGCCCTTCAAATCCGCCACCACCACGTTGGAAGTGTACTGCGTCTCTATCTTGATTATTCATTGACCAATCAGGTTGCTCAAACCACATCTGGCCTCAAAACCTTAAGCGTCTGGGTTGAAGCTAGAACACATGGATTTGAAAAACAGCCCCCAGGCCACTTTAAACTGAGCCATGCACAAACTAGAACACACACCATGAGAACCATTCAAACCCAAAAGAGAACCAAATGACTTACATGCACAAACTACAAATATGTCAGCTTCCCAGCCGCTAAGCTTCCCAAAACCGCTAGCTTCCCAGCATTTATACCGCATCATACTACACTAATTAGGGTTTCGACCATGGAAGCCCTAATTTGACGGTCTTCTTCAGTTATTCTGGCGCCAGTTATTTGTGTGCTGTGTGGCATCTTTGCTATATCGCGGCTACTATTTCTCATGCTCCCACGGCTGTTTAGATACATTCATAAAACGAAGTATACGATCGCGACTTGCCTCTGAGATCGGATCTCAGATATTCAACACCACCACCAAACTTTGACTTTTAAATCGCAATACACCGATTCCACGGTTTATATCAAAGAGCCTAATGTAGTTGCACCTAATATGCGGCGCGCTACCATGCCTGTCACCAAACGAGTGCTTCACGATAAGCGGCTTCCACCCTTCCTCCACCAGGAATCACAGTCTGAGAAGCCATTACAAGGTCGCCTGTGACTTGTAGCGGCACGTTGTAATGCCAAATTTCACGGTTTATGCCGAAGCCCTGGTAAGCGCGCACAATATGCAGGCATCTGCAGCCATGCCACCATGCAGCTGGCTGCTAAAATGGCCTTCCACAATCCAGCGTTACCCTTCCTCAGATCTGGATCTCAAGTGAAGTCTCAGTCTCCAGGTGGTGACTCAGTCTCCCAGCACCATCGCTGGCTCTGCCTCCATGCTGTGTGCAAAGCCTGGGCGATAAAACATACCTACAAAACAGGGGGATGCTCCATGAGGTAGTAATTTTGGCGGTTTGGGTGATCTTGCAGCATTATCCATGTTACAAGAAAATATCCCGTAAAGGTAGGTGATGAAAGTAGCGGCAGAGCAGTGGTGAAAGGCCTATTATATCATTATGGGAAAAAGCATCAAATGATAATTAACAGTTACCCTTTCTTCCAGCATCACTTTATTCTTTCACTAGGCCGGTGTATTTTATTCTGACTTGTATAAATGGGTTTCTTTATTTGTCTAAGAACATGTTTTAATTAGGAGAATACAACTTCACAAATCACTGTGCTTTACATTGTAAGCGTTTTCACATACGTCACAGTCGTGTCTGACCGGCTCTTAGGAAATCAACTATGCAGCTTCAACACACTCTCTTACTTCCTCCTAAGACCAACACTTCTCCTTCACTTTACCAGCGAAACAAATTAGGCAGCTGTTTCTTGGTTTAAGATGGATTTGTGCGATTGATATCTGAATCAAAGTACTCGTGCGTACATTTGTTTGAGTTTGAACTGTTTTCTCACCACACACATAATCCTTAGAATAAGCCATTTGCCTCAAACGGTGGCGACAACATTGATTAATCTCACAAATTTCAATATCATTTCCTCGTTTCGGTTTCTCATAGCTCCGGTCTCAGACCATTTCATCAGGTCAAAGGATGCATTGAAAACCCTGCCAAGAACACGTGTAGAATTATTACCAGGTGCCAGCATTCTCAGGCGGGCCTGTCATACCTCAACCTGGGAAACATGGAAATGCTCCTTCGGGTCTTTACCTCAATCACCAGGCAGGCCAACTGTGCCTTTTCTCTGGTTTCTTTGAGTCTTACAGTAGCTCCAGTAGTAGCCGGAGGGCTGCTCTCCACCCATCGAGATGAGAGTGGAAGGAGGCCGGAAGGCGGGTTGCAACTGCCCCCACCTTATTGGTTTGGTGGAAGGCAAAGAAGGTTCCTGGTAAGACAAGACCGGACTTATGACTGACTCCTGAGGACCCTCTTTCCTCAGGGGCCTGTGGCGCGTGGCGACTTACCACGATCAATCACCCCATTTTAACATCTAGCATTTGATGGGACACTTTATAGATAGAGGACTCAGCGATTTTATCCTCGTTTGGTGGGAAAGATCAGAGATCTAGTTTCATCACGCAGAGAGATCGGAGGCGACTTCTCAAATCGAGGCAAAATGAATATCCCTCACAATTCACAGTCTCCCAAGCCCAGGTGCTGTTTCTAGGGACTCCAT
>JAJJWW010006452.1:0-175924 GCA_023531295.1 Papaver armeniacum
CCTCTTTTAAAACCTAATTTCATCAACGGTCGCAGATGAGTGTCTCAAACATCATCTCATCCGTCCGGCTTCACCAGCTTGGTTATACAACCCTGGTCAGGAGTTATTTGGTTGGTGGTCATTACCCATCACTTTACCACGCATAATGCAAACGGTACATAAAATACACACGATACTCCACAAGTATACGACTTTCGAATAACTTGTGATTATTCAATTGACATTACATGCTATCTTGGTGGATCCACGATCCACATTCCGGTTATCAATCATGTCACAAATCGGGGGATACATGCTTGGGGTATTGGTGCATGCGGTTTACGAGCGTGCGGCGTGTAACGCGCCATTACAGAACGTGTTAGGAAGTTTAGACGGTTAGAGATGAAGCGGAGAAGTGGGCAAGACCGGTCGTATGCTACAGACACACAACTCCACCACTCCATCATTCCATTACCTCCACTTCCCACGAGAGACGTGAATGAGGCTCAATGACTTGTATAAATAGGTTCTCCGCCCCTATTTCAAAAACAAGGAATATACGGAGACGAGAACGACACAAGTTCGGTCGCGAGAAACCAAGCGTTGATAGTCATATTCAACCATCTTGTCACAAGTCATAGCAAGCCAACACCTTCACAATCTCAACACCTTCTTCGCTTCCCTCCCTAAGATCAACCCCATCTCCTTCACTTTGTGCCAGAAACAAGTACGGAACGGCCATTTCTTGGTTTTAATGGGACTTGCCAGACATTGATCTCTCGAATCTACAAGCACTCACCGCGCAGTGCATTTGTTGAAGGTTTAAATTCATTCCTCATCACACCCCAAATTACTAAATTCTGCAGGAGTAGTTTTCACCCATCAACAATGATTACACTTCACGCTAATACGAACGTGATCTAAAACCCACAATCACTACTATAAAAATCAAAGAGAATTGTTTAGTTTGAGATTATGATGATTAGGGATAACAAATAGAGGTTTACCCAATAAGGGAGATAAAATCCTGATTTCAACATAATTTTAGTGTTTCTCAATCCCATAAATCAATCGTACGAATCCGAAAACCCTAGTTGCTATACTTTTCTCGGGGGATGAAATTGGGGAAGAAGAGAAATTTTGAATTGATTTCCATTCTTTAGTCTTAAATATGGGACGGCTTATTGCACCTTCTGCTTGATAGGGGCCACTTGATAACATTTTCACGGATATTTTGTCCACATGACTGGCACTACAAACGACCAGTTAAGTTTTTGGTGTAAACCACATGTAACTAACTATTTATATTTAGGTGTAAATCGGAACGTAAGTGTTGTCTACCCACATTAAAGCTGACGGTGTTACTAATATGATATTAAATACGGGGGGTGTAAACAGAGTGTTATTCAAATTTTAATGCTATGACAAATAGAATCCGGCTAAATGTCCTTACCAGGGTTACTCTAGTTCAAAGTTTTTATCGCATTTAATTTGAGAGGGGTGTGTCACTCGCCGTGTAACGTGGGAGCTTATATGACTTAGTGTTTTAAAGGATGTGAGATATTATTTTTATGATCGGGTGTCTAACGAACATGTGATGTTTTATCCGCGTGCAATCCGTAAAAATAATGGGTCTCAAAAATCCACCCTTTTCCAATTCGTCAAGAGATGGGTCGGTACCCACCCGCCAAAATACAAATTGCCTCGGGTAAAAATTCACAGATGTTTCGCTTACTATTGATCTAAGGGATAACGACTGTAGGGATGGCCATTTTCCCCACAAAAATTCATCCCCGGGGGTACCCGTTCCGTTTGGGTAGAATTTTACCCGTACAAACGAAGATGGGGTCGGATATGAGTAATACCCGAAATTAAACCTATGGGATGGGGTGGGGACGGAATTCAAGGTATCGTATTTTTTTTTTGTTTTATACATCACTCATTTATTAGAGCTATTCTTACATTTATTATATTGTTGTTTATTCATCAATTTCGCTCCATTTTATTTTTTTTCGAAAAGTTAGAATGAAAAAATCGAAGTAGAGAATGGAATGATTAACGTAGACAACGATACAGTGTTCAAGGAAAAGATGAATTTTCGAATTTAAAATTTTAAAATGCATTGCTTTATGTCATTATTATTGTTTGAACCTTATTCAATTTTTGACCGTAGATAAAATTATGTGTTAACTCAATATATATTATGAGTAATCCATGGAAAACCCATCCCATTTGGATATTCCTCATACCCGCCCCGCCCCAATTCAAAAGGGTGGCGGGATAGGTATGAGTGCTTTTCTTACGAACGGGGCAGTGGGTGGGATTGGCATACCCGCCCCATGACCATCCTAATAACAACAATCTTGGTATAGGGGCGGCAAGAAATGGTAGAGGAGCGGCAAGTGTGATAGTAATGTCCCTCTTATTGGTTAGGGGGTGTAGATTGAATAGATTACCCTTTTCACATTAAATCAACCAAAATCAAATCAATTTTTTTAAACCTAATGAATCAGAAAAAATCAAATCATTTTTTTTTTTTCATCTTCTTCTCCATCTTCTCTTCTCCTCCATCAACCGTAACCTCCATTAAAACTGAAAATTTCATCGTCTTCGATTAATCGACGATTTGAAAAATGTTTGGAAAAACCTAGTTAGGGTTTAGTTTATAGTATTGGATTTAAGTTAATTTTGTATCAGAAATTAGGATTTTGTATGAAAATTGAAATTGAAATTTCTGGGTTTATGCGAGTGTTTATGGGTAAAAATTGTTTCCGCCGATTTTGGTAAATTCGGTAGGTGAGTGAGAAACTGGTTTAAAACCTAAACAAATGTTCTGCACGTGAGCACTTTCTATATTCGAGAGATCAATGCTGTACAAGTCCGTCCTAAACCAAGAAATTGCCGTTCAGGACTTGCTTCGGTCACAAAGTGGAGGAGAAGGGTTGATTTGGGAGGAAGCAAAGAAAGGTGTTGAGACTAGAATAGTGCTGGAGATTAGTGTCTCGACTTGTATCGAAACTAAAAGCTTTAGAAGCTTGCAAGAGATGAAAGCTTTTTGGAGAGCTTGCAAAGTTGCCTTTTACGAGAGTGTTGTATTTTTCTCGTGAGACTTGTTATGCAGTGGAAATAGGTAAGACCTATTTATACAAGTCGAGATTGAAACGTACCCTGGCCTCATGAAGGAAGAGAGTCAATGGTGAAATAATGGGAGGAGGTGGTAACCGCATGGTGTTTATGGGTGAAAATGTTTTCACCATTATTTCCTCATTTATTTGACCGCTTTATTCCTATTCACGCTTTATTAATGTGGCGTAGTGTACGGTTTGCATGATGTGACCATCAAACTAAGTACTGAAAGCATCCCAAGTTTGTGTTGATGTCTCGAGTGTTGGTTGCACCTTGAGTGCAAGTGGCGCTGCTAGGGCGCGTGTGGCATAGCATGCGGAATGCCTTTGTTGCAGGTTGCACCTCGAGTGCAAGTGGCAATGCAGTAGCTGCTAGTGGCGTGTGTGGCATGTGCCAATGGCATGTGTGGAATGCCTTGGTGGTAGGTTGCACGGTTGGTGCAAGTTAGGCTACCAGCGTGGGTTTTGGCATGTGCCAATGGCGCGTACGGCCAAGTTGGCCTAAGTTGCACGGCTTGCAAGTTTAGGCTACCAAGGCGTGCATGTTTGGCATGTGTCAATGGCATGCAAGGACATTAGGAGCCACGACTAGGTAATGAAAGCTACCGGCCGAGCATGTTGGCATGTCGATGGCATGCTCGACCATTAGGGCAGCGGCCTGGTAAGAAAAGCTACGGCGATGCGTGTTGGCACGTGCCAATGGCATGCGTGGCCATTAAGTCACGGCCTGGTAAGAAAAGTTACCGGTGATGCATGTTGGCATGTGCCAATGGCATGCGTGGCCAATTTAGTTCCGGCACTGGTAAGAAAGGCTACCAGCGGCGTGTTGGCATGTGCCAATGGCATGCGTGGCCAATTTGGGTCACGACACGATAAAAGCTACCGGTGATGCGTGTTGGCATGTGCCAATGGCATGCATGGCCATTAGGGTCACGGCCTGGTAAGAAAAGCTACCTTCGTAAGCGTGTTGGCATGTGCAATGGCATGCGTAGCCATTAAGGTCACAACCTGGTAAGAAAAGCTACCGGCCCGATGCATGTTGGCAAGTGCCAATGGCATGCATAGCTAATTTAGGTCACGACACAGTAAGAAAAGCTACCATCGATGCGTGTTGGTATGTGCCAATGGCATGCTCGGCCATTAGGGCCACGGCACAGTAAGAAAAGCTGATCGATACGTGTTGGCATGTGCCAATGGCATGCTCGGCCATTAGGGCCATGACTTGGTAAGAAAAAGCTATCGTGAGCTTGTTGGCATGTGCCAATGGCATGCGTGGCCAAATTTGGCCTAGGTTGCCTGGTTTGCAAGACAGGCGTGGGCGCTACTTTGGCATGGCGCGGCTAGGGCCAAGGTAAGGGTGTTTGGCTTGTCGTGGTGTGACCGGCGTAGCTAAGGCCAAGGCGGAGTGCGTTTGGCATGGCGGCTAGCTTAGGCTAGGTGTGGCTGGCATGATTTGCCATCGTGCGCGGACGTGCGGCTAGCATGGTTGGCATGCTTTAGCGCGTTTGGTGTGACTAGCATAGCTAGGGCCAAAGCGATCACGTTTGGCATGGCGCGGCTAGCTTAGGCTAGGTGTGGTGGCATGATTTTCCATTGGCACGGAGGTGCGGTTAGCATGGTTGGCATACTTTGGTGCGTTTGGTGTGACTAGCATAGCTAGGGCCAAGGCGGTGTGTTTGGCATGGCGGCTAGCTTGGGCTAGGTGTGGGGCATGATTTTCCATTGGCACGGAGGTGCAGCTAGCATGGTTGGCATGCTTTGGTGCGTTTGTTGTGACTAGCATAGCTAGGGCCAAGGCAGAGTGTGTTCGGCATGGCGCGGCTAGCTTGGGCTAGGTGTGGCTGGCATGATTTGCCATTGGCACGGAGAGGAATTAGGGTTTTGTTCGTTGTAACCCTAATTTGAAAAAGTACCGCCTATTAATTACTGACTACATGCATTGAATTTTCTAATAAATGTGTCGCCGATGACATTAGGTTATTCGGGGTTTTACGATTTTACCCTTTGTCTAAAAACCACCATCAACATTAAGTCCCGCAGCTCGGGCAGGGAGCTTTGTTGCGAGGTAAGCATAAGATGGTGACAAACTATCGTGTAAATCGTAAAGAGAATTGAGGAGGCTTGTCTCGACCTTTTATAAATAGGATTTGGAATCCTTGCCTCCGCGATTTTGCACAAATCGGGAGGATGGCATAATTGGGAAGTCGGCATCATTGAGAGACGGGAAGCTGGGCGGCATTGAGAAGTTGACGCGCGTTGGGAACCGAGCGTGCTAGGCTGGCGGGGCCGCGCAAGGTGGGGAAAGGCGGCCGTGCTAGTTTGGAGGGACCGGCGCAAGGTGGGGAAGGCTGAGCGTGCTGTTTGGTGTGACTTGGCGGTCATTGGGAAGTTGACGTGAGTTGGGAAGCGGCGTGCTAGGCGGGTGGGACCGACGAAAAGTGGGGGAAGCGATCGTGCTAAAGTGCGGGAAGGCGCAAGGTGGGGAAGCTGAGCGTGCTAGGCTGGCGTGACTTAGGCGGTCATTGGGAAGTTGACGTGAGTTGGGAAACCGCAGGCGTGCTAGCTGGGTGGGACAGACGCAAAGTAGGGAAGGCGAGCGTGCTAGGCGGGCGCGACAGGCGGTCCTTGGGAAGTTGGCGCAATTGGTGGGGCCAGGTGCAACTTGGGCGACATTGGGAAGTTAGGCGCAATTGGTGGGACAGGTGCAACTTGGGAGACATTGGGAAGTTGGCGCAATTGGTGGGACCGGTGTGGCTTGGGCGTCTTGGGAGTTGGCGAATTGGCGGGACCAGGTGCAACTTGGGCAACGTTGGGAAGTTGGGCGCCCTTGTGGGCCCGTTCCTTATACGCACGATTTTTGGTAGAGGGAAATCCTTCCCCATTTCAGAATCTTCACGCGCATATATGTAAAATCCCTTTCTCTCATCTTGCACCTTATTCCTTTCATCCTTTCCTACTAGCGGCAGAGTCACAAAGAAAAACCGCTTCGGGTATGTCTTCCAGTACTTCTCTTGTTTCCATTTTCATGTAGGTGCAAACCCTAAGAGTAGGCGTTTTCTTTATAATCTTTGCAATGATATTGCGCATATGATTTTTTGGCGTGCTTCTTGTAGAAAAATATTATATATATGCACCCAAGGGAAATACTGCACGTATGATTCGAACCCGTAAAAAATGCTCCATATATAGTTTTGAACCCGAAGAAGGATCTTTGAGGCACTTGAGCCGTATAAAATCTGCGTATATATTTTTGAACCCTGAAGAAAATACGCATGTGCGAGTTTTGAACCCATAGAGAATACGTATATGAATCCGAAGAAGAATACGTATATGTGCTTCATATGACTTTGAACCCATAGGAAATATTGCATATATGAATTTCGGACACAGAAGAAAATCTTGCGCGTGCGATTTTGAACCCGTAGAAAAATGCTCCATATATAATTTTGAACCCGAAGAAGGATACCATAGACGCATTCGAGCTCGTAGAAAATACTGCGTATATAATTCTGAACCCTGAAGAAAATACTGTGTGTGCAGTTTTGAACCCGTAGAGAACACACCCTTTTTTTTTTTTTTTTTTTTTCCAGGTTTTCCTTTTGTTGGGTGTGGTTGTGTGTCAGGGAGATAATATCGTCTTTCTCCGTTTGTTTTGTGGAGATATCTTGTTACCAAATTGTTATGAAGAAATCCGACAAGATGTTACCTGAACAAAATTTCGCTTCATCGAAGGATGTTCATAGTTCCAAACCAAACACGGATGATGAATTCTTTGCCAAACCCTCGCCCCTGCTCGGGAAGAATCACCCGGGTTTCGTGCCAATTTTGTTAACCGGTGGTGAAGATGAAAAGAAGACACGTTCGGTTCGCCCGAGAGAACACCATACGGTTTGTCTTCAAAAGGGTATATTCTTCTTCCAACATTGATTTAGGATGTGTCAAAGCCCATTGCGTTCTTTTGATAGATGGGTTGAGTTCATGGTGAGTAAGGAGCACATAAATACCAACTTGACTCGAGCGCAGATTATTGATGTTGTCGAGGCTTGATAAATCTCAGTTAGGAAGGATATCCCGGGCTTGGTTGCTTTCATCTCCAGATGGTGTTCGGACACCCATACGATCATATGTAGATGGGGTGAAATAACTTTCTCCTTGGAGAGTGTGGCTCTCTTGCTGAATCTTAGAATGGCAGGGAATCTTAATATCCAATTTTCTCGAAGGTGAGGAGAAGATGCGAGATGACCTTGCCGCTAAGTTGGGAGATTTCGCTCGAAAAGACTCCAACTGCGAAGTCGAAGGATTACGTCAGGAAGAGGATGAAAGGTTCCTTTACTGGTGGTGGATATCTCAATGGTTTCCGGACGAGCTAGAACCTAGACATAAAAGAAGTGGTCTTCACGTTGCAGCATTTTTGGCTCTCTGGTTGTCTATAGACATTTTTGATGACGGTTCTGGCAAGAAAGAAATAAGACCAGAGTTGCTAGTGATTGCTGTGAAGTTGGCAAAGGTGAAGTTCTTCCCATTGGCAAGCTATTCCTTGGTTCCCTGTATGTGCATCTGGATCACCTAGTTGCGAACATGCGAGTTTGAATGGTTTCATGAAAGTGGATTCATATGTGCCGCGTTGCTTTCTGCAAGCTTTGGTTATGGGAGCACTTTGAGAAGTACGCTCCAAAATCGTTGCCTTTGGTTCCCGCAAGTTGGGGCGGCTCCCGAATTCTTCGATGGGTGAACAGGCGTCCAAGAGTTGGCATGAGCTTGGTTAGTCTTCTCGATAAGTCGCATGAAATAAGTTTTTCGCCCATGGGAGCCGGTCCATAGGTCGGTGACTCAAATTGACACCTTTGTTTCCGCTCAGCTCATGTCTTTGTCTTGATTTTAGGCTTGCAGTGTTGGTGAAAACTTGTTTATTCAAAGCTGCATGTCCGGTTATATGCCGTCTTTCTTCATGGGATCTTTAGAATAGTTGCTTACAATATTGACCGTCTTTCGTCACATGGGTTTCGATCAGGGGGTGCCCCTTTCTTACGGCCGATGGCTCCTAAGGACTCATTGTGTGCCGTCCTCAATGCCGATGCCCTTGAGTAGGGTATCCGCCTTCCCTTCTTTCAAACGGGAAGAGTAACTTCGACGACTTTGGGCTATAATGAGTTCTGGTACGATGAGTTCATTATGATTCAAGATTTTGTAAATAACGTGGTGGAGAATATTCGTTATAAACCTTCCCCAGCAATTTTGAAGAAGTATCCAATGTTGAGAGATCTCAAGCGAAAGTTTCCTGGCAACTCGGAAAGTCCCCAAGCAAAGGAACAGAGAACGAAGAATCGTCTTTGGCGGGTTTCGGGGCGGTTTCAAAGATCCTCCCCGCTGACTCTCGTGTCTTTCAAGTTCTTCCAATAACCAGGTATGTGTTGCCTCCTTGTTGGTTTGTCTCAAAACACGTGAATTTCTGTGAAAACATGCGTCTTGTTTCTTCCGGGTCTTCATTAGTGTTAATGCTTTGTTTTGCCCTTGCGTTGCGGGGAGACGACAATTTCTTTGAAGAATTCAGTGACACCGAGCCTTTCGTAACGGTGATGAGTCGGAAAAGAAGAAAGTTCGACAAGTGAGAGTGATTCTTGACAAGATCTTGGTTCTTTTTCGGGAAGTGGTTCGGTGAGTTTCGCGCTTCTTTTTCTTTCTTCTTCCATTTCTTCTTTTGAAAAATGTCTAACTCAAGTTCGCAGGAGAATAGGTTCGGAAGATGATTCTGGGGTGGAGCCACACGAAAGGCTACCAGCATGCGTGGCCAATTTGGGTCACGGCATGGTAAGAAAAGCTACCAGTGATGCGTGTTGGCATGTGCCAATGGCATGCGTGCCCATTAGGGTCACGGCCTGGTAAGAAAAGCTACCAGCGATGGGTGTTGGCATGTGCCAATGGCATGCGTGGCCATTAAGGTCACGACCCGGTAAGAAAAGGTACCAGCGATGCATGTTGGCATGTGCCAATGGCATGCGTGGCCAATTTGGGTCACGGCCTGGTAAGAAAAGCTACCATCGATGCGTGTTGGCATGTGCCAATGGCATGCGTGGCCATTAGGGTCATGACCTGGTAAGAAAAGCTATCGGCGATGCGTGTTGGCATGTGCCAATGGCATGCGTGGCCATTAGGGTCACTTGTTTGGTAAGAAAAGCTACCGGCGATGCATGTTGGCATGTGCCAATGGCATGCATGGCCAATTTGGAGTCACGGCCTGGTAAGAAAAGCTACCGGCGATGCGTGTTGGCATGTGCCAATGGCATGCGTGGCCAATTTGGGTCACGGCACAGTAAGAAAAGCTACCGGCGATGCGTGTTGGCATATGCCAATGGCATGCTCGGCCATTAGGGCCTGACACAGTAAGAAAAGCTACCAGCGATGCGTGTTGGCATGTGCCAATGGCATGCTCGGCCATTAGGGCCACGGCTTGGTAAGAAAAGCTACCAGCGAGCGTGTTGGCATGTGCCAATAGCATGCGTGGCCAAATTTGGCCTAGGTTGCATGGTTTGCAAGCCTAGGCGCGGGCGCTACTTTGGCATGGTGCGGCTAGGGCCAAGGTAAGGGTGTTTGGTTGTCGTGGTGTGACCAGCGTAGCTGGGCCAAGGCGGAGTGCGTTTGGCATGGCGCGGCTAGCTTGGGCTAGGTGTGGCTGGCATGATTTCCCATTGGCGCGGAGGTGCGGCTAGCATGGTTGGCATGCTTTGGTGCGTTTGTTGTGAGGAGCATAGCTAGGGTCAGGCGAGTGCGTTCGGGATGGGCGGCTAGCTTGGGCTAGGTGTGGCTGCCATGATTTGGCATTGGAACGGAGGGGAATTAGGGTTTTGTTCGTTGTAACCCTAATTTGAGAAAATACCCCCTATTAATTACTGACTATATGCATTGAATGGTCTAATAAATGTGTCGCCGATGACATTAGGTTATTCTGGGTTTTACAATTTTACCCTTTGTCTAAAAACCACCATCAACAACGAGTTACGGTTGATTTTAACTCAATTACGAACCGTAACTGGAGATTTTGAAGAACATACGGTTGGTAACCGTATGTTCTTATATCTGAGAATTTTCTTCAGTTACGGTTGCTTTCGAGCATTTAATTACCAACAATGGCGAGTTACGATTAGTATCGAGCATTTAGTTACCAACCCGTGGCTGGTTTTCGATTGGATCTTCCCAAATTTAACCGATTCACGGTTGGTATTCGATAACTTCTGAACTCAGTAACTAAGAGTTACGATTGGTCACGAGCAAAATTGCAGTAAGTTCTTGAAAATTCAAAAGTTTTGATTTTGTTATGTACTTTAGATAATTTTGAGCGAGAAAAAGCTAATGGGAACTAATTTAGAAGTATCCGGGTCACTTTGGAATCACTTATTTTGGTTGAGTGAATCAAAATCTAGGGTTTCACAAATATCACATAAGTTTTCTTTTTCTTCTCCTCTAAACTTTTTTTTATAACTCTAAAAATCTGATGTTAGAGTTATAATAAGTGAAATTAATTATCAACACTAATCTTGATTATCATTACTAATCTTGATTATTAACAATAAGGGCTAACTAGTCATTTCCAGATTTTCTTTGATAAGGGGCACTTGAATTACCTTGTAATGACCTTTTTTGTCTTATTAGGATGCCGCCCCACTACCATTTCTTTCCGCCCCTATACCAAGATTGAATAACAAGGCAAAAAATCACAGATTTGGGGGTTTTGCTCACTCCTAATTTAAGGGATAACGTAAAGCAAATGATGTGCAAACGTCATCGACTTTTTTGGACTAGACTTTCATTTACCGTCCCACCGGATTTTTTGGTTTTTCGGGGTTTTTTGGTGTTTTTAATAGACTTTCAAAAATTTGTAAAGCAAATCATCAAAATTAGATATATTTTGAGTTATAATTTCTTTATTTATTTATGGGATACTCATTAAAATCATACATATTATACATATATAATTCAATATTAGATACAATTTTAATAATATTTTCTTTATTTATGGATATACTCATTGAAGTGTAAATATATTATACTGTGATAGAAAGTTTGGTACATATTATTATGATTTTTGTCGGTTTTTTTGGTTCTAACTCTCGGTTTTTTCTTTAATTTGTTCTTTTTGGATTTTTGGTTCTTTTGTGACATCAAACCAAAACCAACCACCTAGAATCGGTTTCCTCGGTTTTTGGGTTTCTTGGTTTTTGGATCTTTCGGTCTCTGGTTTTCTGGGTTTTTTCGTCGGTTTGGACCAGTTCGGTCCGGGTAAAAAACCGAACCATGGGCAGCCCTACATTTAATTCATAGCTGCGCTACCGAAATTAAAAAGAAAAAATAAATAAATTAAAATTACTAGAGTACGTCCAAAAAATAATTCCGTCCCTGGTAACAACTTTAAATACGACAAATGACGACTTTACCCAGTAATGAAAGATTTGGAGATCCCAATAATGAAATTATGATTTTTATGATTTTTTCAAAAGTTTTATGATTTTTTCTAAATTGAAATCCCAGTAATGAAATTATCCTATGAATTTTAACATCTTTATCATTCTTTATAGCTACAATCCGGATCTATCTTAATCATCTTTTTCGAATTAATTTTTACTTGGGTTTCTTCTTTTAATGGCTAACTAAAATCTTGTTTCTTCCCTTGTGTTATTCAGATTGTTTATCCCCTTGTTTATGGGTAAAAATCGTTTCTGCCGATTTCGGTAAATTCGGTAGGTGAGTGAGAAACTGATTCAAACCCTAAACAAATGTGCTGCACGTGAGCACTTTATAGGTTCGAGAGCAATCTGTACAAGTCCGGCCTAAACCAAGAAATGGCCGTTCAGGACTTGCTTCGGTCACAAAGTGGAGGAGAAGGGTTGATTTGGGGAGGAAGCAAAAAGGTGTTGAGGAGAGTAGTATCTCGACTTGTATCGGAAAGTGAAAGATTAGGAAGCTTGCAAGAGATGAAAGCTTTTTGGGAGAGCTTGCAAAGTTGCCTTTACGAGAGTGTAGTATTTTTCTCTGACCAAGGAGACCTGTTGTCTAGTGGAAATAGGTAAGACCTATTTATACAAGTCGAGATTGAAACGTACCCTGGCCTCATGAAGGAAGAGAGTAAAGGGTGAAATAATGGGAGGAGGTGGTAACCGCATGGTTTAATGGGTGAAAACGTTTTTCACCATTATTTCCTCTTTTATTTGACCGCTTTATTCCTTTTCACGCTTTCTTAATGTGAGCGTAGTGTCTGTGCATCTTTGTGACCGCCAAACCAAAACCTAAAGAAGCATCCCCAGTTTGTGTTGATGTCTCGAGTGTTGGTTGCATCTTGAGTGCAAGTGGCGCTGCTAGTGGCGCGTGTGGCATGTGCCAATGGCATGTGCGGAATGCCTTGGTGGTAGGTTGCACGGTTTTCAAGTTAGGCTACCAGCGTGTGTGTTTGGCATGTGCCAATGGCATGTGCGGAATGCCTTGGTGGTAGGTTACACGGTTTTCAAGTTAGGTTACCAGCGTGTGTGTTTGGCATGTGCCAATGGCATGTGCAGAATGACTTGGTGGTAGGTTGCACAGTTTGCAAGTTAGGCTACCAGCGTGTGGGTTTGGCATGTGCCAATGGCACGTACGGCCATGTTGACCTAGTTGCAAGTCTTGCAAGCCTAGGGCGCTATATTTGGCGTGGGCCAAAGGCATAGCGGCTTGGAAATATGGCTTGCGACACGTGTTGGCATGTGCCAATGGCACGTGCGGCCATGTTGACCTAGTTGCAAGTCTTGCAAGCCTAGGGCGCTATATTTGGCATGGGCCAAAGGCATATCCGCTTGGAAATATGGCTTGCGACACGTGTTGGCATGTGTCAATGGCACGTGCGGCCATGTTGACCTAGTTGCAAGTCTTGCAATCCTAGGGCGCTATATTTGGCGTGGGCCAAAGGCATAGCGGCTTGGAAATATGGCTTGCGACACGTGTTGGCATGTGCCAATGGCACGTGAGGCCATGTTGACCTAGTTGCAAGTCTTGCAAGCCTAGGGCGCTATATTTGGCGTGGGCCAAAGGCATATCGGCTTGGAAATATGGCTTGCGACACGTGTTGGCATGTGCCAATTGCACGTGCGGCCATGTTGACCTAGTTGCAAGTCTTGCAAGCCTAGGGCGCTATATTTGGCGTGGGCCAAAGGCATAGCGGCTTGGAAATATGGCTTGCGACACGTGTTGGCATGTGCCAATGACACGTGCGGCCATGTTGACCTAGTTGCAAGTCTTGCAAGCCGAGGGCGCTATATTTGGCGTGGGCCAAAGGCATAGCGGCTTGGCATTGCTGCCATGGTGCGCAGTATGCGGCTTGGTTTGGCATTGTTGCCATGGTGCGCAGGGTGCGGCTTGGTTTGGCATTGTTGCCATGGTGCGCAGGGTGCGGCTTGGTTTGGCATTGTTGCCATGGTGCGCAGTATGCGGCTTGGTTTGGCATTGCTGCCATGATGCGCAGTATGCGGCTTGGTTTGGCATTGCTGCCATGATGCGCAGTATGCGGCTTGGTTTGGCATTGTTGCCATGGTGCGCAGGGTGCGGCTTGGTTTGGCATTGTTGCCATGGTGCGTGAGTATGCGGCTTGGTTTGGCATTGCTGCCATGATGCGCGATATGCGGCTTGGTTTGGCATTCTTTGCCATGATGCGCGGTGCGGCTTGGTTTGGCATTGTTGCCATGGTGCGCGGGGTGCGGTTTGGTTTGGCATTGTTGCCATGGTGCGTGATATGCGGCTTGGTTTGGCATTCTTGCCATGATGCGCGGAGTGCGGCTTGGTTTTGGAATTAGGGTTACGTGTTGAAAACCCTAATGCGGTATTTTGAAAAAAATACCCCTATTAATTATTTACACACGAGTTAAATGGTCTTAGTTAATGTGTTGCGGGTAACACTAGGTCATGGGGTTTTACGATTTTACCCCTTGTCTAAAAACCACCATCAACATTAAGTCCCCTGCTTAGCTCGGAACAGGGGCTTTGTTGCGAGGTAAGCATAAGATGGTGACAAACAATTAACAGCAAACCATAAAGAAAATTGAAGGAGGCTTGTCTGACCTTTTATAAATAGGATTTGGAATCCTTGCCTCTGGTAGTTTTGCACAAATCAGGAGGCTGACACAATTGGTGGGCCCGATGCAGCTTAGGCGACGTTGGGAAGTTGGCGTGAGTTGGGAAACAGAGTGGGCTAGCTGGTGGGACCGGCGCAAAGTGGAAGCTGTGCGTGCTTGCAGGCGTGACTTGGGTGGCCATTGGGAGGTCGGCGTAATTGGTGGGGCCGGTGCAACTTGGAAGCCGTTCTTGCAGGCGTGACTTATGTAAATAAAGAGGAAGTAGGCGTTTCTTCGAATGACAAAGTTTCCTTATTTTGCTTTCCTTCACGTGCGGCTTCAATTAGGGCATCATCCATGCCAAAAAATCTGGAAGCATTATGTCCTTCATTGCTCCCTTTCCTTTTTAAGGTTCCGTATTCATACCCAATGCGAATGTATCGTCTCCCTTGTTTGAGAAGGGGTTCTTCTTGTTGATTCCCCTTTTCCTTTGCTCTGCCGGTGCGTTTCCGTCTTCTTTTTGTTCACGCTATCCTCTTTTTATATGTGTATAGACAGGATGAACTTGATCATCTTTCCATTTCTTGCAGTGTATGATGGGATCTTCCAGAGACGGCCGTGCCTTTAATTTTTTGGAAAAGGACTTCAGAATCGGCGGAGATCGATCTTCTTCTCTTGAGGAGGTATTGGTTGGGGTTGAGTCTTTGTTCCATGAAGCTAACGAAATTATTAAGGACCTCCCTTCCATCTATCCTCACGAAGAACAGTGCATGTTCGGACTCTCTTGGGTTCGGTGGACGCGGAGGAGAACGCCATGATTCTTGATTTTGATGTGGATGAATCAAAAAACTTCCTTCGAAGTGTCGATGAGAAAACTTTCGAAGGAGTATATGATAAGCGAGACAGCCTTTGAAGTTGATGCTAAAGGTGTTATTGATGATACCGAGGGGTCATGGTGGCGTATCTTGGAATAGTTATCGGGGAGGACGCTGCTGCTGCTGTGGCTGCTTCGGGATGGGATGTTGAGGTTGCCGCTGCTAAAACCGTTGAATGGAACCTTTGTTGCCCGAAAGATTGCTGGGGGAAGTGCTTGAAGATAGCTTTGCCCGAAGGGACTTGCGCTCCATCCTTCGAGGGCTAGTTCCTCCTTTTGTTTTTCTGTTAGCTGCTTAGTTCCCTGATGTTTTTTTTTTTCTTTTTTTTTTTGTAAACACATCTTTCCCTTCTTCTTCATCTGTAAACCTTTTGCTTCATATATATATATTTTTGAAAGAGGTTGTGGTATGATGGTTCTGCAATGGTTTTCTGGGTTCTTCTGATGTATTTCTCCGATATCAATATCTGAAGGATTCGCTCGGGAAGAGATATATTTATTTATTTTTTATTTTTTTGACAAAAGGGGAGATCTTCAGGGAAAAATACAAACGGTGTATTCATCCTGGGAAGTACAAACTATTAAGAGGAACGATTTAAAGGAAATCTTGAAAAGGGAGTGATCGGGAAGTACTGACATTTAGGGATTGGATTCCTTGAGCCATCGCGAGTGAACTATCATGCCTTCGGGTGTGTGTCGGTATTGATGAGCTTGCAATATCCCCCAAGAGGGTATCCGCAACCAGGTACAGCTCGCCTTCACCTTCCTCGGGCAAATCCATCTTGTCATCCTCCCAACTTGAAACGAGCTTTCCTTAACCACTATATCTCCGATTGAAAACGGGTTCCGACGTCGTGTAACCATTTGAGCCTTGGCTTCGTTGGTTTCGCTAGAAGCTTCCAAGCTTCTTGCAAAGTGTTTGAATGGTCCAGCTCCCCATTCACATTTTTTGACAGCGTTCGTGCCGGTTGTTGCGCCGAGTCCCCATGACAGAATGGGGGAAGAAAAGGCCGGTTGCAGAAAAGGTTGTTTGGTCAGACTTACTTGCATTTGAAAATCATTGGCTAGCGCCAACGGGTCCTCTCCGGACGCTTGGGTTCCTTTAATAGCTTGTTGATGTGATAACCCGTGGGACGATTTGTTGGGAATCCCTTCGAGCAGGGACGTCGGCAGAGGGTGTACGTCCAGTTTTGCTTTGTTGTCGAGCACCCATAAACGTCCCAAAATCATGTCATGATCTAGTTCTTTGACAATGCGGAACTGGCTGCGCGTTATAGCGTCTCCCATCTCGATCTCTAGGTTGATGTAGCCATGCGCGTTCAAAGCCTCTCCTCTCAAGCTCTTAATCACAGACGGGAAATAGGTAGCGTCTTGTTTTGTAAACCCGGCCGCCTTTAGTGTCTTGAAAGTAATGATGTTGTGGTCAGAGGTCGTGTCTATGAGCGTGTCGTCAAATTCGTTACCTCTTAGACGGGACGTGGTCAGCAGTCCCCAGTTCTCCGCTTCGCTTGTTTGGGAAGCTTGGGCCCTTGGCGTGGATTCCGAGGGGAGAAAAAGCCGTTTTCCGGATACAACACGATTGAGAGCTGCGAAAATATCTTGGTCTTGAACCTTGGAAAGATAGAGAATTTCACATACATGTCGCATCATGGATTGTACAGTCTCGTGCACGAGTCCCCCAGGAACCGCAGTTTCTTATTGGGAGTGGGTCTCGATGCACTCTTTCGTCTCCTAGTTGGAGTTCTCTGCTTCTATCCTTTCTTTGAAAATATGCTTTAGTACAAGTTGCGGTCGCTAGTCGGGTGGTGAACGAACCTGTGGTAATGGCGGTATTTGGGGTTTGCCATCTCGGCCTCGGTTGGTGGACGTGCGAGCGGTGGCAATACGATGACATCATCTTGAACCCGGAGCTTCTAGGAGGTCAATCACATCCTCGATGGGGAATGGGAAATCAAGGATATTTCCTTCGGCCTCGCGATCTTTGCACTTGAGGGGTTTTAGTGGCGATCTTCCGTTGCGCCGGCGCTTCACGTTTCGGCTGGTGGCTCGTAGTTGCGGCTTTCCTTTTTCCTCTTTCGTTCACTATGTTCACGGAGGATGAGCCGACATTAAATTGTTTGCTGATGAGGCGCCTACTCCCGCGAGTTTCACGTGCGTCTTCAGTTCGAGTTGGCCTAGTCCTTTCCAGTATCTTTGGTGCTTTGTTATTGCGAATCGTCGGCGGCCTCATGGAGTTCGGAAAATGTTTGGAAACGCAAGTTTTCTAGCGGTAGGCATGGTAGATTGGGACCATACCGTTGATGCGTGCGTTTACCAATTGTTGCTCGGTCACGTTTGGGTCGTGACAGTCGAGTGCTTGAACCCTGAACCTTTTGACGAAATCATTCGGATGTTCGTTATCCCACTGGTACATTCTCCCGAGGTCTGAAAAGGTAACTTGTTCAGACACGAAGAAATACTTCCTGTAAAACGCGGTGACCATGCTACTCCAGTTGGGAATGTTGTTCGGTGGGATGCTGTTGTACCATGTATACGCCTGTTGATGGTGGTTTTTAGACAAGGGGTAAAATCGTAAAACCCCATGACCTAGTGTTACCCGCAACACATTAACTAAGAGCATTTAACTCAGGTGTAAATAATTAATAGGGGTATTTTTTCAAAATACCAGATTAGGGTTTTTTCAACACAGAACCCTAATTCCAAAACCAAGCCGCATACTACGCGCCATGGCAACAATGCCAAACCAAGCCGCATACTGCGCACCATGGCAACAATGCCAAACCAAGCCGCATACTGCGCGCCATGGCAACAATGCCAAACCAAGCCGCATACTGCGCGCCATGGCAACAATGCCAAACCAAGCCGCACCCTGCGCGCCATGGCAACAATGCCAAACCAAGCCGCACCCTGCGCACCATGGCAACAATGCCAAACCAAGCCGCATACTGCGCACCATGGCAACAATGCCAAACCAAGCCGCATACTGCGCGCCATGGCAACAATGCCAAACCAAGCCGCATACTGCGCACCATGGAAACAATGCCAAACCAAGCCGCACCCTCGCGCACCATGGCAACAATGCCAAACAAAGCGCACCACTGGCACCATGGCAACAATGCCAAACCAAGCCGCATACTGCGCACCATGGCAACAATGCCAAACCAAGCCGCACCCTGCGCACCATGGCAACAATGCCAAACCAAGCCGCACACTGCGCACCATGGCAACAATGCCAAACCAAGCCGCACCCTGCGCACCATGGAAACAATGCCAAATTTCCAAGCCGCTATGCCTTTGGCCCACGCCAAATATAGCGCCCTAGGCTTGCAAGACTTGCAACTAGGTCAACATGGCCGCATGTGCCATTGGCACATGCCAACACGTGTCGCAAGCCATATTTCCAAGCCGCTATGCCTTTAGCCCACGCCAAATATAGCGCCCTAGGCTTGCAAAGACTTGCAACTAGGTCAACATGGCCGCACGTGCCATTGGCACATGCCAACACGTGTCGCAAGCCATATTTCCAAGCCGCTATGCCTTTGGCCCACACCAAATATAACTCCCTAGGCTTGCAAGACTTGCAACTAGGTCAACATGGCCGCACGTGCCATTGGCACATGCCAACACGCGTCGCAAGCCATATTTCCAAGCCGCTATTCCTTTGGCCCACGCCAAATATAGCGCCCCTAGGCTTGCAAGACTTGCAACTAGGTCAACATGGCCGCACGTGCCATTGGCACATGCCAACACGTGTCGCAAGCCATATTTCCAAGCCGCTATGCCTTTGGCCCACGCCAAATATAGCGCCCTAGGCTTGCAATACTTGCAACTAGGTCAGCATGGCCGCACGTGCCATTGGCACATGCCAACACGTGTCGCAAGCCATATTTCCGAGCCGATATGCCTTTGGCCCACGCCGAATATAACTCTCTAGGCTTGCAAGACTTGCAACTAGGTCAACATGGCCGCACGTGCCATTGGCACATGCCAACACGTGTCGCAAGCCATATTTCCAAGCCGATATGCCTTTGACCCACGCCAAATATAGCGCCCTAGGCTCGCAAGACTTGCAACTAGGTCAACATGGCCGCACGTGTCATTGGCACATGCCAACACGTGTCGCAAGCCATATTTCAAGCCGTATGCCTTTGGCCCACGCCAAATATAGCGCCCTAGGCTCGCAAGACTTACAACTAGGTCAACATGGCCGTACGTGCCATTGGCACATGCCAACATGCTCGCTGCTAGCCTAACTTGCAAACCGCGCAACCTACCACCAAGACATTCCGCACATGCCGTTGGCACATGCCAAACACACACGCTGGTAGCCTAACTTGCAAACCGTGCAACCTACCACCAAGGCATTCCGCAAATGCCAAACCCACTTGTTGGTAGCCTAACTTGCAAACCGTGCAACCTACCACCAAGGCATTACGCACATGCCATTGGCACATGCCAAACACACATTGGTAACCTAACTTGAAAACCGTGCAACCTACCACCAAGGCATTCGCACATGCCATTGGCACATGCCAAACACACACGCTGGTAGCCTAACTTGCAAACTGTGCAACCTACCACCAAGGCATTCCACACATGCCATTGGCACATGCCACACGCGCCACTATGCAACCAACACTCGAGACATCAACACAAACTGGGGGATGCTTTTTTAGGCTTTTGGTTTGGCGGTCACAAAGATGCGGCGTACACTACGCTCACATTAAGAAAGCGTGAAAAGGAATAAAGCGGTCAAATAAAAGAGGAAATAATGGTGAAAAACGTTTTCACCCATTAAACCATCACGGTTACCACCTCCTCCCATTATTTCACCCTTTACTCTCTTCCTTCATGAGGCCGGTACGTTTCAATCTCGACTTGTATAAATAGGTCTTACCTATTTCCACCGCACGACAAGTCTCGGTCCAGAGAAAATACTACACTCTCGGAAGGCAACTTTGCAAGCTCTCCCAAAAAGCTTTCATCTCTTGCAAGCTTCCTAAGCTTTCACTTTCGATACAAGTCGAGATACTACTCTCCTCAACACCTTTCTTTGCTTCCCTCCCCAAATCAACCCTTCTCCTCCACTTTGTGACCGAAGCAAGTCTGGAACGGCCATTTCTTGGTTTAGGCCGGACTTGTACAGATTGATCTCTCGAACCTATAAAGTGCTCACGTGCAGCACATTTGTTTAGGGTTTGAACAAGTTTCTCACTCACCTACCGAATTTACCGAAATCGGCCGAAACGATTTTTACCCATAAATAATTGGCGACCACAGCGGGAGGATTGATCTATCGGCTACAATACCAACTCCAACTCCTGATTTCGTTTTCCGAACGTCGAATCCCAACATGGTGGAACTCAGATCTGGAGCGGCTACCGAGAAAATCAGCGCAGAACGCATCCCTGATGTTGGCGTCTCTCCCCATAACGTTGTCACTTCACCAGCTGACAACAGCAACATCGAATGCACTCCCTTAAGTGTAACACCACCTATCACCAGGGCCGAGCCGCTGCCTCCTCTAGCGTCTCTGCACAACCCTCTAGTCACGGCAACGAGAATATGTCTTCAGGTGTCACGCCCTCAGTCACCAGAGCTAGGGCCGCCACCACGACCCCGAATGCTTCTTCTAGCATGGCGCCTCCGCCAACTAAGGTTCCAATTACCCCACCGACGGGACGAGAGACCGGAGGGACCAGAGGAAGTCACCCTTACGTCACCATCGCCGATTTGATGGAACGATAGGAGACGCTCGCCAGAGCCCAGACAGACATGGTTTCAACACAAAAGGAGGTGCTCACCTTTTTCAAAACCCTGACAGAGCGACTACCCCGTGGTGTGATTTTAACAAGTTGTAGTAAAGTGGTAAGAAAGATGTCGTTCCTCTCAGACTTGTGAAGGATTTTTAGATTCAAATAAAACTAGAAAACTCAAAGAAGGTTGTTATCAAGATTTTAAGAAGCACCGAGACTCAGGATTCCACCAAACTCCAATTTTTATGTGATTTAATCTAATCAATATTCGTGCAACTCTTTACGTTTAAAGTGATTCTAATATTTTGCAAAGGTAGATTTTTAGAATAACAATTGTATTTCGAAAGCATAGAATATCAAAACCTAGGTCTAAGCATAGTCTATCAAGAGAAATCACAACTGCTTAGGAAAAATCATTAAATCAATTTTCAATCAAGGCAAATAATCTTAAAAGAGATTGCAAAAATTAATTAAAATAGAAATTACCACACACATCATGGAAAATTGGCTTCCTCCGTCGCCTCGGCTTAGGGGTTTAGCTCCTCATATTAATCACTTGCTCAAAATATCGGTTCATAGCTCAAAAGTTGATTAAAAGGATGAAAAACAATAAAAGCAATCGTTTGCAACGGCTGTAATGGCGTTACAAAGAAGTGTTACAATGGACCGTTACGAGAGGCAGACTTATGCACTTTGTTGAATTGTCGTTGAATCTACGACCCCGTAAAAAACGACTGTCCTTGAAGGTATTTTGTTCTTCGTGTTCTTCCCTGTTGCGGGAGCGAAAGAAATTGTTCAACTCGTGATTTCTCGATTCTCGGCTCTCTCGCTTCACTTCTAAACCTCCCAAAGTGTTCGTAGCCCTTCTTGAACTCCTAACAACTCCTTATATAGCCAGCAAACCCTAACACACCCGAGTTTATCTTTCTTTTCTTCCACGGCAAGCTCCGAGAATAATTCTCTCTAACTTTCCATGCACGCGTCTTCCGAGTTATCCTGACTCTACCATACTCCCTTGAGACTGAATAAAGACCGAATACATCCAATCCAGGCGTAAAATCCTCTCCAAATCCTCCTCAGAAATCCAAAACCCCGATAATGTTTCTCGCCTCTGTTTAGTTTCTCCCGGCTTATCTAGCCCAATTGGTTGGGTCAAAACGGAGATTATCAACTCTGTTTGGTCAATTAGAGTCCACTCAATGAAATTAGGCCATTGAATCTCACTCAATCCGCCTAAAAATCCAACTCCAACTACGTATACGCCGCTGCCATTTTCCCGCCAATTTTGATTTTTTTTTGAATGTTGAAGATGAGGCGCCCCCTATCCGAGTAGGGGTGCCTTTAGCAGCTGCCTTTGGTGATTCCACAGGGGTGCCCCTTAGTAATTTGGGTACCCCTTATCCGTAGTGAGGGTCCGAATAGTAGGTGTCCTCCAGGGCGCAACTTTTCGAGCCGATTTTTCCAAAAATGTTTATTGGCCAAAAATACCTACACACACATAAAACACCATAATAAGTACAAAAATGAGCACTATCAATATAAAGAATCGAGACAATTTAGACACAAAAATGTGTCTATCAAATACCCCCAAACCTATTATTTGCTAGTCCTCGAGCAAAAATAAAATAAAATCCTAACTCACCGTCGCGAGCATCGTCGATTGCATTTAGCGTATGCAATAAGCCTTTAAACCCCTAGGTGGCCCTAGTGGCCGAGTTATAGTCTCGGGAGGGTTTACCAGAGGTGTACCCACAAAACCTTTACACTCGGACCCTAACTATCTACGCGAGAACCTTGGAAGGCACTAAAGAATCTCCTTGGTTGGCATACTTATTGATTACGGGAGGAAGTACCCCGATGCGAAATTCCAATTCTTTGTACACGAGTTTGCACTCAAGCATACTAAAATTCATATATAAGTCACGAGCTCTACTCGAGATAGTCGCACTATGGACATCAATACCCAGAGTCAAAACTAATCACATGGATAGATCAAGAAGATGGATATAGAGAAAAACATAGATGGTTTTGATGTTTACTAAGTGATCGATGTTTCCCATATCTGTCAAGGCCTCGCAAAATGAACCTATCCTAATGGACTGAGATACTAGTCGACTAATATCAACACTGGCATATACAAGGGAACCAAGTGGTCGACAATCCTAATTCTAGATCAAACACTTGGCATATACAAGGGGGGTCGATTTATTCTTGAACATTAATATTTTTTTTAAGCGCATGATTAGATCTTTTGGATCCAAGCGCATGCTTCCAGATTACATGATAGTTCCCGTGGATCCTGCATTCCACGCTTGTTTAGGCGACGGAGACAGGGAAAACACACACATATTGCTATTCCCAAGTGTTAATTTTATTCCGTTTGGTCTAATTCTGGTCTTTTTTTTTTTTTTTTTTTTTTTTTTCAACATTTTTCAACTTTTTCATTTTTTTTTTTTTTTTTTTTTTTTTCTTTTTTTTTTTGGTATCTCAATCACTCTAATTCACCCTAGCATCGGTAACAACTTGATTCGTGGGCCCCACCTAATCACTTAGAGAAACATAGTTAAAAAAAAACAAAATAAAAATAAAAAAAAGTGAAAAAGGACTCAACGAGATTGGTGAAACTATCATGTTATTTCTAACACCCGAGCTCGTGCTTTTATGAATAGACTCTTTAGATGTTGCCATCTAATCGATTGGTTCCTCAACTCCTACAACCAAAATGCTTCCATCCACTTAGATTGGTTAGTGCCATCCTTAATAAGCATAAATTTCTAGGCTCTGGAGTTTAACAATGCAACTAAAACGTTTTTCCCATACCCCCAAACTTAAATCTAACATTGTCCTCAATGTTCTAAAGATAAAATTAAAAACATGAACAAGGAGAAACTGTTACCATTTGAAGTAAAAGAGTTAAGGAAAGATATTACCGTGTCTCCTGAATATTGGGTTACCTCCCAAGAAGTGCTAAGTTTAACGTCTTCAGCCAGACTAAGAAAGGATTAGTCACCTCATAGAATCATAAAGTAATAGCCGAAATAGATGTGGGTCATCAAAACCAAATAAAGCTATCACAAATAACAGGAATCTGCAACATGCCAAGAAAATTAACAAATAATGCACACCCTTGTCTAGTTTTCTGTTTAAGACAACTACATCTAGCTGTGGTTCAGGTTCAGGTTCTATAACTGGGTCTAAATAAATTTCTTTGGACTGCACTTCCTCATAGCTAAGATCCGATTCAGGTATTAGAGTCTGGAAAAACTCAAATAAAAACTTAGAAGCACATAATAATAACCTGAATAATTGAGGATCCTCTAAGTCAATCAGATTTGACTCACACAGCTGACCACGATGAAACTGGCGGTCAATCTTAAGCAAATGTGTCGTTTCTATTTTCCTAAAGTACTTAGGCTCAGTCTCAAAACTAAATAATTGACACATCTGAAACTTATACGTTCCCACTGGTTGAAAAATATTTGGTGGGAAAACAAAGTCAATCTGGGTATCGTAGCCTGAATAAACCACATCAACCAGAGGACGGGTTTCTAACAACTGAACTTCCCTATGGACATCACTAGGTTCAGGAAAACGTGTATGAAGATAATCTTTTAAAATGGTTGAGGCACATATGTCAAGTCCCAAGTGAGGGACCTTTCTAAGAGTTAAAGCACATGGAGAATGATAATCACCCCCAAACTTAGAGTTTTCGGTGTCTCTAGAAAGACTAGTCACAACTTCCCTAATTTCAAGGTCATTGATTCCGAAAATGGTCAATTGATTCTTCTAAGTCAGGTTCATCCTCATTTATCTCTACGAGTTCATTTTCTTTGTCTACGACTAATGTTTCTAAATCGCTAGACTCTAAAACGGTATTCTCATAATAAACTCGTTCCTCTAAACCATAATCGGCTTTGTAATCATAAGGAAATACTACCTCGTCTAAAACGGTGGTATCTCTAGTCAAATCCTCGTCCTTTTGAATAGGTGAATAATTATTAAAATTATTTGGATTTGAACTACAAATAATATTATCATTGCAAAGCTCAATTGGAGTAGCAAATTCCTGATCACTATGCCTACTTATTTCAAATTCTTCATCAGCACTATCCTCATCATAATCATCATTATAATAACATGGAAATGATCGAACCTCATCTAAAGTAGTGTTACCAATTCTAACCTCGTCATCTTGATTATGCAAATAACTATCTTCATTTTCAAAGGTACTATTGGAAACACTATATTGGAAATTAAAACTATCTTGAGCAGCTCTTTCCTGGGCCTCTAACAACATTTTCTGAGTCGATTCACATGACTTCCTGATTTGATCTAGGAAAGAAGGTTCACACGTTTCATTGCTTTCGTCCATAACTAAGTTATTCATCTCGTCTGAACTACTTGTCGACTTAAGTATCTTTTGTGCTGACTCAGCTAACTTATGTGCGGACTCTAGTAGAGAGGAATTTTGCTCGTATGACCGGTGGGAGTATGGATAGTAATTGGGCTCATCATGGTATGAGCCATAACCTTGAAAAGGCTGATGTTCCCAACCACTATTCACATTATGGTCAAAGTAACGTCCATTTTGAAATTCAGTCCGATATTCGTTGTCTTGGCCATTGTAATACCAGTTCGACATTCTATTCGCAGGGGTGTGAGTTGTCACACAAAATAAAACCCACTGGCAGGGGATTCGTGGGTGGATAGAGTCTTACCTCCCGTACCAGACGGGCGATGAACCGTTGAAGTCGACTCGGGCCACCGACTCGGATGTCGGTGTACGAACCCGAGGCCGAGACAGAGATCGTGAATCGTCGTCCTTCCAAAACAGTTTTATTTAATCTCAACCCTTCCTTAGGGTTTAAAAAAATAATGTCCAAGTCCCAAAAAATAAAGTCCAAAAAGTCCAAAAAGAAAAAGAAAATTTACAAAAATACAACCCTATTTACGGTTTCTAAAAATAAAAAGAAATAAAGTCTAAATAAACTAATATGTACAAAATCTTCTTCACTCCTTGGACTCCTCTTTTCTTTCCTTTTTGGCGATGCTTTCCTTTTATAGCACTTTTTCTTTCCTCGTAGCTTTGCTCCAAATCGAAAAGAATCAAAAGAATACCAAAGGCGTAAAAAAGAACAAAAATATAAAAATAAACCTAAAACAAATCTAAATACAAGTCCGCGTCGGCGGCGCCAAAAATTGGTGTGATTTTAACAAGTTGTAGTAAAGTGGTAAGAAAGATGTCGTTCCTCTCAGACTTGTGAAGGATTTTTAGATTCAAATAAAACTAGAAAACTCAAAGAAGGTTGTTATCAAGATTTTAAGAAGCACCGGACTCAGGATTCCACCAAACTCCAATTTTTATGTGATTTAATCTAATCAATATTCGTGCAACTCTTTACGTTTAAAGTGATTCTAATATTTTGCAAAGGTAGATTTTAGAATAACAATTGTATTTCAAAGCATAGAATATCAAAACCTAGGTCTAAGCATAGCCTATCAAGAGAAATCACAAGCTGCTTAGGAAAAATCATTAAATCAATTTTCAATCAAGGCAAATAATCTTAAAAGAGATTGCAAAAATTAATTAAAATAGAAATTACCACACACATCATGGAAAATTGGCTTCCTCCGTCGCCTCGGCTTAGGGGTTTAGCTCCTCATATTAATCACTTGCTCAAAATATCGGTTCATAGCTCAAAAGTTGATTAAAAGGATGAAAAACAATAAAGCAGACTGTTTGCAATTTGTAATGGCGTTACAAAGAAGCTGTTACAATGGACCGTTACGAGAGGAGACTTATGCACTTTGTTGAATTGTCGTTGAATCTACGATTTAAAAACGATCGTCCTTGAAGGTATTTTGTTCTTCGTGTTCTTCCCCTGTTGCGAGAGCGAGAAGAAATTGTTCAACTCGTGATTTCTCGATTCTCGGCTCTGCTTCACTTCTAAACCTCCCGAAAGTGTTCGTAGCCCTTCTTGAACTCCTAACAACTCCTTATATAGCCAAGCAAACCCTAACACACCCGAGTTTATCTTTCTTTTCTTCCACGGCAAGCTCCGAGAATAATTCTCTCTAACTTTCCATGCACGCGTCTTCCGAGTTATCCTGACTCTACCATACTCCCTTGAGACTGAATAAAGACCGAATACATCCAATCCGGGCATAAAATCCTCTCCAAATCCTCCTCGAAATCCAAACCCCGATAATGTTTATCCGCCTCGTTTAGTTTCTCCCTGGCTTATCTAGCCCAATTGGTTGGGTCAAAACTGGGAGATTATCAACTCTGTTTGGTCAATTAGAGTCCGGCCAATGAAATTAGGCCATTGAATCTCACTCAATCCGCCTAAAATCCAACTCCAACTCAGTATGTACGCTGCTGCCATTTTCCCGCCAATTTTTGATTTTTTTGAATGTTGAAGATGAGGCGCCTCCTATCCAGAGTAGGGTGCCTTTAGCAGCTGCCTTTGGTGATGCCCTAGGGTGCCCTTAGTAATTTGGGTACCCCTTATCCGTAGTGAGGGTCCGAATAGTAGGTGTCCTCCGGGCGCAACTTTTCGAGCCGATTTTTCCAAAAATGTTTATTGGCCAAAAATACCTACACACACATAAAACACAATAATAAGTACAAAAATGAGCACTATCAATATAAAGAATCGAGACAATTTAGACACAAAAATGTGTCTATCACCCCGTGAGTCGCATCCTCCAGAGACGCCTAGAAGCATCTCCAACAACCCTGACGCCGGCACCCCGGCAGGGCACGCCTCCACGGATGAAGAAACTCGCACTAGAGTCCCGTTGGAGAGAAATCAACCACCCAACTTCATCACGAGAGAAGATTTGGAACAACTCCTACGCGACCGAATCAAGCATGATGAGTTCGATGTACATCATCACCAACCCCTTACCCATCCGAAATACAGAGAATCCCTCTCCCAAGGGGGTACTCTTCCCCTCAATTTACCCTGTACGATGGTACCGGGAATGCACGCGAACATGTTTCTCGTTTCCGGAATCCTTGGGTGAACATGAATATAATCACGTTCTTCGTTTAAGGGAATTTTCAAAATCACTTACAGGAAGGGCGTATACATGGTACAACAAAGATCCCACCGAACAAAGATTCCCAACCGGGAGTAGCATGGTCACCGCGTTTTACAGAAGTATTTCTTCGTGTCTCGAACAAGTTACCTTTTCAGACCTCGGGAGAATGTACCGGTGGGATAACGAACATCCGAATGATTTCGTCAAAAGGTTGAGTGGTTCAAGCACTCGTTGTCACGATCCAAACGTGACCGAGCAACAATTGGTAAACGCATGCATCAACGGTATGGTCCCAATCTACCGCGCCCGCTAGAAAACTTGCGTTCCAAACATTCTCCGAATTCCATGAGGCCATGAGACGATCTGCAACAACAGCACCAAACATTCTTGGAAAAGACTAGGCCAACTCGAATCAAGACGCACGTGAAACTCGCGGGAGTAGGCGCCTCATCAAACAAACAATTTAATGCCCGGCTCATCCTCCGTGAACATAGTGAACGAAAGAGGAAAAAGGAAAGCCGCAACTACGAGCCACCGGCCGAAACGTGAAGCGCCGGCGAAGGGAACCTCGCAACGGAAGATCGCCACTAAAACCCTCGTAAAGCATCATGAGGCCAAGGAAATATCCTTGATTTCCCATTACCCATCGAGGAGGTGATTGACCTCCTAGAAGCCTCGGGTTCAAGATGATGTCATCGATTGCCACCGCCGACGTCCACCAACCGAGGCCGAGATGGCAAACCCCAAATACTTGCCATTACCACATGTTCGTTCACCACCCGACTAGCGACCGCAACATACTAAAGCATATTTTCAAAGAAAGGATAGAAGCGTGGAGAACTCCAACTAGGAGACGAAAGAGTGCATCGAGACCCACTCCCAATAAGAAACTGCGGTTCCGGGGGACTCCGTGCACGAGACTGTACAATCCATGATGCGACATGTATGTGAAATTCTCTATCTTTCCAAGGTTCAACGCCAAGATATTTTCGCAGCTCTCAATCGTGTTGTATCCGCAAACGGCTTTTCTCCCCTCGGAATCCACGCCAAGGGCCCAAGCTTCCCAAACAAGCGAAGCGGAGAACTGGGATGCGACCACGCCCCGTCTAAGAGGTAACGAATTTGACGACACGCTCATCGACACGACCTCGACCACAACATCATTACTTTCAAGACACTAAAGGCTACGGATTTACAAAACAAGACGCTACCTATTTCCCGTCTGTGATTAAGAGCTTGAGAGGAGAGGCTTTGAACGCGCATGGCTACATCAACCTAGAGATCGAGATGGGAGACGCTATAACGCGCAACCAGTTCCGCATTGTCAAAGAACTAGATCATGACATGATTTTGGGACGCTTATGGGTGCTCGACAACAAAGCAAAACTGGACGTACACCCTCTGCCGACGTCCCTGCCCGAAGGGATTCCCAACAAATCGTCCCACGGGTTATCACATCAACAAGCTATTAAAGGAACCCAAGCGTCCGGAGAGGACCCGTTGGCGCTAGCCCATGATTTTCAAATGCAAGTAAGTCTCGACCAAACAACCTTTTCGCAACTAGGCCTTTTCTTCCCCCATTCTCACATGGGGACTCGGCAACAACCGGCATGAACGCTGTCAAAAAATGTGAATGGGGAGCTGGACCATTCAAACACTTTGCAAGAAGCTTGGAAGCTTCTAACGAAACCAACGAAGCCAAGGCTCAAATGGTTACACGACGTCTGAACCCGTTTTCAATCGGATATATAGTGGTTAAGGAAAGCTCGTTTCAAGTTGGGAGGATGACAATAAAGATGGATTTTCCCGAGGAAGGTGAAGGCGAGCTGTGCACTGTTGCGGATACCCTCTTGGGAGGATATTGCAAGCTCATCAATACCGACACACTTGAAGGCGTGATAGTTCACTCGCGATGGGTCAAGGAATCCAATCCCTAAATCTTTGTACTTCCCAATCACTCCCCTTTTCAAGTACTTCCTTTAAATCATTCCTCTTAATACTGTACTTCCCAGGGATGAATACACCGTTTGTATTTTTCCCGAAGATCTTCCCCTTTGTCAAAAATAAAAATAAAAATAAAAAATAAATATATCTCTTCCGAGCGAATCCTTCGAGATATCGATATCGAAGAAATACATCAAGAACCAGAAAACCATTCTTGAGAACCATCATACCACAACCTCTTTCATATATATATATATATATGAAGCAAAAAGGTTTACAGATAAAGAAGAAGGGAAAGATGTGTTTACAAAAAAAAAAAAAACATCGGGAACTAAGCAAACTAATGAAAAACAAAAAGGATGAACTAGCCTCGAAGGATGGAGCGCAAGTCCCTTCGGGCAAAGCTATCTTCAAGCACTTCCCCAAGAATCTTTCGGGCAACAAAGGTTCCATTCAGCGGTTTTAGCGCCGGCAAACCTCAACGTCCCATCCCGGGCGACCACAAAGCAGCAGCAGTGTCCTCCCGACAACTATTCCAAAGATATGCCACCATGACCCCTCCGTTATCATCAATAACACCTTTAGCATCAACTTCAAAGGCTGTCTCGCTTATCATATACTCCTTCGAAAGTTTTCTCATCGACACTTCGAAGGAAGCTTTTGATTCATCCACATCAAAGTCAAGAATCATGGCGTTCTCCTCCGCGTCCACCGAACCCAAGAGAGTCCGAACATGCACTGTTCTTCGTGAGGATAGATGGAAGGGAGGTCCTTAATAATTTCGTTAGCTTCATGGAACAAAGACTCAACCCCAACCAATACCTCCTCAAGAGAAGAAGATCGATCTCCACCGATTCTCCTCAAGTCCTTTTCCAAAAATTAAAGGCACACGGGAAGATCCCATCATACTTGCAAGAAATGGAAAGATGATCAAGTTCCATCCGTCTATACACATATAAAAAGAGGATATCGTGAACAAAAAAGAAGAAGGAAACGCATGGTAGAGCAAAGGAAAAGGGGAATCAGGAAGAACCCCTTCTCAAACAAGGGAGACGATACATTCGCGTTGGGTATGAATACTGAACCTTAAAAAGGAAAGGGAGCAATGAAGGACATAATGCTTTGAGATTTTAGCATGAACAATGCCCTAATTGAAGCCGCACGTGAAGGAAAGCAAAATAAGGAAACTTTGTCATTCAAGAAACGCCTACTCCCTCTTTATTTACATAAGTCACGCCCGTAAGCACGGCTTCCAAGTTGCAGGCCCCACCAATTGCGCCGACCTCCCAATGGTCGCACAAGTCACGCTAAGCAAGCACGCAAGACTTCCACACTTTGCGCCGGTCCCACCCCTAGCACACTCACCTCCCCAACTCATGCCAACTTCCCAACGTCGCCTGGTTGCATCGGGCCCACCAATTGTGCCGGCCCTGCGATTTGCGCAAAACTACCAGAGGTAAGGATTCCAAATCCTATTTATAAAAGGTCGACAAGCCTCCTTCAATTTTCTTTACGGTTTACTGTTAATAGTTTGTCACCATCTTATGCTTACCTCGCAACAAAGCCCCTGTTCCGAGCTAAGCAGGGGACTTAATGTTGATGGTGGTTTTTTAGACAAGGGGTAAAATCGTAAAACCCCATGACCTAGTGTTACCCGCAACACATTAACTAAGAGCATTTAACTCAGGTGTAAATAATTAATATGTATTTTTTCAAAATACCCATTAGGGTTTTTCAACACGTAACCCTAATTCCAAAACCAAGCCGCATCCGCGCGCCATGGCAACAATGCCAAACCAAGCCGCACCTAGCGCACCATGGCAACAATGCCAAACCGAGCCGCATCTTGCGCGCCATGGCAACAATGCCAAACCCAAGCCGCATCTCGCGCACCATGGCAACAATGCCAAACCAAGCCGCACCCCGCGCACCATGGCAACAATGCCAAAACCAAGCGCACCCACTGCGCACCATGGCAACAATGCCAAACCAAGCCACACCCGCGCACCATGGCAACAATGCCAAACCAAGCCGCATATCATGCGCACCATGGCAACAATGCCAAACCAAGCCGCACCCTGCGCACCATGGCAATAATGCCAAATTTCCAAGCCGCTATGCCTTGGCCCATGCCAAATATAGCGCTCTAGGCTTGCAAGACTTGCAACTAGGTCAACATGGCCGCACGTGCCATTGGCACATGCCAACACGTGTCGCAAGCCATATTTCCAAGCCACTATGCCTTTGGCCCACGCCAAATATAGCACCCTAGGCTTGCAAAGACTTGCAACTAGGTCAACATGGCCGCACGTGCCATTGGCACATGCCAACACGTGTCGCAAGCCATATTTCCAAGCCGCTATGCCTTTGGCCCACGCCAAATATAGCGCCCTAGGCTTGCAAGACTTGCAACTAGGTCAACATGGCCGCACGTGCCATTGGCACATGCCAACACGTGTCGCAAGCCATATTTCCAAGCCTCTATGCCTTTGGCCCACGCCAAATATAGCGCCCTAGGCTTGCAAGACTTGCAACTAGGTCAACATGGCCGCACGTGCCATTGGCACATGCCAACACGTGTCGCAAGCCATATTTCCAAGCCTCTATGCCTTTGGCCCACGCCGAATATAGCGCCCTAGGCTTGCAAGACTTGCAACTAGGTCAACATGGCCGCACGTGCCATTGGCACATGCCAACACGTGTCGCAAGCCATATTTCCAAGCCGCTATGCCTTTGGCCCACGCCAAATATAGCGCCCTAGGCTCGCAAGACTTGCAACTAGGTCAACATGGCCGCATGTGCCATTGGCACATGCCAACACGTGTCGCAAGCCATATTTCCAAGCCGCTATGCCTTTGGCCCACGCCAAATATAGCCCCCTAGGCTCGCAAGACTTACAACTAGGTCAACATGGCCGTACGTGCCATTGGCACATGCCAACATGCTCGCTGGTAGCCTAACTTGCAAACCGCGCAACCTACCACCAAGGTATTCCGCACATGCCGTTGGCACATGCCAAACACATACGTTGGTAGCCTAACTTGCAAACCGTGCAACCTACAACTAAGGCATTCCGCATATTCCAAACCCACACGCTGGTAACCTAAGTTGCAAACCGTGCAACCTACCACCAAGGCATTCCGCACATGCCATTGGCACATGCCACACGCGCCACTAGCAGCGCCACTTGCACTCAAGATGAAACCAACACTCGAGACATCAACACAAACTGGGGGATGCTTCTTTAGGGTTTTGGTTTGGCGGGTTCACAAAGATGCGCCAGTACACTACGCTCACATTAAAAAGCGTGAAAAGGAATAAAGCGGTCAAATAAAAGAGGAAATAATGGTGAAAACGTTTTCACCCATTAAACCATGCGGTTACCACCTCCTCCCATTATTTCACCCTTTACTCTCTTCCTTCATGAGGCCGGGTACGTTTCAATCTCGACTTGTATAAATAGGTCTTACCTATTTCCACCGACGACAAGTCTCGGTCAGAGAAAATACTACACTCTCGTAAAGGCAACTTTGCAAGCTCTCCCAAAAGCTTTCATCTCTTGCAAGCTTCCTAAGCTTTCACTTTCGATACAAGTCGAGATACTACTCTCCTCAACACCTTTCTTTGCTTCCCTCCCCAAATCAACCCTTCTCCTCCACTTTGTGACCGAAGCAAGTCCGGGAACGGCCATTTCTTGGTTTAGGCCGGGACTTGCATGCATTCATCTCTCGAACCTATAAAGTGCTCACGTGCAAAGCACATTTGTTTAGGGTTTGAACCAGTTTCTCACTCACCTACCGAATTTACCGAAATCGGCAGAAACGATTTTTACCCATAAACAACGCCCTTCCGGTAAGTGATTTTGAAAATTCCCTTAAACGAAGAACGTGATTATATTCATGTTCACCCAAGGATTCCAGGAAACGAGAAACATGTTCGCATGCATTCCCTGGGCACCATCGCATGGGGTAAATTGAGGGAAGAGTACCCCCTTGGGAGAGGGATTCTCTGTATTTCGGATGGGTAAGGGGTTGGTGATGATGTACATCGAACTCATCATGCTTGATTTGGTCGCGTAGGAGTTGTTCCAAATCTTCTCGTGATGAAGTTGGGTGGTTGACTTCTCTCCAACGGGACTCTAGTGCGAGTTTCTTCATCCGTGAAGGCGTGCCCCTCACGGGTGCCGCGTCGTGGTTGTTGGAGATGCTTCTAGCGTCTTCGGGAGGATGCGACTCACGTGGTAGTCGCTCTGACAGGGTTTTGAGAAAGGTGAGCACCACCTTTTGTGTTGAAACCATGTCTATCTGGGCTCTGGCGAGCGTCTCCTATCGTTCCATCAAATCGGCGATGGTGACGTAAGGGCGAATTCCTCTGGTCCCTCCAGTGTCTCGTCCCGTCGGTGGGGTAATTGGAACCTTAGTTGGCGGAGGCGCCATGCTGGAAGAAGCATTCGGGGTCGTGGTGGCGCCCTAGCTCGTGACCGGGGCGTGACACCCGAAGAGATATTCTCGTTGCCGTGACTAGAGGGTTGTGCAGACGCTAGAGGAGGCGGCGGCTCTAGCCCCGGTGATAGGTGGTGTTACACTTTGGGGAGTGCATTCGATGTTCTTTGTTGTGGGCCGGTGAAGGACAACGTTATGGGGAGAGACGCCAACATCGTGGATGCGTTAACGATGTTCTCGGCAACCGCTCCAGATCTGAGTTCTACCATGTTGGGATTCGACGTTCGGAAAACGAAATCAGGAGTTGGAGCTGGTATTGTAGCCGATAGATCAATCCTCCCACTATGGTCGCCAATTGTTTATGGGTAAAAATCGTTTCGCCGATTTCCGTAAATTCGGTAGGTGAGTGAGAAACCGGTTCAAACCCTAAACAAATGTGTTGCACGTGAGCACTTTATAGGTTCGAGAGATCAATCTGTACAAGTCCGGCCTAAACCAAGAAATGGCCGTTGCCGAGATTTGCTTCGGTCACAAAGTGGAGGAGAAGGGTTGATTTGGGGAGGGAAGCAAAGAAAGGTGTTGAGGAGAGTAGTATCTCGACTTGTATCGAAAGTGAAAGCTTAGGAAGCTTGCAAGAGATGAAAGCTTTTGGGAGAGCTTGCAAAGTTGCCTTTCCGAGAGTGTAGTATTTTCTCCCGACTAAGACCTGTTGTCCTGGGTGGAAATAGGTAAGACCTATTTATACAAGTCGAGATCAAACGTACCTGTGCCTCATGAAGGAAGAGAGTAAAGGGTGAAATAATGGGAGGAGGTGGTAACCGCATGGTTTAATGGGTGAAAACGTTTTTCACCATTATTTCCTCTTTTATTTGACCGCTTTATTCCTTTTCACGCTTTCTTAATGTGAGCGTAGTGTACGCGCATGTCGTGACCGCCAAACCAAAACCCTAAAGAAGCATCCCCGTTTGTGTTGATGTCTCGAGTGTTGGTTGCATCTTGAGTGCAAGCGGCGCTGCTAGTGGCGCGTGTGGCATGTGCCAATGGCATGTGCGGAATGCCTTGGTGGTAGGTTGCACGGTTTGCAAGTTAGGCTACCAGCGTGTGTGTTTGGCATGTGCCAATGGCATGTGCGGAATGCCTTGGTGGTAGGTTGCACGGTTTGCAAGTTAGGGTTACCAAATAAGGTGTGTTTGGCATGTGCCAATGGCATGTGCGGGAATGCCTTGGTAGTAGGTTGCACGGTTTGCAAGTTAGGCTACCAGCGTGTGGGTTTGGCATGTGCCAATGGCACGTACGGCCATGTTGACCTAGTTGCAAGTATTGCAAGCCTAGGGCGCTATATTTGGCGTAGGCCAAAGGCATAGCGGCTTAGAAATATGGCTTGCGACACGTGTTGGCATGTGCCAATGGCACATGCGGCCATGTTGACCTAGTTGCAAGTCTTGCAAGCCTAGGGCGCTATATTTGGCGTGGGCCAAAGGCATAGCGCTTGGAAATATGGCTTATGACACGTGTTGGCATGTGCCAATGGCACGTGCGCCATGTTGACCTAGTTGCAAGTCTTGCAAGCCTAGGGCGCTATATTTGGCGTGGGCCAAAGGCATAGCGGCTTGGAAATATGGCTTGCGACACGTGTTGGCATGTGCCAATGGCACGTGCGGCCATGTTGACCTAGTTGCAAGTCTTGCAAGCCTAGGGCGCTATATTTGGCGTGGGCCAAAGGCATAGCGGCTTGGAAATATGGCTTGCAACACGTGTTGGCATGTGCCAATGGCACGTGCGGCCATGTTGACCTAGTTGCAAGTCTTGCAAGCCTAGGCGCTATATTTGGCGTGGGCCAAAGGCATAGCGGCTTGAAATATGGCTTGCGACACGTGTTGGCATGTGCCAATGGCACGTGCGGCCATGTTGACCTAGTTGCAAGTCTTGCAAGCCTAGGGCACTATATTTGGCGTGGGCCAAAGGCATAGCGCTTGGAAATATGGCTTGCGACACGTGTTGGCATGTGCCAATGGCACGTGCTGCCATGTTGACCTAGTTGCAAGTCTTGCAAGCCTAGGGCGCTATATTTGGCGTGGGCCAAAGGCATAGCAGCTTGGAAATATGGCTTGCGACACGTGTTGGCATGTGCCAATGGCACGTGCGGCCATGTTAACCTAGTTGCAAGTCTTACAAGCCTAGGGCGCTATATTTGGCGTGGGCCAAAGGCATAGCGGCTTGGCATTGCTGCCATGGTGTGCAGTATGCGGCTTGGTTTGGCATTGTTGCCATGGTGCGCAGGGTGCGGATTGGTTTGGCATTGTTGCCATGGTGCGCAGGGTGCGGCTTGGTTTGGCATTGTTGCCATGGTGCGCAGTGATGCGGCTTGGTTTGGCATTGCGATATCCTTTTGGTTTGGTGCTTTGCCATGATGCGCTGTGGTGCTTGACTTGGTTTGGCATTGTTGCCGCCATGGTGCGGCTTGGTTTGGCATTGTTGCCATGCGCTTGGTTTGGCATTGCTGCCATGATGCGCAAAGAGATGCGGCTTTGGTTTAGCATCACGGTGCGGCTTGGTTTGGCATTGTTGCCATGGTGCGCGTGGTGCGGTTTGGTTTGGCATTGTATCCATGGTGCGCAAAGTATGCGGCTTGGTTTGGCATTGCCGCCATGATGCGCAGGAGTGCGGCTTGGTTTTTGGAATTAGGGTTACGTGTTGAAAACTCCTAATCCGGTATTTTGAAAAATACCCTATTAATTATTTACACCTGAGTTAAATGCTATTAGTTAATGTGTTGCGGGTAACACTACGTCATGGGGTTTTACGATTTTACCCCTTGTCTAAAAACCACCATCAACACCCCTAATATGGCGTTTGTTTTCAATCTAGTTTTGGTTTTAGCATTTGGAGTAGTGTTCTTGGCGTTTGCGGTTGTTGTTTTCAATCTTTTGGAAGATTTGGATATGGTCGTATCAGACATTGTTCCATGGATGGAGAAGAGACGGGTTAACCTCGAAAGCGGGATCATCAACAAACTCACCGACTACGTCATGCAGTCACACATATAACTTCACCAGAAACGTTTCAAAATTAAAAATCAAATCAATCACCTCATAATGTTGACATTTTCAGTTTCAAATCAATCCTTTTCTAGAGCAATAAATTTCGGCATAATTCAAGTAAGTTCCAAATCCTTGAAAGATTTTAATTCAACAACTAGTCAAATGCCTGAACGTGATTATAAACGGAAATACAATATTCTCAACACTGACCAGCTGATCAATAAAGAACTTGAAAACCCAGTGGTTACGGGACCCATCAATTATCATTTGGAGAGGGGAGAAAACCCAATAGGAAGAAACATTGATACAACTAAAATAGTGGATGCTGTTTATCAAGACCTTGATGTGGGAAGGAATATTTTAATGTTACAGATGCAACAACATATCAAGATCATGCGCCGATGCTCTTTATCCCCGAATGTATGAATGAGAAAAAAGTACAAACTAGGTGGAAAGTTATGGAGCGAAAGAATTACATCAAAGAAATGGTATCCCTGTTACTATGGAGCCAGTGGAAGTCCATGTAAAAATTAAACCTGATACTCAAAGGGGAAGAAGAGTATTGGCAGCTACAAATATGGGATTAATTCAGTGGACTCACAAGTACAAGAAAGCTGATGAAGAAGAGGGAGGAGGTGTAGGAAAAAGGGAAAGACAGAGAAATAATGCAACAATCTCTCATATCACTAAGAAGTCCATTCATACTCCTAGTAATGCGTACAATGCTGATACACCCATTCCAACAACAACTAAAAAGAACACTGGAAAAAATATGAAAAATCGAAATGGGGAAAAACATGATGGAAAAGGCACAATGGGAGTTCAGGTTTTTATCTCTAAACTTTATCTTAGTTTTCAACGTTTGCAATCTTACGAGTTAATTCCTTCACCTTGGGTTGGAAATTTTAACTATTCTCTTGCTTTTTTAAAAACCGCATTGTTTTAATCCCAACTCCTTGCTTGCTAAATACCCCCGTTAAACAATTAGTAATCATGAAATTTTTATCTTTGGAATGTTTGCGCTTTGGGAATAAATGCACTAGACAACACCTTAAAGAGTTAATCAGATCCAATGATCCTGATATAATTTTTAAGTGAAACCAAAAACCAGCTCAAGAAAATGAAACTTTATATTTCAAATTTCGGTTATTCTAATGCAAAGAGTTTGTGAACCGATAGGACAACGGTGGCCTTTGTTTACTCGGGAAGGATGGTATCGACATTCAAGTAGTTGAATGTAAACTTAATACTATAAACTGTGTGATCAAAATTGATGCTAGAACTAATCATTCTCTTGTTTCTTTTATTTACGGGTCTCTTGAACCTATTGTTAGAAAGGCTCAATGGGATATGATGCAAAGCTATAGCGAATCACTACAAATTCCCATGGGATGTTATGGGGATTTGAATTTCATTTTGTCACAAGAAGAAAAAGAAGGTGGTAACCTTGTAAGTCAATCTCAATTGATAATTCAAATGCTTTACTTCATAATGCTTGTCTTCATTCCCTGCCTTATATAGGAAATCCATTTACTTGGACTAATGAGTAAGGCATGGACATGAGTTGATCCTTGAAAGATTGGACAGAGTTCTAGCTAGCTTTGGATTGGATAAATAAGTTCCCTAAAGCAGCAAGTATACCACCTTATAGGTTGTAAGGTGACCACCGTCCTATTCTCCTTACTACTACTCAAAATGAAAATCCTACTCAAAACCCTTTAGGTTTAATAGGACTTGGTTTAAAGATAATACATGTAAGGATGTCATAAGATCAAGCTGGCAAAACACTCATAATGGATCTGCAGCTTTTCAACTCTGTAAGTTCTTATATGGTACTAAGCAGGAATTAAGGAAATGGAATTATGAACAATTTCGTAATATTACAACTCAGATAGCTAAAACAAAAGACCAGATTTCTTCTCTGCTAGCAAATGGTCATACCTTGTCTTCTGATAGGATTATTGATCTAAATAAAAAACTAACTTTTTGGTATGATGCAGATGATGACTATTGGAAACAGAGAGGTAAGGAAGAGTTTTTTAGAAATGGAGATAGGAATACAAGGTATTTTCACAACAAAGCCAATTTCAGGAAAAAGAAAACACAAATAGATACTTTGCAAAATGATTTAGGTATTTGGTTGTCAGATAGGAAAGATATAGCTGACACTCTTAAGTCTCATTTTCTTAATATGAGTAGAAGTACTAATCTACCTAATCCTGCCAATTATCTAGATCATATTGTTCCTTGTATTACAGCAGAGGATAACATAATGCTCACTAAAATCCCCACTCACGAGGAAGTCAAGTTCATTGTTTGTGGAATGCAACCTTGGACTACACCAGGACCTGATGGTTTTCCACCTGGCTTTTATCAGGAAATGTGGGAAACAGTTGGAGAGGCCACTGTAAGTATGGTTCAATCATTTTTTCACTCCAAGCATATGTTAAAGCAAATGAATCATAATTTTACTGCTTTAATACCAAAAGTTAATTGTCCTAAGAGTGCTGCTGATTTTAGACCAATAAGTCTGTGTAATGTGGTCTATAAAATAATATCTAAGCTTATTGCTAGTATATTGAAAACCCTTCTAAACAAAATTATCACTCCTTATCAAACCGCATTCCCATCGGTAGGTTAATCACGGATAACATAGTGATTGCTCATGAACTTATGTAAACTATGAAAAACCAAATCCCAAAAAGGATGGATGGCTGTCAAGTTGGACATGTCTAAAGCATTTCATAGGATAGAGTGGTCTTTCTTGCTAGCTACTCTTAAGAAATTAGGTTTTGTGATGACTGGTGCACCATGATGTGAACAATGTTTGTCTACCGTGGTCCACCTCCATTATGCTTAATGGTTCACCCGGGTGAGTGTTATAAGCCTCAAAGGGGTTTGAGACAAGGTGATCCCTTGTCCCCATATCTCTTTATATTATGTATGGATTCCTTCTCTGTGAGCTTCGTTAAATGCTGAAAATTGTGGTGATATTCATGGTATGAAAGTTACTACCTCTAGCCCTCCGTTTCTCATTTGTTCTTTGCAGATGATTTCCTAATCTTCACCAAGGCAAATCCTAAAGAAGCTAGACATCTAGCTAAAATCATTGAGTGATTTAGCTTATTCTCTCGACAATCTGTCCAATTTTGACAAATCAGGTATGGCCTTCAGTCCTAAAGTCCCTAATGCTGTCAAAAATGAGATTGCTAATATTTTACAGATAAAGAAGTTGGTCCTGAATGATAAATATCTTGGAGTTCCACTACTTCTTCAAAAAAATAAAATGCAAATTTTTGGTGGCCTCTTAGATAGATTTGGTGTCAAGTTACATCCTTGGCAATCTAAATTTCTTAGCCAGCCAGAGAGAACTATTCTTACTCAGACGGTGTTAGGGTCAATAGCTAGCCATCATCTTGTTGTTTTCCCAATGCCAAAAAAATTAACGGATGAAATAGATGCTATACAGAGAAGGTTTTGTTGGAACAAAAAGAAAAATGCTAGAGGAGGGTATCCTAAAAAGTGGGAGGAAGTTGCTAAACCTAAATGCCAAGGAGGAATGGGTATAAAAAGAATCAATATGTCAACAAAGCTCACGGTATCTAAATTAGCTTGGAGGATGGTTAATTCTCCGGATGATTTGTGGGTAAAAATTCTTAGCAAAGTAAATATTTTCCGATGTGAATCCTTTGCATGGTGCAGTTTCAACGAATGACTCATGGATTTGGAGGGGCATATGTGAAGGTCTGAAATATGTTAGGAGATATAGTTGTTGGGAAGTGGCAAATGGGAAAAATATAGCTATTTGGAAGGATAGATGGGTGCCCTCTATAGATAGACACTTGGATTCTAGATTCGGTTCAAAGAAACATGTGCACTGTTGACCAGCTTATGGAAGAGTCAAAAGCACTGGAATGTTAGCACACTTGAGACTCTTTTTGACCAGTGTTAATGAGATTAGGAAAATTAGAATACCCGAGAATGGTAGTGATACACTTAGATGGTTGCCTGAACACAGTGGTCTATTCACTGTGAAATCAGCCTATAGGGTTATTTTGAATGAATCTCAATCTAATATTGTCTCTAATACTGCAGGTATAGTTAATTGGAAAGCTTTCTGGAAACATAAATTGCAGCCCAGGGTACTACACTTCTTGTGGAAATGCATATCTAAGTGCCTTCCAACGGGTGATAGAATAGGGAGATATCATGGGAATAATGCTAGTAATTGTCATTTTTGTGGTTCTCATCTAGAAACAAAGATCATATTTTCTTTGAATGCAGTATGGCAAAAGAAATATGGAGATTAGCCGATAGTAATCTTGCCAATGCTATTAGCAATGTCAATTTTGATGACTGGTTGATTAACTCTTTTGTTGTTACTATTCCAAGAAATCTGCAGGGTACACTAAAAGGATTGCACAAGGCTGCTGTCATTGTGTGGCATACCTTGAAAGCTAGGTGTTGCCTAGTCTTTGAAAAGATTCAGCCCAATGCAGGGAGTATTGCCAATAAAATATCTAAATACTTGTTAGATTGGGAATCTTCTTGTCATAATCTTTATCAAAGTAACAATAACATTGTTGTTGCCCAAAATATATATTGGAAACCTCCTTTACCTGATGTACTGAAAGTCAATTTTGATGCTGCTTTTGATACAGAAACTAGTAATGCAGGACTAGGACTAATCATTAGAGATTTTGCAGGTGCGCAATATGGAACTCGATCTTGGTCAACAACGACAATGAATGTAGAGGAAGCGGAAGCGGCTGGAGCTTTAATGGCTGTTCAATGGGCTAAGGAGATAGGGATCAGAAAACTTCATCTAGAAGGAGATTGTCAAAATATAATACGGGCAATCAACGATGCAAGAAATTCAGTCAAATGGACCACCAACAGCTGGATTGCGGATATCTTAGCTTATTTAAATAATAATTTTGAGTTTTGGGTATGTACTTTTGAACCAAGAGATGCAAATAATGCAGCGCATCAACTAGCTAAGCATGCGATAAACACAAGTAGTAGGTCTAGTTGGTTTAATGATTGTCCTTTTGGATGGCTGAATACATTCAGCAAGATTTGAACAATATGTCAATTTGATATTAAATGAAATAAACTATCTTTCTTATTAAAAAAAAAAAAAAAAAAAAAAAAAGACTTTACCCGTCAACGACGTTAATCACACTCTATATAGCCGGAAAACATACTCCATGAGTGTTAATCATACTCCATGGGCCTTAAACGCACTCAATGATCCTTGCCTTTAATCGTACTCCATCGTGACAGAGGACTTGCCCTTGGTGATACTCTATCATGACAGGATTTTCCATGGTTGTCTTGTGATGACAGAGGATTTGCCATGGTTGTCTTGAGAAAGAGGACCTACCATAACTAAAAACCAACCGCCACTTCTAGTACTACCAAAACCACGTCCGTTGCATGTGTATTTGTCCCTTGGTTTTATGGAGAAAGATGACCTATCATGACTACATAACAAGTGATACAGCTAATAACATTAGCCTTATACTTTTCAAAGTCTTTTATCTAACGGGTCAAGCAGGGTATCTGTGACTGTTCTTACGTGCACTACTTTACACTCGCGCTTGCTCTACTTTTAACTGTTATATAAGTCTTCTTCATCTACCTCTTTTACCATGTATCTTGTGTTTCCTTCCTCAAATATTTCTCATGGAATCTGTTTCTTGCAAATGGCTTTTACTTTCATTTCTTTGCCTTTCTTGGGCACACTCTGGTATGCAATCATCAAAATGCAGTACTTTTTTTTTCCCCATTTTTTTGTTGCTTTCTCAGTTTCAGAAATGGGCATGTTAGTAAATTTGTTCTTTGGTTTCAGCTTTGTGCGCCGTGGATGGAGTGAAAGGTGGGAAAGTAAGAGGTGTGAGCTTGGGTAATTGGTTAGTTGTTGAAGGATGGATGAAACCTTCACTATTTACGGACATTCCCACAGCAGATCTGCTTGTAAGTATTGTGTAATTTTCATTTTGCGTGATTTTGCTTAAGTTCTTTTAATTTTGGTGGTTGCGTATTTATCGAAGTTTATGTGCACTTAGGATGGAACAAAGGTTTGGTTAAAGTCTTTGAAGTTAAACAAGTATGTGAGTGCAAAGAATGGAGGAGGTGCAGGTGTGTCTGTCGACATAGAAAAAGCCGACAATTGGGAAACCTTCAGAGTAAGAAAGTCACAGAAATTTGATACTCCTTTTTTGTCCTCTTTGTGTATCCCTTAGGCCAAGCAGTTGAGATGCATTGTGAGATCGTGTAACTAGCTACTTTGTTTTGCAGTTATGGAGGGTTAATGAATCAGTTTATCAGTTTCGTACTATAAACGGACAGTTTCTATCATGTGCTGGACAAGGGGGCTCGGTCACTGCAACATCAAATTTATCATCTTTGAAAGAAACATTTACGATCGAAAGATCCAGCTTTTTTCAAGTTATTATCAAACACTCTAGCGGTAAATATCTGCAGGTATGGTACTCTCAGGAATTTAAACTTTGCACTTGACATTCGGGTTGTTGTAATTCATGTCTGAATATTTTGTATTTTAGGCGTCTTCTGGAAATGAGCTCAAAGCAGATTATGTTGGGAAGCCAGGATTTAATGATGGTAACGCAGCCATATTTAATATGACTATACATGGTATCATGCAAGGAGAGTACCAGCTCTCCAATGGGTATGGACCTGATAAAGCAAAACAAGTGCTCACTGTAATTTTTTATATCCCTTAGTTTTTAATATCCCACAACCTCACTGTTGTTCTTTCCTTTTTTTTTTTTTTTTTTTTGATCAGCAAACATAATAATATTAGTTGGCACACAAGCCATGTGCGCGGGCGGAGACAAAAAAATGAGAGAAAAAGCAAAAGATATAAAATAAACTGAAGAAAAAAAAGTTCTTATAACACAATAAATCAACAAGAGAAGAAGTAACTTGCCGCATCTAAAAACATTTCTTGAACTCCAACTTGCGGACTAAAAAAAGAAAGTCCACTGCTATCAATTAATTATGAGACTCCTCCACATTAGTTAAAACCATTATGATTGTTCACAAGTTTTTAAACATTCCTTGACAATCTGTCTTCGGAGAAGGGAAGCCTAATCTCATAAGAGAACCTATCTCCATAAGACTAACTGCTGAGATCTTATTAGGATCATTAACAAGTGTTTGGAAGGTTCTTTTGTTTTATACTTGAAGTAACATTAGGAAAGAGTCCTATTAGCTTTTGATTTCAAGCTCGGAGGATTCTAAAATTAGTTTCATACTTGAAGTAACATCAGCTTTTAATTACCTGCATGGTTATTCCGTAGTAATGCATTCTTAGCTTGTAAATGAAAAGTTATGACTTAGCGGTTGTTGAGGGAATTTGAGTGCGGTATAAACCACTAGATGAAAGGGGACAAGATAGAATATGGATGATCTTTAAAAATGTTATTTGAACTGCAGGATCATAGGAACAGCTACATTACACGAGAGGACTTTCAGTATCTTAGCCAGCACGATATAAACGCCGTGAGGATTCCTGTTGGGTGGTGGATTACCAAAGATCCAAATCCACCAGCTCCTTATGTTGGGGGGAGTTTGGCAGCTCTAGATAATGCTTTCAAATGGGCAAAGTGGGTCTCTCTTTCCCAATTTTCTTGTCATCCTCGTTCCTATTATTTGAACATTAACTGAAACTTGTTTTGTAGGGAGTTTGACATAAAATGCATAATCAACCTTCACGCAGCTCCCGGTTCCCAAAATGGAAAGGAGCACAGTTCCAGTCGTGATGATATTATTGACTGGACGAAATCGGATAATATCCAGAAAACACTTGAAGTTATAGAATTCCTAGCTACCAAGTACATATGTTTATCTCTAGCTATAACTTGTTATTGCTCGGTTATCTCTAGCTATAACTACTCTTACAACAGTCATAATTATATATTGACAATTGGTTGTAGTTCTTGGACACCTTTATCGTGTTTCTGTCTGCTCCTAATGAGCATGCCATCTTTCATTTGCAGGTATGGAAACGATACATCTCTTCTGGGGATTGATCTTTTGAATAACCCTGATGTTTCTTTTGATGCGTTACAGAAGTACTACGAAGATGGATATAACATTATAAGGAAACATTCATCCAAAGCTTATGTAATAATGTGTCAGTTGAGCTCGGGAGACCAGGACCCAGCAAACCTTTATCGTGCCAACACTGGTAAATCAAACGTAGTATTGGACTTGCACTATTATAATCTCGGCAGTACCTTCGAAAATATGACCGTACAGGAGAATATCAATTACTTATATAATACCAGGAAAACCCAAATGAATTCCCTAAACTCTTCTGATGGACCATTGCTGTTTATTGGTAAGGCTTTATTGGCAGAAACATATTTTTTGTTTTTATTGGAAGTTCTTATTTATAAACAAGAAAGGTACGTAATTTGTGCATATTGAGATTAAAAACTGATGTCTATATGTATTTTCTTGTAAACAGGGGAATGGGTGAACTTTTTCGGCAAAGGAGAGCATTCTCAGAGGGAATATCAAGAGTATGGTAGTGCACAGTTAGATGTGTATGGTGCAGCTTCTTTTGGATGGGCATATTGGACACTCATGAGTGTGAAAGATCATTGGTCACTCAAGTGGAACATCGACAACAATTACCTCCAGTTAGCTGCTCCTATAACTGCAGGTAATGACCCACCCCTCGATTGACTCCTATTTCCGTCACTGAACTTGAGGTTCATAGGAATGAAATTATTATGATTTTCTATTCACTCACATATTAAACTTCAGCTGCGAATTTGTAGCATTCTACCATCTTAAGCCGTTCTTTGGAAATCCTAATGTAGACTCTCCTAATCACCTGGCCGAGAAAGAAATAACCAAGAAAAATCACAACTAGGAAACCAGAATGCAACGAAGGTCACTTAGGGTTTCCAAATTAGGTTTGAAAGATTTTTGTTTGCATAAAAAATGGATTCAATAACATTGTCCTCAACAACAGAAAAAAAGGTTTCCTGCTGCTGTGGTAGCCAAAAGGTCTTTGGATGAGAGGCTTCTCCACCTACACCACCTCTTTAAGACCATTCTCAATAAGACAAGTCTCATCTAACTTCTCACTTGTTTCCTGTGCAATATGCAAAGGTACTAGCTTAATCGGTTCTTCATCTCCTCGGCCACCTTCATTAGTAGAATTTACACCAATTCCAAATGGAACCAATGCCACAGTGTAAGTGGTAGGTTCTTCATCTCCTCGTGCATCACTTTCACGCATATCATTCTTCCTTTTAGATTGCCATTGCATATACTTGCGTCAAGAGCTTATGTTTTAGTTTCATTAGATTCATATTATTTGTAGATTCTTACACTCAAAGTTCTCAGCCGAGTAATGCTTATTGGGTTGAAAAACACTGCATGGTAAGTGGAAAAACGACTAAATTTTTTTGACGGCCTTTGGCCGCTTGCGGTCACATTTTAAAAAATCTCAATTATCTCAAAAAATCTATAGATAACGTTCATGAATGTTGTAAATTAGCTTGTGAGGCTACATGGCTTATGCTTTTGACTCTGATTTATGATAACACATCATAACCCACAATATATAAATAATTTAACGATCTAGTGCTGAGATAATCTTACTCTAGTGCTGACACATTAATTTGTATTTGAGCGATCAAATATATTTCTAGCATGAATTTTTGCTTACTACGTCTTCAATATTCTCAGTCAAGAAGGTGATAGTATGGAAGATCGCTGTACCTGTTTGCATTTTGGTGGCAATTATTATGTGCGTCTTAGGCTACATTTATCTGTTCAAGAGAAATAAGGCTCATAAAAGAGGTACGTATCTCTTTCTTTTTTCATTATTAATGACAAGTAGTGAGCACGTGCGATACACGTCGGCAACGTTAATTTTCCATTCCATAAAATGTGGTACCTTCATTTTATTTTTCACTTTAGCCTAATATTAGGTAAAAATGGAAAGAAAAAAATTTAAAAGTACCACTTCTAATGAAACAGAGGTACTCTTTCGTAACGAAGTTAAAATCTATAGACTCTTCTAAGTAATTTTATAGTATATCAAATGAAGTATTTGAGCATTATGTAGGCAACATATAAAAAGTACATAAGTTTTTTCAATTTACCTTTAAATTATAGCTATTTTCTCGGAGAACTATAAATTTATTAAAAAGTAAAAATTTGATATGGTTATTTATACTCGTTGCATAGGTGATTGAAAGAGCTTTCCAAATATATAAAATTCACAAAAATCCGACGTACCATTTAGAAGATACGAAGTTTTTAAATATTTATCTTTATTTTTATAAAAATGGCATTTTTGTAAATAAACGATTTCATATGTTATTATTTTTAAGTCCCTATTCTGTTAAGCATTTCAGTCCTTATTTATATGTCTTAACTAAACAGTCCCTACATTTTAGTCCCTAATCCGTTTGGTGAACCATTTTCCGTTTGGTGAACCAAAAAAGGAGTAAGGATTTCAATTAAGCTTGCTTGCCTTAAAGAGGGGGAGATAGTACATTATATCAAACAAGACCATAATGTTGTTTGTGCGTACTGTCACCAATGAACTCACTTTTCTTTGTTCATGAATACCCAGAAAGCTTGAAAGGACTCCAAGGGGTGTTGACAGATTTGATGAAATCCAAGGCTACCTACAACGACACTCCGGATAACTCGTTTGATGATGGTCAGACAGAAGGAGAAACACAAGAATTGCAAATATTTAATTACACTTGTTTATCTAATGCTACAAACAACTTCTGTTTGGCAAATAAATTGGGAGAAGGAGGTTTTGGGCCAGTTTATAAGGTAAGTTTACATGTGCCTGATTATTATATCAATAGGGTCAACTTATTGGACATTTCTAATCACTACATATATATGGAGGATGGTTTTTAGGGTAAATTGCAAAACGAGAAGGAAATAGCAGTGAAACGACTGTCTAAACACTCTGGACAGGGTATTGAAGAGTTCAAGAACGAGGTTGTATTGATCTCCAAACTTCAACACCGTAACCTTGTGAGACTTTTGGGTTGTTGCATTCGAGGAGAAGAATACATGTTAATTTATGAATACATGCCCAAGGGTAGCCTGGATTTGTTTCTATTTGGTTCGTTTCTTTTCTCCTATGATATTCAACCTACAAGCTACATTATCAAAATTCCTTTCAAATTTGTTCCATCTTTCATCAAAATTCCTTTCAAATTTGTTCCATCTTTCCAACATATGCTACTTTCATTATTAATCGGTTTTCCAACACAGCTAATTCAAGAATGTTTACACTGGCGACAGATCCAAGTAAGAAAGGACAACTAGATTGGGCTAAGCGCTTCAACATTATTGGAGGGATTGCTCGGGGCCTTCTTTACCTTCACCGTGATTCTCGTTTAAGAATTATTCATAGAGATCTCAAAGTCAGTAACATCTTATTGGATGAAAACATGACCCCAAAAATTTCAGACTTTGGAATGGCACGTATTTTTGGCGGTGACCAAATTATTGCTGAGACAAATCGAGTTGTTGGTACATTGTGAGTCAGATGTCTTTAGTTTATAGTCTTAAATTTTGAATAGTGCCTCGCCTTATTTACCTATTATATAACATGTGGTCGCGATCAAATGCAGTGGTTACATGTCTCCAGAGTATATAATGGGAGGCACATTTTCTGAAAAGTCAGATGTCTTTAGTTTCGGAGTGTTGATACTAGAAATCATCAGTAGTAAGAGAAATAACAGCTTCTACAATCCTGAAAAACCTATAAACCTCCTACTTCATGTAAGTATTTATATTCGTCAACTTCAGTAAATTTATGTCACATGGACTATTAGCTTTCATATAATTTGAAATTTGTGTTTCAGACTTGGAAACTTTGGAATGAAGGAAATTGGTCAGAGATTGTGGATGAGGCTTTGGGTGATTTATATTCTCCATTAGAAGTGGAAAAATGTGTACATATCGGTCTCTTATGTGTTCAGAATAGAGCAATAGACAGGCCAACCATGACTGAAGTAGATATCATGCTTACCAGTGAAACTAATCGTCCATCTCCTAAAGAACCTCCGTATACTTTCCCAACATCATCAGATAAGTCAGATTCGGGGCCAAATCTCTGCTCAAATAATTATGTCACTATCACTGCAGTTCAAGGTCGATAGGAGGCCAGAAATATAGTTCAATCATTGGAAGTTTAGAACATATATGTTATCAACTAGGTAATAACTTCAGAATTGTTATTTTGGAATTGCATATCAAATGTATAATATTATGGTATTTGTGTCTGGAAAAACAAATAAAGTTAGATCAAATATATTCATATGTAAAGTTACATTAACTAAGGAAAAAAAACTAAGCGAAGGTTAATTTCACGAAATAACTAAATCTATATAAAATAAAATAATTCTCCTCGATCCTCGGTGAACATTACCTCTTACACTAGTCCAGAAGGGGCTATAAATGACGAATGAAGTCTGTTATAAAACATGGTTTATCACGGTTTTCATCATTATTGAACCGTTATTTATTTGGTGTGACTCTTTATAAATGACAAACAAAGAACGTTATTAAGTACGACGTATAAAATTTGTGATTTAAAATCACGTACATAATCTGTTATCAAGTATCACGGTTATTGTATGTAACATAAAATAACATTTGATTTATGTTATAAAGAAATCACGGTTATTATTTGTGAAAATTAATAACGGTTGATGCATGTCACTAAAAAAATACGGTTTTTATATGTTAAATAAAATAATGGTTCTTATCCGTTATAATTCCAGGTATTTTCATTTATAGAAATTACCAATTCTAACGAGTCAGTTCCGTCATTTTCCGGCCACTGATTCAGATTTTGGCATTCACATTTTGGGAATCCGAAATTCATTCGGAATTATGAAATCAGTTCAGAATTATATTTGGGGTATCAGAAATTCACCCATGATTAAAAAAAGTAGATGTTAAACAAATTGACTTTATTAATTAACTTTATAATTATTTTCTAAAAGAAAATAAAATATTCAAACATAAATCCGAAGACATATCCTAACAACTCCAACTCCAAGTTACATCCTGAAAATTTAAAAAGTGATGAATCTGCTGTCACTGCAACTCTAACTTGATCGCTCCCCTACATGCTACAGTAGTCACATAGGTCTTGGGCCATTTGATAAACTCACCTCTTGAAACATCCCAAAGTACAACATCATCATCTCTATCGCACAACATCGCACTTGGATCAAAGATTTCCTCAATCATACAGTCGTAGTGGTCATCCATCAGTAACTTGCAAGTGCAACAGCCTTTTTCCTGAAGTTCCTCAAACAGCAAAGACCAAAGGACGAAGGTGCGCTGGGATCCCAATACCCTGTATATGTAACAAGACAAATTTTAAGATACCATGATAGATTAAAATATCAAGGACCTCCCGGGCCGGTAACAAAACTTATTAACAAAATAACAAAATGGATGGTTAATTACGTATTCTTCTTCAACTTCAATGGATGGTTACGTATTTGTCTTCAACTTCAATGGATCACATGGTTGACTCAATAAAATTAGGAGGCTTAAGCATGATAAAAAAAAACTACCACTATCCATTCTACATATTCCAGATATATCAATCAATGTTTATTAGTAGTCTATAGACTCATTAGTTCGACCAAAGTAGCCGAGATCAGTAGAAAATAATGGAATAAATGGAAACACCAGCGAAGTAGGACCATATATTACTTTTTTTTTTATGCCTTAGACTAGTGGTCCCTAGACTACATCCAAACTCCTTAAATTGGAGTGGATTTTCAGCAATTACAGGGTTCGAACCCCTACCTCCGCAGTAGGAGGGAGCATGCCAACCACCAGACCACTTGGTGATTGGCAGGACCATATATTACTTCAGCAAAATAAAAATGTATAAAATGTGCTCAATATATAGAATCCGCCTCCGATGAACAGAACTTACCTAAATTGTTGGGAACATTAATTCCTTTAGCCTGCAGCATTGTTAGAGTCGCAAAGAATTCTTAAACACTGCCCAACAATTCAACTTTTGGGGGAACATCTCTAGAACTATGCAAACTGTCGATGCATTGAGAAGAAGCTCAGTCATCCTACAAATGTGAACAACATGACTTAAAATTAAATTTGATATTATTCAAAGAAGTCTAATATGAATACAATATAAAACATGTTCCAAGGGAAGGACACATACCAAGTTGTTGTAAAAAATCCCCAACTTCCTCACTATTCAGACTAGTTGCTATCCAGGGAAATAATATCCTTCATTGTATCCCATCTGTTTCTAGACAAAAAGCTGGGTACTCATGCTTTAAAATTAAATCACTTTTTCGCCTGTCATGCCAAATAAGAACAGCTCCTCCATTTCGAATAGGCAACTGTTGTTATCGAATTTCAAGCTACATGTTGCTAGAAGTTTGTGTTGCGTAGGCTGTCAATAAACAAACAAAAACACATAAGTTTATCATGGGTATATCTACGGACAACTGCCATTGTATTTTTGGTCGCATAAGCTGACAAGCTAGTGTAGACTAATCTTAATATGTTCTCGGGCTCTCCTTACATGGTGATTATATGAAGTGTAGAGGAAAAATAATTACCTAGTACTGAAAGATCATTGATCTTGTGAACAAGCATTCAATCTCAGCTAACCAGCTAACCCTCCCTCTTCTTTTTTCACTCTTCTTTTTCTTCTTCTTTTTTGATAAGGTGGACTAAATTGCTTGGCTTGGGGAACTAAAAGGCTGGACTTGGTGGACTAAAGTGATACTTTTTACTTGGGCCAAGTTTAGTCAACATGTGCTTCCGCCCCTGTATACAGGCCTAACACACCACTAATATTTGTGGTCTACAAACTCTATGGCTATGCATCATGGCACATAAAGTATAAGGAAAGGCGGAGAGGCTCAGATGGGACAATGGCAGAGATTTGGACGACAAAGAGCAAGAGTGTGCAGCAGAAGTTGCCTAAAAAATAGTAGATATGCATTTGGTGGTTATTATTCGCTAAACCTAACTCGGAATTACCGTAATCAAATCACAAAGAAAACTAGATGAAAATAATCAGTTTTACAATAGAAATTCAAAAATAGTCACTGATCCTATGTGACGTAAGTTCAGATTAATCCAAAAATAGTCAGATCTGCATCTTTTGAATCAAAAGACATAAGTTGTTTAGCAATAAACCATCATTAGATTGTATTATTACAACACTACAACAATCTATGTAACCCAAGTTCAGATTCAATCAAAGAGTATGAACTCATGCATCTTTCCAATCAAAAATCATAAGTTATTCAATTATAAATAAGAGTAAAAAAGATATACCTTGGATGTTTTTGATCTCTGAACTACTAATCCCCCCAAAAAAGATCTATCTCTTAACATCTCGGAATTGATTAGGGTTGAACTTATGGTTGTTCCAAAACACCAAGCGGGAATAAATCCCGCCCAAAATAATTTTCGTTTGATTTCATTGTTAGGGTTCAAATCGAAAAGCAAAATTGACCGAGATTATTATCGCTAGATGCTCTTCTTCCGTACCTTCTCAATAGATTTTTGTTTACATAGATTTTCATCCAACGGAGATGAAGAAATATTTCCAAAATTGCAGAATAAATCTTCTCTGAATAACCCCTAATTTTCTGCCAGAATATCAGATTGAGGAGAATTTTTTTTTTTTACTTAAGATAGAAATAGGGATGAAGTGAGGAAGAATCGTTGGATCTAGACTTTGAGGAGAAACTTCTTTTACATTGTTAACATCAAAGACACGCGTCCTCTTGTGTTTTTTTTAATAGGCGCACAAGTCTTTTTATTTTAAAGCTTGCCTTGACTAGGGTTGACCGACACCAATAATTTTTAAGCTTGCCATGACAAGGGTTGACCAACACCAATAAAAAAATGTAAAGGTTTTTTGTTAAATTAGTTTGTGAGTATAATAAAATTATATCGGCACACAAATTTAATTAAAAATATCAATTGGAGTTACATAATATGTTTTAATAGATGCGATGATTTCCGGTCTCGCTTGTAATCAGGTCGATCTTTAGATATGGCATGTTGTAGCCATAGGGGTAATTGTCGAGTTTCGCTCATAATTATGAAAAAAACGGAACTTCATCATTTTGAATTGAGAAGATTTGCGACAAAGTTTAGTTACATAATTAAGAATCGAGACTTCAGTTGAAAATTTTACCGAGTTGGAACAAGTTCGAGCAAAACTGAAGAAACCGAAACTTCATCGTTTCGAATTGAGATGTGTCAAAATTTATTTACATAATCAAGAACCGAAAATTCGGTTGAAATTTGACCGAGGTGGAACGATTCGAGCGAAATTGAAGAAACCGAAAATCATCCTTTCGAATTGAGAAGATTTGTGTCAAAATTTAATCCATAATCAAGACTCGACAATTCGGTTGAAAATTTGACCGAGTTGGAACAAGTTCGAGAAAAATTGAGGAAACCGTAACTTCATCATTTCGAATTGGGAATATTTGTGTCAAAATTTAGTCCATAATCAAGACTCGACAATTCGGTTGAAAATTTGACCAAGTTGGAACAAGTTCGAGAAAAATTAAAGAAACCGGAACTTCATCATTTCGAATTGGGAAGATTTGTGTCAAAATTTAGTTACACAATCAAGACTCGAGACTTCAGTTGAAAATTTGACCGAGTTTGAACGAGTTCTAGCGAAACTGAAGAAACTTCATCATTTTGAATTGGGAAGATTTGTCAAAATTTAGTTACATAATCAAGACTCGAGACTTCAGTTGAAAATTTGACCGAGTTGGAACGAGTTAGAGTTAAACTTAAGAAACCAGAACTTCATCATTTCGAATTGGGAAGATTTGCATCAAAATTTAGTTACATAATCAAGAATCGAAAATTCGGTTAAAAATTTGACGGAGTTAGAACGAGTTAAAGCAAAAATAAAGACACAAAACTCATCCTTTCGAGTTGAAATATTTGCGTCAAAATTGAGTTCCATATTCAACACTCGACAATTCGGTTGAAAATTTGACCGAGTTGGAACGAGTTCGAGCAAAACTGAAGAAACCGGAACTTCATCATTTCGAATAATTGGGAAGATTTGTGTCAAAATTTAGTTACATAATCAAGACTCGAGACTTCAGTTGAAAATTTGACCGAGTTGGAACGAGTTAGAATTAAACTTAAGAAACCAGAACTTCATTATTTCGAATTGGGAAGATTTGCGTCAAAATTTAGTTACATAATCAAGAATCCAAAATTCGGTTAAAAATTTGACGGAGTTAGAACGAGTTCAAGCAAAAATAAAGAAACCGAAACTCATCCTTTGGAGTTGAAATATTTGCGTCAAAATTGAGTTCCATAATCAAGACTCGACAATTCGGTTGAAAATTTGACCGAGTTGGAACGAGTTCGAGCAAAACTGAAGAAACCGGAACTTCATCATTTCGAATTGGGAAGATTTGTGTCAAAATTTAGTTACATAATCAAGACTGAGACTTCAGTTGAAAATTTGACCGAGTTGAAAAGAGTTCGAGCAGAACTGAAGAAATCGAAACTACATCATTTCGAATTGGAAAGATTTGAGTCAAAATTTAGTTCCATAATCAAGACTCGAAACAATTGAGTTGAACCGAGTTGGAAGCTTAGTGTCCAAATTTAGTTACACAATTGTAATAAATATAAAAAATAATGTTTCAAATTAATTGCAACTCAATATTTTAATCATAATTGAATATCTTAATAAAATGGATTAATTTCAACTAAGACCCAAGGTAAAAAAAATTCAAGAAATACATTAGGAAAAATTTCAAAGTAACATTTTTATCATAATGAAAAATTCCACTCAAAAACAATACTAATAATTGTTATCGGGAGCCATTGCTGGGACGCTTACTAGTGTTGAACTTCCGCCTCTCCTAATCTTCCTGTAGCATCATAATTAATAATCAGTACAACACTTTGATAAAATGAAGCAACAATTCAATTCAAAAAACTTAAACCTACTTCTTCTGAATTACTGTTATCATTTAAGCCCGCTGCCGTTAGGGAAGATTCTTTAGCTATGCCAGTAAAGTCAAAAGGATCCTCAAAAGCATTCACATAAGTACCTCGTCGTATTGCAAAAATTGAGCCGACTGCCGTGGTGCATCCATCCATTCTTTGCTTGGAGGTGTAATAGACATCACTTCAAGTAAACTAAATGAGATATATGAAATAAAACAACAAGATCCTATCACGTGAGTGACAAAAGATAGCAAAATCGGAAAGAATGAAGTATGCTAATCCAAACAGTCAAATTCAAAAAAAAAAAAATCAAGTTAACAGACATCACTTCAACATCGTAGGCCAGATTGCATCAAACAAACTACTAAAACAACTTAATAGGAACAAAATCAGCACAAAAAATCTTAAAATGCTAAACTAGAATCTGAAAAATAATAGATTAGGATATAGTGATGCTAACTGAATAAGAAGCTCCTATACCACAACTGCACAATCGGAGAGATTTCTCCGTGTCCAGTGAACCAGCACCAAAATTTCGGGACTCCATACATCCACCAGTCGACCAGCTCCTTGTCTCGCTGCCATCTCAGCCAACTACCCTGTCCATCTCAGAACTGAGCTCCATCGACTGCACAACAGCACCACTCTCTACTGCAGCTGCTTGTCTCGTTGCCATGTCTCCTCTAATTTCAGTTCACCGGCAACTTCTCTGTAGCCTTTCAATCCGCAGTTCCATGGAAGAATGGCAACTCTAACCCTGATTTTGCAGCTGCATCTCCATTCACGTGTGTAAATCATTTTCAAACTCTGAAGACCCATAATCTCCACCAAACCAGCACCAACAATCCAACCCCGTTGTTTGTTGCTGAACCTGGAAAGCATTAATCATCTGAGACTGTCAGCTCTCCTCTCGGCTACACCACCAGACGAAAAGACTTCACCTGCACTTCTTTGCCCATCGACCACTGCTGCCTGCAGTGCACTTCAGCCAGTCCATATTCTTCGATCACCCTTGCAACCGATTCCAATCAACCCATCTCCGCCTTCAAATAAATTCAGCCATCACAGATCTAAACCCCCATATCAATCGATGTTGCTGTAGAGATTTGCTCGATGGAGTACTCGCTGCCATCTTCTTTCATTTATATCCAATTTCGGATCACGGGAAACCCCACAGATCCGTTGCTGCTGCTGTAGGTATATCTCGAACAATAACCTTCAGTTAAATTAAATTTCAGGCAACAGCCCGTACTGATTCACCCATCGAACTGTTGAACACCTAAACCCTTTCTTCGTCTTCATGTTGCTCTGTGGTGTCCTTTCATCATCAGTATCTCTATGAAGTCCAGATCTCGCACTGTTATAAGCTTTCTCCGTGTCTAGTAACTGCACAATCCTAAAATGCAAAACTAATGCTTTACAATAGCAGCATCGTGTTCACTGACAGGTCTTGTAGGAAAAAATATTGTTGGCTCTATAATGGGAATTATGGGCTTTGGAACTTTCGGTGCAATAAGGAGTATTGCTTTTTGCTCCTTGAAGTAGCCGAATACAAGAAATTTGTACTATCCAGAACCACACACTTTCAAATGAAATTGTAGTTCTGAGCTTCTGTTTCTTAGTTTCCATGCTTTTGAAGCTCACTGACTCATCATTGATCACATTATAGCATTCACCAGACTTCTAAACAGTTTATGAAGATTTTAATTTTTCAAACATGTATTGCAGGGTTTGATGAAGATGGAAACTGAATTCTACTCAATGATTTTTACTGAGGAGAAATTTACCTTAAGCTATTGCAAATGCTAATGCTAACGCGTATGACTATTTATCTGTCTAGTAAATTATCACCACTGTAGAATAGAGGAAGGTGCTACAATTGCTGCAACCTTTTCATGAATCAATAATTTTGTCTAAATTTAGGCTACACATACTACAAAAATTGGGTATCACGGGAGCCAGACACGAAGAAGTAGAGGCTAAGCTTCACAGCCAGCTTTTCATACATCTACATCCAACTAAGATCATTGTGAAGCTTGTGCTCTTACTCAAAAATTGCTCTCTTGAGAAGAACACCCAGGAAATACTTAGGTTTTAGCAGCTCTCAGCTAGAATTTATTAACCAGGTATAACACAATAAAGGCAATCCATATGCCATACTCTCATCAAATCAACAGACAAGTTGCAGAACCAATTTATCAAACCAAAATCTTTGCAAAAATCGATTCTTAGAATAGATTTGAAAACCCAATTTTTTGATTAACCAGACAGAAGCTTAATCGAAAAAGGGAATTGAAACTTACTTTAAGTTGATATCTTCTTCTTCTCCGATCTCCTCTTAGGTTTGTCTAGCAAAATAACAGAGAGAAGGGTTTGAAGAAGTGAATTCAGAAACCAATTTCATTCAATCAAACTAATCAAAATCATTCCTTCCCAATTTCTACCTTAACCAATTTATCAAATCAAAATCTTTGGATGTACAATTTTGGTCACCAAAATCAATTTTTAGGGACCAGAGCAACACCCAGATACAAAGATGACAAGGATTTGAAACTTACTCGATACCTTCTTCTTCTTTTAAGTTAGAGCTTGGGTAGTTAGGTTTCCGGAGGGAAAAAAACGGACTGCGGGGGGAAGAGATGAACTCAGAACTTGTCTTCTGGTTCCGGGATGTTAACTGTTTTTCTAGTATGGAACCGATAAGGCTCTATGGATTTATGGCAAGTGAGCCGGTGTCTATGCTAAGCCATTGGTTAGTTATTTTTGTGGTGCTTAACAGAATATTATGGGGGGGGCGTATTAAAACTTATGATATTCGACAGATTTATTCCGTGATATAATAGTTCAGGAAAAATCACATACCTATAAATTTATCACATTGGAGAATAACGGTTTTTTTGTGTTAAATGATGGGTCCCACTATTTTTATAATATATGACATTATTTGTTTGTAATATCCCAATTACGCAATTAATCTGTCATTTAAAAACGTGATTTATGGCCCCTTCTGGACTAGTGTTATATAATATTATATTCTTTATAACAGCCTTGCAAATGGAGACAATGATAGGCCAGTCATTCCCAAAATAATTCTCGATCCTCAGTGAACATGACCTCTTATATAATATTATACAAGCCTCTAACCCGGTGCATACGCACCGGATGGATAACATAAGTGGAATAGTATTCCATTACACAGTAACTTATGATTATGGATGAGCTCGATAAATGTAATTGTTCATGCGAATTTCTTACAAAAATAATATGCAGTGCCAATGGTATCGCAGAAAAGCATTATAAATCTAAAAAAGCCATTTTTTGAAAATAAAAAATAGAACTAATAGGTTTAGTGTAAAAATCCAATGACTAAGTTGTGCGTATTAAAATATGAGCCATTCCAAGTGTTTGTATAGGACCGATCATGCATATTATTCGCTATACAACCCGCAGTAACACTCATTTTGCTATTATATATGATCAGGATATATATAATTAAGCGTGTACAACCATTGAAAACGAAATGTTTAATTTTGAAAAAAATGTTCAAAATAAATCCCAAAGTTGCATCTTCTTATTCTTTACTACGATACAAATTGCACTGATAAGTTTCAAAATAATCGAACAAAATATGTGTTCGTCCAAGAAACAAATCTAATCTAAAAAATCTGACTATTCCACTACTAATAACAATTAAAACTATCTCCCTAAAACATACTCCTAGAGACAACACACCCATCTTTGTGCATCTATCAAGACCTTTTATCTTCCACAAACTCTTCTTTGTTGGCTCCCATTAATATACTTACTTCACTGCCTTCTTTGAAGTTAAATACTTCAAGCTCAAAACCGGGTGATTGTCGCGAGATCTAACAGTCTAAAGTGAATAGTAATTTCTTGTCGAACCATAGTAAATTAGAACGTAAATAGGCCAAAAACTATGTGTGCGAGATCAACATGTTTAGTGGACTGATACAGTAAGGACAAATTACAAAATGAGAATAGATTTTTTGTGTACTTGTTTTGTTAAATATCTTGCAGTGAGACAATGTAATTGCTCATTCATAGTATCATCTAATTTTTCAATTCTGGAAAACCTTTTGTGTGCGAAACTGTTGGCCATGTGACCCAATACGCCTATGCTTGACTTATGAAGAAAATTTTGCAAAATATTGTTTAAATCTTGACAGTACTTAGATTTTATCTTAAAACTAATGTTTAGATTTTTAGTAGTATATATTCCTAATACTCTTTCGTCACACTATCCTGCAAACGTACTTTGTTGTTCTTCATTTTTGTACAGAATAAATAGTCACTGATACTTCTTCCATGTTGCATAGAGTCAAAATTAATAATCAAATCTTAATTAAAATGAATACTATGGGATACTTACCGTACATCTGGTTGTACTTCTTCTACCTCGCATAGAATAAGTACGTTGGGTTTTTGATCATGATTGTGCATCTTCATCAAGTGCTAGTACTGTGTGAAATATGTGTGATCCTTGACATACAAAATATTGTATTTTCTTTGAAAAGCTTTCATTACACTTGAATATTCCATGCACCGAAAAGTATCATCAGTTTTCAAGATCCTTCTGTAATTTGCTCGTGAAATGTGAGAGAGTTTTGCGTAAAATAAGAGAGAAAGAGTTAGTATTAGATTGTGTTAGCCTTTATATGTTCCCATGAAGAGTCGTATCCATTGCATTATCCTGTCGAAACCTGTTTACAAAAGCTTGCCAAAAGACGCATCTACTCTATTCGAAAACAGTTGGACCCTTTTATTACACTTGGGAACATAATTTAATGGAACGGTGTCAGTAAGAAACCTCAAACTTGAAAAGATACCTTTGTAATTGAATTTGCACTATTGAATTCTTCATCACAATTTGCCTTTACAGGTTAAATCATCATTGTCTCGTCCTTTTGTCGTTCCGACAAAAATCGTCTTCCATTTTTCTCTTCTTTTTTTCTCTTTTTCGTTCTAGCGCAATACTTCTTCTTAAAGGGCATTGACTTTGATAATTCTTGAGCCAGTTGAGTGGAAGTGCTGTTTTTTTCTTTTTTTTTTTTGCTCGGTAAATAAATTTTTATTGATAGATTAGTAAGTACAGTGTACAAACCCCTTAGAAATGCAACTCACAAACAGATGTGAGAGCCCACGTATAAAGGAAATCCCAAATCCACTATTAAGGGTTACAAGCCCAAAAACAGTGAAGAAACCCTAGCCCGAAAAGAGCCTATGTAGAAACCCTAGCCCAAAAGAGCCTAAATAGAAACCTTCACAATTCACCAAACCCTAACTCTCTCACTTTACCGCCGCCAAAGTCGCCGGAATCCTTGCACCAAAGCTCACCATCTTCCACAACCAAACAATCATCACGAAATCCGTCGCAACTTCTCCATCATAATAAACAGGTACCTTGAATTGATGAGAAAAGTGATTTTGATTTGATGTTGATCGGAAAAAAGGAGAATAATAGATGGATTAGCAAGAGAATCCAACAAAATCAACAACCCATCTCACATTAGGAAACACTGCCTCCTGATGAACTCTTCCCTGTAATAAACAGAAAACCCAAAGAACATCATACAAGGCCAGGGATAGATCGAAGATGAGGAGATCAAGCTGCATCACCACCACCTCGGCCAAAAACCCTATCAAAATAAGTCAGAGACGAATCACAGACAAGGCTGAAAAAGGATGGAACGAGAGGTCGAATAGAAAACCCAATTTCTCAACCTAGATCTAGAGTTGAAAGCCCGAAAATCTAAGAAAAAACCCCTGGAAAACCCCAAAACAGAAATTAAAAACAACACTAAACAAACACACGAGATTGGAGCTCGGATTTGGTCGGGGATGGACCAAATCCGAGCTCAGGGAGAGGCTTGAAAAGTTTGCGGAGGTTGGAGGGAGGGGGATACTAGAGTGGGTGAGGAGAGAGATCAAAGTGCTGTTTTTGTTCTTCTTTGCTTAATACACTGTATTAAAACTTTGGTGGTTATGGTAAATAAACAGTGAAATGGTTTTCTAATATGGTAATTGTTGGTGGTGAATGGTTATGTTAAATTTCATCTGTTAAAAAAATAAAATAAAACTCTTCTGCTTTATTAGATAGGTAGTAACCTGGGTTGCACGGACGCTCCATTTCTTGAGCCGTGTCCGCGTCCGACTCGCGGCGGACACGGGACGCGCGTGGGACGCTGACACGACGCGTGTCCGACGCACCAATTTGCGCGTCCTGCGTACGTCTGGTTTGGACGCATCGATGACGCGTGTCCCACACATTTTTTTTTCATTTACATATAAACTTTTTCCTTTATTTTTACTATTATTAATCAAATGAAGAAAGACAAACATTTAGATCAATAATTTAGGTCTTTATTCGGATTTTGTAATTGAAAATGACATCATGTATACCCTTAGTTGGACATGTGTTGATCTAAGAATGCATTTTGATTGTCTTTATGTGTTTAATAATGATGATTATTTGACATTAATATAAAAACGATATCTTCTTTTCTTTGAAATTTATACATATATAACATCATTTTCTAATTTTTAGGTCGAAATACTTGACTTTTGTCAGATAAATACATGATTATATATAAAATAAAATATGTATATACGTGTCCGCGTCCTCTTTTTTTGAAAATTTTGTAGTGTCCCGTCGCGTGTCGTGTCTCGTGTCACGCTGGCGTCCGCGTCCGTCAACCCTGGTAGTAACCTTTTATGTAGTCGTGTTTTGAAAGGTTGTGACTTTTTCGTTTTCTTTTGTGTGGAAAGTTTCCATTGACCGTTGGAGTTGCGATTAGAGTTGCAATGGTGACGGATGGAGTAGCCAATTAGATTGTAATGATGTGGAAAGGTAATGTTGATGTGGCTTCACCAAATGCAAGAGTGATTACAACGTTGACATGTGGCGATTTGGGGTCCCTTATTATAAAGAAAGATTCTTTATAACAGCCTTGCAAATGGAGACAATGTTAGGCCAGTCATTCCCATTGCTTTCACTTTTTTAGTCCAACACTCGCTCTTTTTAGTAGTCTTTTTAACGCTAATGATGTAATTTAGACCTGGTCTTGGTGGTGGCTGCTGGGTAGTGCTGTGGTCCTAAAAAGTTGGACATGTCGGGGAGAAAGTCAAAATATGAGGCTTAGGCATTTTTGAGTCGCTAGTCAAAAGTCTTTTATATAACGGGTCAAACACTGCAGGGTGGTCCATTGGTGCACTTGCACTACTTGTACACTCTCAACGTAAGTCTACCACTTCTTCTTTTCTTGATTAGAATATAAGTCTACTACATCAGCTTCTTCTATAATTATCAATGAAGTTTTCTTTCATATAGAATACCTTCAGCTTCTTTCTTCTTTAAGCTCTCATTATCTTGTGTTCACTGGATTATTATTTCTCATGGAATTTGTTTCCTTCAAATGCCTTCTCTTTTGGTTCCTTTTCCTTTCTTCCGCACACTCTGGTAATCTCCGGAACACCTTTTTTTTCTTTGTTTCGGTTACTGTTTTTTTTTTTTTTTTTTTTGGGTTATTAAGTGATTAGATCAGCAAAGAAATGTTATCATAATAGCGAATGACTATGTTTGCATCACGGTCATAAAATGAACACAATGACTTGTTTTGACAGTTCCAAAAAGCTGTGAGATTATACTACACGATTTTTACATCCACTTCGATGAGTAGGAATAAAAAAAAGGGAATATTGGGGATATGCCCCAAAATCGACTGTTATCTTGGGGATATGCCCCAGGATTCCAATTTTGGGGAATATGCCCAACTGTCCAAAATTCCATCCAAAACCGTTAAGTAGTCAATATTCGCACACACTTGGGATCACATATGCGAATTAAAAGACAGATATATAATATATTAACACCTTTACAAGGTTCAGGAACATATTTAGACGAAAAAATCTCGAAAAAATTAGAGAGAAAGCTCAGACACATTTATGATAAATAGTCTATTTAACGGTTCCTTGACGGACACCGGGTCTTTGGGGCATATTCCCAAAACTGAATCACAGGGCATATCCCCAAGATGACAGTCGATTTTGGGGCATATTCGCACTACTTTATACTTTCACCTGCACTTGCGTAATTTTTTGCTTCATCTTTGATCATGTATCTTGTGTTTCCTCCAATATTTCTCATGGACTGTTTCTTGCGAATGACTTTTGCTGTTATTTCTTTTCCATCTTCTCTACTTCCAGCTCCATTCTCATTTCCCTTCAAAATGTGTCCATCCAACTCTGTATTTGTTCCATTCATAGCAGTAGAGTGCTCGCGATTCATTTCATTTAATGCATTTGTCTCATCCCCATCTCTATTGGATACAACATTGCCAATTTCCGTCGTCACTGGGTTTGGATTTTGTTGCTGGCTTTTCATGAATGTCCAATGAGGCTTATTCTTCCCCACTTGAGTGGGTTTGTTCTTTGGTTTCAGCTTTGTGCGCCGTGGATGGACTGAACGGTGGGAAAGTAAGAGGTGTGAATTTGGGTAATTGGTTGGTTATTGAAGGATGGATGAAACCTTCACTGTTTGAGGGCATTGCCAATCCAGATATGCTTGTAAGTACTACTCTTTATGGAATTAATTTCAGTGATTTTGCTCCAGTTGTTTTAGTTTTGGTGGTTGTATATTTATCGAAGTTTATAATGCAGGACGGAGCAAAGGTTCAGTTTCGATCTCTGAGCTTAAATAAGTATGTATGTGCGGAGGAGGGAGGGGATTCTGGCGTTGTCACCGTAGACAGGGAAAAAGCTAGTGGTTGGGAAACCTTCAGAGTAAGACAATCACACAAATTAAACCAGAATTTCCGTATTTCTTTTTCGAACACTTATGGGATACTGGCTTTACGTAATATATGCTCGAGATGTGTAAGATCATGTAACTACTCTCTGTTGTAGTTATGGAGGGTATCTCAATCGGAATATCAGCTTCGTTCTTTTAAAGGACAGTTCCTATCCTGTGCTGGTCAAGGGGCCTCTGTCACCGCAACATCAGGATCACCATCTTTAAAAGAAACGTTTACTATTGAAAGATTTAGCAATAATCGAGTTCGTATTAAACATTCTAGCGGTAGCTACATACAGGTGAGATACTCTCGAATTTAAACTTCTCACTTGACATTCGAGTCATTGTAATTAACCAATATATATATATATATATATATCTTATATTTTTGACATTATTAGGCATCTTCTGGAAATGAGCTAAAAGCAGACTATGTTGGGACCCCAGGATTTGATGATGGTAATGCCGCCATATTCGAAATGACTTTTGATGGTGGCCGTTTGCAAGGAGAATACCAGCTCTCTAATGGGCATGGACCTGCAAAAGCAAAACAAGTGCTCACTGTAATTTTTTATTCCTTTTACTCTTTCTTTTATTTTTTTCTTTACAAAAAAAACAAAAAAAATCATCTTATTACAACTCAGAAAAACTATCAACAGGTAAGAAATTGGACGGAAGCCTAACTTTTTCTTGTGACTAGAAAAGTGGAAATTTTCGTAAAACAGACTATCCCGTAACTGAATGCATTGTTTTCTTGTAAATGAAAAGTTATGATGAACTGTTGCTTATAGCTAGATGTCGAGTGCAGTATAAACCTCTGGATGAAAGAGACACGGTAACATTGAATAATCAGATCTTTATAAAGAAAAATTTATTTGAATTGCAGGAACATAGGAACAGCTACATTACACGAGAAGACTTTCAGTTTCTTACCCAACACGGTATAAATACCGTGAGGATTCCTGTTGGGTGGTGGATTACCAAAGATCCCAACCCACCAGCTCCTTATGTTGGGGGAAGTTTGGCAGCTCTAGATAATGCATTCAGATGGGCACAGTGAGTCTCTCTTTCCTTATTTTCTTGTACATCATCCTGCATGGTTCCTTGTTTTTTGAACATTGACTTACTTAAACTTGCTGTGCAGGGAGTTTGGCATGAAATGCATAATCGACCTTCACGCAGCTCCAGGCTCCCAAAATGGAATGGATCACAGTTCCAGTCGTGATGGTTTTATTGAATGGATGAAATCGGATAATATCCAGCAAAGCCTTGATGCTATAGATTTCCTAGCTTCCAAGTAAAATATGTTTATCTCTTACGTATTAATTAACAATAACTTAAACAATTCCTGGAAACTTTTACCGTGTTTCTATCTGCAGCTCCTAATGAGCATGTTATCTTTCATTTGCAGGTATGCAAATGATCCAGCTTTGTTGGGGATTGAGCTTTTGAATGAACCACATTCTCCTGAAGTTCCTTTGGATACAGTACTGAATTACTACAAAGATGGATATAACATTGTGAGAAAATATTCAGACAAAGCTTATGTTATAATGAGTCAGTTGATTGGCCCTGGAGACCCAGCTGACATTTATAAGGCTAGCACTGGTAAAAAAAACGTAGTGTTGGACTTGCACTACTATAATCTCTTCGATGATAAATTCAATAGTATGAGCCCACAGGAGAATATCGATTTCTTATATAATACCAGGAAAACTCAAATGGATTCCCTAAACGGTGCTGATGGACCGCTGTTATTTATTGGTAAGTGCTTATTTATTAACTAGTTGCTGTCAACTCAAAACAAGAACATGGTAGTTTGTTCATAGCAACATTAAAATCGGAAGTTACTTAGCTATTTTGTTGGAAATGAATCCAGGGGAATGGGTGAACGAATTTGGCAGAGGCGGGTCTCAAGAGGATTATCAAAATTTCGGTAGAGCACAGTTAGATGTGTATGGTTCAGCTTCTTTTGGATGGGCATATTGGTCATTCAAGAATGTTCAGCAACATTGGTCTCTCCAGTGGAACATCAACAACAATTACCTGCAGTTATAGGTGTACACTTTGTCATTTTAGTTATTAGAATCTGTAATATATAAGGGATTTTAATGTCTGGTCACGTAAGATCGGTTGAATCACCCGATGCAGGAAACTTCACCAAGAAAGCAAAGTACGAAGCTATTTTCGGCTAGTCTGCATGGTTGGCGTGTAGTCACTCAAGTGTATGGTCCTGAATCGGGACACTTTACGAATAAGAATAAATAAGCTCCACATTGTAATCAGTTCCCTTAAAGGATTTTGCTTCCATGTACTAATAATTGAATAATGTACGTACTCGATATGTAACTAAGAACAGTTGAGGCTTTATAGATATGATTTTATTATGATTTTCTATTATTCAATCACATATTGAATTTTACCTATGATTTTGTGGCGTTCTATCATCTAATGCAGGGGCGTAGCCAAGAATTATCAGACGGGGTGCAAAAATTTGATATGGGGAGAAAAAAAATATAGGGGTGCAAAAAAGTAAAAATGAGCTTTTTTTCGAAAGAGAAGGTTATATTAAAAGAAAAAAAGAGAATCAAGGAATAATCCAAGGTCAATTACATACACATTAGAGTATCCCAATTACTCCAAATGAGACTTGGATCAACATACTTGAAAGTGTCATTATCACAAGACCATAAAACTACCAATTGCTTAACCAAATTAATACTTTCTTGCACACACTTATGTCGACCTCCAAAAACCCTTCCATTCCTTTCCTTCCACAAAACCCAACAAATCACATAATGCAATATTTGCCATACCTGTCTTCCTTTACCACGCAAAGACGTTGGTGGTCCAAGCTTCAAATAATCAAGCAACGTACTTGGCATAGGCCAATTAATTTTGAAGGCTGCAATGAAGTACTTCCATATCTCAAAAGAATACGTGCAATGAAGAAACATATGACTCGCAGATTCCCTAACATTATTGCATAGAACCTGTTTTGTTCACTTTCTATGTCAACACCACGATGACGCAAACATATCCCTAGTTGGGAGAGAATCATGAAAAGTAGCCCACAAAATGAAACTAACCTTGTTGGGAATATGAGACTTCCAAAGAAATTGATTGAAGCCGCACTCATCCAAGTCACCTATGAGTTTCTCATAACAATTCGGAAATCTTGAAATTGTCCATGATGTCGGTTTGTCTTCCTCTTCCACCAAAACAGGCACATAATGTAAGTCACGCTTAAGTAAATCCCATTCTAGTTGCTCATTCATATTTAAATGTCTCTTGAATTAGCAAACCCACTCCCCATTCACAATCATGTCTGAAACTGTAGCATTCTTCATCCTTGCTGCCTTGAAAACAACTGGAAAGAGATCTTGTAAGATACCCCTATCAATCCAATGATCCTTCCAAAATCGAATACCCTTCCCATTCCTTACTGTGAAACTCGCCATGTTTTGGATTAATGGCACCATATTAGTAACATTCTTCCAAAGGCTCCTTCCTTGAGAATTATTGTCCACGTCAGGAATTAGAAGATTAGTATTATAAGAGAATTTTTCGTTCACTATCCTCCTCCATATACTATTTTTGTTCTTCGAAAATCTCCAAATCCACTTGATTAACAAAGATTGGTTTTTTTCCCTCAAATTCTTCACACTTAAACCCCCATTCACCTTCGGCATACAAAGTTTCTTCCAAGAAACCCATACTAATTTCCTTCTACCTTCCATCGCGCCCCACAAGAAATTACGCATAATCTTAATCATTCTCTTCTCCACACTCACCGGAAGATGAAAAAGCGAAAGATAATAGATAGGTAAACTTGCAAGACAAACTCTTAATAAGAATTAACCTACCTGCTTTATTAAGTTGTCGTTTCTTCCACGAAGCCAACTTTTGATCCATTCTGAGCAAACATGATCCCACACTGAAGTGCTACACCAATGAGCTCCAATTGGCATTCCAAGGTAAGTGAAAGGAAGCTTTTATGTCTTACAACCGAGTTCTCTGGCAAGATCATCAATTACCCCTTCAGCTCCAACACTAATCATAGTGCTCTTATCTAGGTTCAACTTCAAACCCGTAATGGTTTCAAAGACAGTCAAGATGATAAAAGACGTCTAACTTCCTCCACTGTTGCATCAATGAAAATCAAAGTATCATCCACAAAGAAGTCGCCCTGTCGTAAACCCTTGCTTGGTTTAAATTTTTCTATAGAACCACCATTCACAAGAACAAAAAGATGAGTGGTAGTTACACACCATTTAATCCAAGATATCCATTTATCTCCAAAGTCATGCTTCTGCAAGATTGTGAACAAGGCATTCCAATTAACATTATCAAAAGCCTTCTCCATATCAATCTTACACAAGATTCAAAGGGTTTCTAGCCTTGACTGCTATCGACACATTCATTCGCAATTAAAACACCATGTAGTATTTGTTTGCCATGAATAATATCCCCTTGAAAATCAGAAACCAGCCTTGGCATCACCGTCTTCAACCGAATTTTGAGAAGCTTTGAGATAATCTTATAAACCATTCCAATCAAACTTAATGGCCTATAGTTTTTAGGGAGTGCAAGAGTCCTCCTTTTTGGAATAAGAGTGATAAAAGAACAGTTAAAAAACGTAATCTATGAACTGATGTAGGACATCCAGTTAGATTTAGGATTAATAATTTTATTATTATTTCTAGAGTTTAATTAATTTAATATAGTTATATCTTATTTTTAGAATTTATTTTTTTTTTTTTTTTAAATATTCTCCATATATTTGATTACTAATTATATAATAGATCATTATTATTACATGAAACTAGTTGGAAGCCTAACAAGCTAAGCTCCAACGACATACTACTACATTAATTGAACATGTTGATGTGCTAGTCTACCAAATGAGCCTCATGGGAAACCTTGCCAGAGGCCGAAAGCAATGGGAGGGGGGGCGAGATTGTGTCACAAGGGGGGCAAATTAACACCATCTTCCATGTTAATTCCTGCAATATTACGCCATTGGGGACTCGAACCTGGGACCTCCTGGAGCGCATTAAACTTTGGGGAACGGGGATGACCAGCTGAGCTAGGGGCCCGTTCTTTAATTCTAGAATATTATTTATTTTAGGGATTTCTTATGTTCCAAGTTTGAGTCTTAGAGTTATTTAAATACGAAACTAGTCCTATGTAATCACATACACATTATTATTATCAGTCAATATTGAGTTTACTCAACAATTATTCTACTTTACTACCAAAATTCTTTATTCACGCTTCCGTTCTGCATTAAGTGGTATCAGAGCTTCGGCTTCGATCCTCTTATTCTTTTCATCTAAACTTCCTTTATCCTTTCGCCACCTTTACTTATCGAGATCTCCGCATCTTTTCTTCTAAACCCTATCCTTTTATTTTTCAATTACCAAAAAAAAAAAAAAAAAACGCCGTCCGTCAGTTTTTGCCAAAATTCCTACCACCACCGTTACGTCTTCTCTCCCTTTTGAAGTTTTAGTCCGTCCAATATCTTTTCTTCCTTCTTTTCTCTACTGTTCATTGCTACTTTAATTCTCAATCAACCGTCTCAATTCATCTCACCACTACCTTTTATTTTGAACCCCAAACTGTTAAACAGTAAACAATATCAATCCCACTTTTTTTTCTCGAACTACCTTAACAATTCCTGTCCGTCCCCAACCGGTCTCTTTACAAACAAGCCCAATAATTATCTAAGCCCACTTATCTCTGTCCATAGCCATTAACCTAGGCCCACTATCCCATCAAGCTTAGTTGTAATTGAACTTTTGTCCCTACTTTTGATGGTCTACACAAATATCCTTATCACATAATAATTTTGTCCCTCTTTATTTAAAAGCCCATCGGGGCCCATCAACAATTTAGGGACTTCCAAATATACCCCAAGTATGTTTTCCAAAAGTATTTAAACTTGAAAGAGAAAAATTTTCATTCGCATAAAAATCAACGAAACTCTCCACGTCGTCGTTGCACCACCGGAACCATTTTCGCCGCCGCCACCGCCACCTCTACACAAGTAAATCAAATCAAGCGTTTTTGTTCTTTTCGGTTTAGATCGAAATTCTCTATTCTTCTCTCTCTCCATTGTGAGACACACCACCGCCTCCTCCGCCACCGCAAATACATTCGGGAACACCTCCTCCGTCATTACCACACCTCCTCCAGAGCATCACCAATCGCAATAGAAACTACAATCGTTGGGTAGATTCATCATCGTCCAGTACAATCGTCTTCTTAACCGTACTGACAACGGCATCGTTGAATAGGAATGGATCTACTTGGGAAGAAACTACTTAATGCTAAGGCACCGAGAATTTGTTCTAGAGCTAATTCTAAGTAATGGTCGAATCCGATTTGTTAACGCAACAACCGTCTAGAATCGTGATTCAACAAATTCCGACTCAGATTCATTTGTTTCCTTCTCCTAATTCTATTTTGCATCATCGGTCAGAATTATGGATTTGGTGGTGGTGGTGGTACCGGTGGCGCGGTGGTGGGAATAGTAGTGGTACCGGGTGTTGGTGTTGGTGGTGGGAGCATCATGATGTTGTTGGGAATACTCAAGTACAAGATCCAGATCCTGTTCCTAGAACTAGTAATGGTTAATTTAATTTTGTTGTTGTACAAGTTAGGGAGCTCGAAAATAGGCGCGGAAAGAAACAACGCAAAAAAGAAGGCTGAGTCTGTGATTCTTCAACAAAAGGTTTGTTGCAACTAAACTTTGTGTTCGTTGAAACTGAAACTCTAGATTCTAAATGCGCTGCTATGTTACATAGGTGAAGGAGCTCGAAAACAAGCTTACCCTGGGTAGTCCTTTTGGAATTTATGATCAGCTTATGTCTTTGTCAAGCTATGGAGTTACCCCTGCAACTCTATCGATACTAGGTGACCCTTACCATACGGCACTTGCACAACGTCAAAACTTTAGCCAGTACACAATTATTTGACGCACATTTATTACTTAGTAGCATGCTTCACTTGATTGTATACTTTGAGATTCTTCTTACAGTGGGAGTTTAGTTCTTCAAATAACATGTATTCTGTTATCCATTGTCTCTGAGGCAATAACGTTCTTCCTGGTTTTCTGAACAGGTGATGTGGAATAGATTGGGCAATCCAATTTGTTTCTCACGAGCAAAGACGAGCCAGGAATTACTAAAGCTTAGGAAAATGGATGATTTTTATTTTTTGATACACAACCGTGTAAGTTTAATCTCTTATGTATTTCTGAGACACTGATTAACAGTACACCTACAGGGATGTATACATATATTATAGCTTACGTTAGCTAGTAAGTATTTCTTTTGTTTTTACACACGTTAGATAGTAAGTACCCTATTAGAAAAACAAGATTTATTGATGCTGAATAGTTAACGGGTAGAAACTGCTGGTGTTTCCCTCACCTCTAGCAATGGCTGCACATGTTTGTTTTGGCATTTCCATCTGTTCTTCTTTTGATAGTCGTGATATGTGAAACTCAGATTCCTTTATACATTTCGAAGAACAACTGGAGCAGTTTTTCATTGATCTCATTATTTTGCTATGAATATCTATGATTATATTTTTGTTTAAAAAGTATTAATTAATTTTTATTTTTATTTTTTTGATTGACAGATTTGATAGAGATTTTAAGATGTAGAAGCGGGTGTAAAAATTGTTCCAGTTCATTGCAACAACCATTGTTGAAAGGCGGTGATATTGGATCAACTATGGTTGTTGATCCATATATTTTGGATCAACAATGGTTGTTGATCCAACCGCAATGGATAAACATCCAATCGAAATGGATAAACATCCAACCGAATGATTCAAGCGAGATTGGTTTTGAAGTTTGGTCTTGGAGCCGTTGGTGTTTATGAAGCTACAAGTAATGAAATATGATGGTTATATGGGTTGAAGCGGGCGGTGATATTGGATCAACTATGGTTGTTGATCCATATAATTTGGATCAACTATGGTTGTTGATCCATCTATATGGGATCAACTCCTGTTGTTGATCCTTTGAACTCATGTTTTGTAGTTTAAATCATGTAAATTTGTTCTAATATTGAACTTGTGGTGCAATGGTAGCATGGTGACTCCATGTCGATGATGTGTGTTCGACTCACGCCAAGTTCACTCCATTTTACATGGATAAACTATCATTATTGATCCAATTTTACATGGATCAACTTCCATTGTTGATCCACTAAAATTGGATCAACTTCTTGTTGATCCTTTTTCTTGGATAAACTAGATAAACTTCTCCGTTGATGGTTTTGTTAGTGGATCTAAAACTGCTAGATGATGAGCTGGTAGCATTTTCCATCGGCATGGATAAACATCCATTGTTGATCCAACTGCAATGGATAAATTTTATTGTTGATCCAACCGCAATGGATAAACATCCATTGTTTGATCCAACTGAAATGGATCAACTACTTTTTGTTGATACAAAAAAATTTGAACCAGTGATGGTGACGATGGTGGTGGTGGCGGCGGTGGTGGTGGCGGCGGCGGTGGTGGTGGCGGCGGCGGTGGTGACGGTGGTGGCGGCGGCGGCGACGAATTTGTGGTGGAGGAGGACTAGTGGTGGTGTAATGGTGGCGGTGAAGGAGTGGTGGTGGAATATTGGTGGTGGTGGCGGTTGGTAGGTGGTGGTTGTTGAACGGTGGTGGTGGTGGAATGGTAGTTGAATGTTGGTGGTGGTGGTGCTAGTGGTGGTGGTGAAGTGGTAGTGGAACAAATTTGTTGTATTTTGAAATAAAGAAAAATATTATATGAGTGAGGGTATTAAGGTAATCTAATATTAAATGGATAAGGTTATAAAAAAGGAGGGACATAATTATTGTTGCATTAGGATATATTTGTAGGGAGTTAAAAGTAGGGACATATAATTAATATACTCTCAAGCTTACAATCACGTCAAGTCCCTGTGTTGTTTCCCGAAAAATTAATTCCATATTTATCATGTTTAATTATGATGACGTATTTCGTGATATCGTAAAATCTCAACGTCAAATTGCGGAATCTCAAGCGGCGACTCAGCGTCAACTTGAGATAATATCAACAAATTTAGGTGATCTTGTTTTAAACCGTGAATGGTGCTCAAAGACCTATTTACAATGATGCTTGTCAACTTCATAACGTTGAATCGGAATCACAAAGAAAAGTCTTCAACTTCTCACAGAAGCGAAGCTTATTTTGGATCAAATAGATTGGTCGCGACTCGACGATTTTCATAAAATTACTCCTCCAACGATACAGGTCCCGACACCAACACTTCCTTCGCCAATTATAGAACCACCATTCATACCAATTTACAGTGATGTTTGTGTTCTTATCGGTGAAGTGGATAAAAATTGTTACGTCTCTTATGAACAAAAACAAGTTGTAGAAGTTTTGCCAATATCAACACCGGAAACACCATCTTCTTGTAAGTCGCCTAATGCCATTCTTCTTGAAAATTAAAAGCTATGCGAAAATATTTTCGTTAGTCAAAAGTATTGCCAGGATAATTACTACTCCAAGTGTTGCCAACGTCGACATCAACTTTTGTGTTCAACAATCGGTTTATGGTGTTCTACTCTATGATCATCAACTTACTCAAAGTATATTATTTGTTGGGCGGGTCGTTTACATACTTGGTGAACTCAAAGACGACTTCTTTTCAAGATGGTGGGCCTGATGTAGCACATGTTCTTCGGTACTTTGCTAATTCGAGGCGAATTCTTTACAAGATGGCGGGCCTGATGTAGGACATCCGTTAGATTTAGGATTAATAATTTTATTATTATTTCTAGAGTTTAATTAATTTAATATAGGTATATCTTATTTTTAGAATTTATTTAATTCTAGAATATTATTTATTTTAGGCATTTCTTATGTTCCAAGTTTGAGTCTTAGAGTTATTTAAATACGAAACTAGTCCTATGTAATCACATACACATTATTATTATCAATCAATATTGAGTTTACTCAACAATTCTTCTACTTTAGTACCAAAATTCTTTATTCACGCTTCCGTTCTGCATTAGGAACCAAACCTGTGAAAGTCATTAACTAGCCACATGAAATCCTCCTTTAACATACTCCAGCAACTCTTAAAAAATTCAGCAGTGAATCCGTATGGCCCCGGTGCTTTGTTGCACCCCAAAATTCTTCTTCAGTAAACTCGCGTTCAAGCCACAATCTGTCCACATGTGTGATTTTCGGAAAATGTAAATTATCTATACTCGAGTTCACCTCGTCCCTCTGAGTAAACAGGTTAATATATTAACTTCGAATTTCTTCTTTGATTATATGAAGATCAAAACAGTCCTCTCCACCAACCTGAAGTTTTGCAATAGTATTACGCTTCTTTCTTGCACTAGCCATACTATGAAAGTATCTAGTTGTTTATGGGTAAAAATCGTTTCTCACGATTTTGATAAATTGGTAAGTGAGTGAGAAACCGGTTCAAACCCTAAACAAATGTCTTGTACATGAGCACTTTATAGATTCGAGAGATCAATCCGTACAAGTCGGCCTAAACCAAGAAATGGCCGTTCAGGACTTGCTTCGGTCACAAAGTGGATGAGAAGGGTTGATTTGGGGAGGGGAAGCAAAGAAAGGTGTTGAGACCGAGAATAATTCTAGGAGAGTAGCGTCTCGACTTGTATCGGAAAGTGAAAGCTTCGGAAGCTTGCAAGAGGTGGAAGCTTTTTGAGAGCTTGCAAAGTTGCCTTTTCGAGAGTGTAGTATTTTCTCTGACAGACAGACTTGTTGTCCGGGTGGAAATAGGTAAGACCTATTTATACAAGTCGAGATTGAAACGTACCCCTGGCCTCATGAAGGAAGAGAGTAAAGGGTGAAATAATGGGAGGAGGTGGTAACCTCATGGTTTTAATGGGTGAAAACGTTTTCACCATTATTTCCTCTTTTATTTGACCGCTTTATTCCTTTTCACGCTTTCTTAATGTGAGCGTGGTGTACGTACATGCCGTGACCGCCAAACCAAAACCCTAGAAAGCATCCCCCAGTTTGTGTTGATGTCTCGAGTGTTGGTTGCATCTTGAGTGCAAGTGGTGCTGCTAGGGACGCATGTGGCATGTGCCAATGGCATGTGCGGAATGCCTCGTTGCGAAGTTGCACCTCGAGCGTAAGTGGTAATGCCCGTAGCCGCTAGTGGCATGTGTGGCATGTGCCAATGGCGTGTGTGGAATGCCTTGGTGGTAGGTTGCACGGTATGCAAGTTAGGCTACCGAGCGTGTGTGTTTGGCATGTGCTGGCGGCATGTGCGGAATGCCTTGGTGGTAGGTTTGCATTTGCAAGTTAGGCTACCAGCGTGTGTGTTTGGCATGTGCCAATGGCACGTACGGCCATGTTGACCTAGTTTCAAGTCTTGCAAGCCTAGGGCGCTATATTTGGCGTGTGCCAAAGGCATAGCGGCTTGGAAATATGGCACGGTACATGTTGGCAGGTGCCAATGGCACGTACGGCCATGTTGACCTAGTTGCAAGTCTTGCAAGCCTAGGGCGCTATATTTGGCGTGTGCCAATGGCATAGAGTCTTGGAAATATGGCTTGCGGTATGTGTTGGCATGTGCCAATGGCACGTACGGCCATGTTGACCTAGTTGCAAGTCTTGCAAGCCTAGGGCGCTATATTTGGCATGTGCCAATGGCACAAATGACTTGGAAATATGGCTTGCGGTACGTGTTGGCATGTGCCAATGGCACGTACGGCCATGTTTACCTAGTTGCAAGTCTTGCAAGCCTAGGGCACTATATTTGGCGTGTGCCAATGGCATAGCGTCTTGGAAATATGGCTTGCGGTACGTGTTGGCATGTGCCAATGGCACGTACGGCCATGTTGACCTAGTTGCAAGTCTTGCAAGCCTAGGGCGCTATATTTGGCATGTGCCAATGGCATAGCGGCTTGGAAATATGGCTTGAGGTACGTGTTGGCATGTGCCAATGGCACGTACGGCCATGTTGACCTAGTTGCAAGTCTTGCAAAGCCTAGGGCGCTATATTTGGCATGTGCCAATGGCATAGCGGCTTGGAAATATGGCTTGCAGACGTGTTGGCATGTGCCAATGGCACGCACGGCCATGTTGACCTAGTTGCAAGTCTTGCAAGCCTAGGGCGCTATATTTGGTGTGGGCCAATGGCATAGCGGCTTGGAAATATGGCTTGCGTACGTGTTGGCATGTGCCAATGGCACGCACGGCCATGTTGACCTAGTTGCAAGTCTTGCAAGACTAGGGCGCTATATTTGGCGTGTGCTAATGGCATAGCGTCTTGAAATATGGCTTGCAGACGTGTTGGCATATGCCAATGGCACGTACGGCCATGTTGACCTAGTTGCAAGTCTTGCAAGCCTAGGGTGCTATATTTGGCATGTGCCAATGGCATAGCGGCTTGAAATATGGCTTGCGGACGTGTTGGCATGTGCCAATGGCACGTACGGCCATGTTGACCTAGTTGCAAGTCTTGCAAGCCTAGGGCGCTATATTTGGCATGGGCCAATGGCATAGCGGCTTGGAAATATGGCTTGCGGTGCGATGTTGGCATGTGCCAATGGCACGCACGGCCATGTTGACCTAGTTGCAAGTCTTGCAAGCCTAGGCGCTATATTTGGCATGTGCCAATGGCATAGCGCTTGGAAATATGGCTTGCGGTACGTGTTGGCATGTGCCAATGGCACGTAGGGCCATGTTGACCTAGTTGCAAGTCTTGCAAGCCTAGGGCGCTATATTTAGCGTGGGCCAATGGCATAGCGGCTTGGAAATATGGCTTGCGGCACGTGTTGGCATGTGCCAATGGCACGTACGGCCATGTTGACCTAGTTGCAAGTCTTGCAAGCCTAGGGCGCTATATTCGGCGTGGGCCAATGGCATAGCGGCTTAGTTTGGCATTGTTGCCATGGTGCGCAGTGTGCGGCTTGGTTTGGCATTGTTGCCATGGTGCGCAGTGTGCGGCTTGATTTGGCATTGTTGCATGGTGCGCAGTGTGCGGCTTGATTTGGAATTGTTGCCATGGTGCGCAGTGTGCGGCTTGATTTGGCATTCTTGCCATGGTGCGCTAGTGTGCGGCTTGATTTGGCATTGTCGCCATGGTGCGCGGTAATGCGGCTTGGTTTGGCATTGTTGCCATGGTGCGCGATGTGCGGCTTGCTTTGGCATTGTTGCCATGGTGCGCAGTGTGCGGCTTTGATTTGGCATCTTTGCCATGGTAGCGCACCTTTGTGCGGCTTTGGTTTTGGAATTAGGGTTACGGTTGAAAACCTAATCCGGTATTTTGAAAAATACCCCTATTAATTATTTACACTGAAGTTAAATGCTCTTAGTTAATGTATTGCGGGTAACACTAGGTCATGGGGTTTTACGATTTTACCCGTTGTCTAAAAACCACCATCAACATTAAGTTCTGCTTAGCTCGGGCAGGGGGCTTTGTTGCGAGGTAAGCATAAGATGGTGACAAACTATTAACGACAAACCGTAAAGAAAATTGAAAAAGGGGTTTGTTCGACCTTTTATAAATAGGATTTGAAATCCTTGCCTCGGTAGTTTTGCACCGTCGAGAGGCTGGCACAATTGGTGGGCCAGGTGCAGCTTAAGGCGGCGTTGGGAAGTTGGCGTGAGTTGGGAAATTGAGTGTGCTATTTGGTGGGACCGGCGCAAGTGTAGAAGCCGTGCGTGCTTGCGGGCGTGACTTGGCGGTCATTGGGAGGTCAGGCGCAATTGGTGGGGCCGGTGTAGCTTGGGCGACGTTGGGAAGTTGGCGTGGAATTGGGAAGCGAGTGTGCTAGGCCGGTGGGACCGGCCCAAGGTGTGGAAGCCGTGCATGGTGGCTGGCGTGACGATGTAAACAAGGAGGGAGTAGGTGTTTCTTGAGATAGCGAAGTTTCCTTATCTTGCTTTCCTTCACGTGCGGCTTCAATTAGGGCATCATTCATGCCAAAAATCTGGAAGCGTTATGTCCTTCATTGCTCCCTTTCCTTTTTAAGGTTCCGTATTCATACCCAACGCGAATGTATCGTCTCCCTTATTTGAGAAGGGTTCTTCTGTTGATTCCCCTTTCCTTTGCTTTGCGGTGCGTTTTCTTCTTCTTTTTTGTTCACGCTATCCTCTTTTTATATGTGTATAGACAGGATGGAACTTGATCATTTTCCCATTTCTTGCGGTGTATGATGGGATCTTCCGAGACGGTCAGGCTGTGCCTTTAACTTTTTGGAAAAGGACTTGAGAATCGGTGGAGATCGATCTTCTTCTCTTGAGGAGGTATTGGTTGGGGTTGAATCTTTGTTCCATAAAGCTAACGAAATTATTAAGGACCTCCTTCCATCTATCCTCACGGAGAACGAGTGCATGTTCGGGCTTTCTTGGGTTCGGTGGACGCGGAGGAGAACGCCATGATTCTTGATTTTGATGTGGATGAATCAAAAAAACTTCCTTGAAGTGTCGATGAGAAAACTTTCGAAGGAGTATATGATAGAAGCGAGACAGCCTTTGAAGTTGATGCCAAAGGTGTTATTGATGATAGGAGGGGTCATGGTGGCGTATCTTTGGAATAGTTATCGGGGAGGACACCGCCTTTCTTGTGGGTCGCTTTGGGATGGGATGTTGAGGTTCATTTGCTAAAAATTTGAATGGAACCTTTGTTGTCCGAAGGATTCTTTGGGAAATGCTTGAAGATAGCTTTGCCCGAAGGGACTTGCGCTCCATCCTTCGAGGGCTAGTTCCTCCTTTTGTTTTTACGTTAGCCGCTTAGTTCCCGATGTTTTTCCCCTTTTTTTTTGTAAACACATCTTTCCCTTCTTCTTCATCCATTAAATATTTTGCTTCATATATATATATTTTGAAAGAGGTTGTGGTATGATGGCTCGCAATGGTTTTTAAGGTTCTTGATGTATTTCTCGATATCTCGAAGGATTCGCTCGGGAAGAGATATATTTATTTATTTTTTATTTATTTTTTGACAAAAAGGTAAATCTCCAGGGAAAAATACAAACGGTGTATTCATCCTGGGGAAGTACAGCTATTAATAGAAATGGTTTAAAGGAAGTACTGAAAAGGGGAGTGATTGTGAAGTACTGACATTTTAGGATTAGATTCCTTGAGCCATCGCGGAGTGAACTATCACGCCTTCAGGTGTGTCGGTATTGATGAGCTTGCAATATCCTCCCAAAAAGGGTATCCGCAACCAGACGGCTCGCCTTCACCTTCCTCGGGCAAATCCATCTTCTTGTCATCCTCCCAACTTGAAACGAGCTTTCCTTAACCACTACATATCCGATTGAAAACGGGTTCACGTCGTGTAACCATTTGAGCCTTGGCTTCGTTGGTTTCGCTTAGAAGCTTCCAAGATTCTTGCAAAGTGTTGAATGGTCCGGCTCCCATTCACATTTTTTTTGACGTTCGTGTCGGTTGTTGCGCCGAGTCCCCATGAATGGGGAAGAAAAATTGCGAAAAGGTTGTTCGGTCAGACTTACTTGCATTTGAAAATCATGGGCTAGCGCCAAGGTCCTCTCCGGATGCTTGGGTTCCTTCGATAGCTCGTTAATGCGATAACCCGTGGGACGATTTGTTGGGAATCCCTTCGGGCGTGGATGTCGGCCAGAAGGTGTAAAATCCAGCGCTTTTGTTGTCGAGCACCCATAAGCGTCCCAAAATCATGTCATGATCTAGTTCTTTGACAATGTGGAATTTGCTATGCGTTATAGCGTCTCCCATCTCGATCTCTAAGTTGATGTAGCCATGCGCGTTCAAAGCTTCTCCTCCCAAGTTCTTAATTACGGACGGGGAATAGGTAGCGTCTTGTTTTGTAAATCCTGCCGCCTTTAGTGTATTGAAAGTAATGATGTTGTGGTAGGAGGTCGTGTCGATGAGCGTGTCGTCAAATTTGTTACCTCTTAAACGGGACGTGGTAGGCGGTCCCAGTTCTCCTTTTTGGTTCCGCCCGTTTGGAGAGCTTGGGCCTCGGGCGTGGTGTGAGGAGAGAAAAAGCCGTTTGGGCCTGACACAACACGATTGAGAGTCAGCGAAAATATCTTGTCGCTGCACCTTGGAAAGATAGAGAATTTCGCATATATGTTGCATCATGGATTGACAGTCTCGTGCACGGAATTTGAGGACCCGCAGATTTCTTATGGGGAGTGGGTCTCGATGCACTCTTTCGTCTCCTAGTTGGAGTTCTCCTGCTTCTATCCTTTCTTTGAAAATATGCTTTAGTCCATTTGCAATCGCTAGTCGGGTGGTGAACGAACTCCGTGATAATGACAAGATTTGGGGTTCGCCATCTCAGCTTCGGTTGGCGGACGTCAGCGGCATAGCCTCGATGACATCATCTTGAACCCGGAGCTTCCAGAGGTCAATCACTTCCTCGATGGGAATGGGAAATCAAGGGTATTTCCTTCGGTCTCGCGATGCCGCACGGAGTTTTAGCGACGATCTTCCGTCGTGAGGGTTCCCGCTTCGATTCTGGCGCTTCACGTTTTGGCCGGGTGGCTCGTAGTTGCGGGCTTCCCTTTTCCTCTTTCGTTCACTATGTTCACGGAGGATGAGCGGCATTAAATTGTTTGCTGATGAGGCGTCTACTCCCGCGAGTTTCACGCGCGTCTTCGACTCGAGTTAGTCAGTTTTTAGGCACGTTTGCGCTGTCAATGGGTAGATCGTCCAGGCGGCCTCATGGAGTTCGGAGAACGTTTGGAAACGCAAGTTTTCTAGCAGGCGCAGTAGATTGGGACCATACCATTGATGCATGCGTTTACCAATTGTTGCTCGGTCACGTTTGGGTCGTGACTTGATCGAGTGCTTGAACTCGAACCTTTTGACGAAATCATTCGGATGTTCGTTATCCCACCGGGTACATTCTCCCGAGGTCCGAAAAGGTAACTTGTTCGAGACACGAAGAAATACTTCCCGTAAAACGCGGTGACCATGCTACTCCGGTTGGGAATGTTGTTCGGTGGGATGTTTGTTGTACCTTGTATACGCCCTTCCTAAGTGATTTTGAAAATTCCCTTAAACGAAGAACGTGATTATATTCATGTTCACCCAAGGATTCCAGAAACGAGAAACATGTTCGCGTGAATTTCTGTACCATCGTACGGGTAAATTGAGGAGAAGAGTACCCCCTTGGGAGAGGGATTCTACGTATTTCGGATGGGTAAGGGGTTGGTGATGATGTACATCCAACTCATCATGCTTGATTCGGTCGCGTAGGAGTTGTTCCAAATCTTCTCTCGTGGACGAAGTTGGGTGGTTGATTTCTCTCCAACGGGATTCTAGTGTGAGTTTCTTCATCCGTGAGAGGCGTGCCCCCGCCGAGGTGCCATGCCGGGGTTGTTGGAGATGCTTCAGGCGTCTCTCGGAGGATGCAACTCACGGGGTAGTCGCTCTCTCGGGGTTTTGAGAAAGGTTAGCACCTCCTCTCGTGTTGAAACCATGTCCATCCGGGCTCGCGAGCGTCTCCGTCGTTCCATCAAATCGGCGATGGTGACGTAAGGATGACTTCCTCCGGTCCCTCCTCGGTCTCCTCGTCCCGTCTACGGGTAATTGGAGCCTTAGTTGTCTGGAGGCGCCATCCGGAAGAAGCATTCGGGGTCGTGGCGGCCCTAGCTCTGTGATCGGGGGCGTGACACCGAAGAGATATTCTCGTTGCCGTGATTAGAGGGTTGTGCAAAGACGCTAGAGGAGGCAAGCGGCTCTGCCCCAGTGATAGGCGGTGTTACACTTAAGGGAGTGCACTCGATGTTGTTGTTGTCGCCGGGTGAAGTAACAACGTTATAGGGAGAGACGCCAAACAGGATGCGTTCGCGCGGTGTTCTCGGCGGCTGCTCCGGATTTGAGTTCCACCATGTTGGGATTTGACGTTCGGAAAAATAAATCGGGAGTTGGAGTTGGTATTGTAGCCGATAGATCAATCCTCCCACGTGGGTCGCCAATTGTTTATGGGTAAAAATCGTTTCTCGCCGATTTATTAAATTCGGTAAGTGAGTGAGAAAACGGTTCAAACCCTAAACAAATGTGCCGCACGTGAGCACTTTATAGATTCGAGAGATCAATCTGCTCAAGTCCGGCCTAAACCAAGAAATGGTCGTTCTGCACTTGCTTCGGTCACAAAGTGGAGGAGAAGGGTTGATTTGGGGAGGGAAGCAAAGAAAGGTGTTGAGACCGTAATAATTCTAGAGAGAGTAGCGTCTCGACTTGTATCGAAAGTGAAAGCTTGGGAAGCTTGCAAGAGGTGGAAGCTTTTGGAAGAGCTTGCAAAGTTGCCTTTCGAGAGTGTAGCATTTTTCTCCGAACCGAGACTTGTTGTCCGGTGGAAATAGGTAAGACCTATTTATACAAGTCGAGATTGAAACGCACTCGCCTCATGAAGGAAGAGAGTAAAGGGTGAAATAATGGGAGGAGGTGGTAACCGCATGGTGTTAATGGGTGAAAACGTTTTCACCATTATTTCCTCTTTTATTTGACCGCTTATTCCTTTTCACACTTTCTTAATGTGAGCGTGGTGTACGCTGCATGCTGTGACCGCCAAACGAAAACCCTAGAAAGCATCCCCGGTTGTGTTGATGTCTCGAGTGTTGGTTGCATCTTGAGTGAGTGGTGCCGCTAGGGACGCATGTGGCATGTGCCAATGGCATGTGCGGAATGCCTTCGTTTGAGTTGCACCTCGGCGTAAGTGGTAATGCCGAGTCGCTAGTGGCGTGTGTGGAATGTGCCAATGGCGTGTGTGGAATGCCTTGGTGGTAGGTTGCACGGTTAGCAAGTTAGGCTACCAGCGTGTGTGTTTGGCATGTATGTGCTATGCCACATGGAATGCCTTGGTGGTAGGTTGCACGGTTTGCAAGTTAGGGCTACCAGCGTGTGTGTTTGGCATGTGCCAATGGCACGTACGGCCATGTTGACCTAGTTGCAAGTATTGCAAGCCTAGGGCTATATTTGGCGTGTGCCAAAGGCATACGGCTTGGAAATATGGTTTACGTGACGTGTTAGCATGTGCCAATGGCACGCACGGCCATGTTGACCTAGTTGCAAGTCTTGTAAGCCTAGGGCGCTATATTTGGCGTGTGCCAATGGCATAGCGTCTTGAAATATGGCTTGCGACGTGTTGGCATGTGCCAATGGCACGCACGGCCATGTTGACCTAGTGCAAGTCTTGCAAGCCTAGGGCGTTATATTTGGCATGTGCCAATGGCATGCTGGCTTGAAATATGGCTTGCGGACGTGTTGGCATGTGCCAATGGCACGTACGGCCATGTTGACCTAGTTGCAAGTCTTGCAGGCCTAGGCGCTATATTTGGCGTGTGCCAATGGCATAGCGTCTTGGAAATATGGCTTGCAGACGTGTTGGCATGTGCCAATGGCACGTACGGCCATGTTGACCTAGTTGCAAGTCTTGCAAGCCTAGGGCGCTATATTTGGCATGTGCCAATGGCATAGCGGCTTGGAAATATGGCTTGCGGTACGTGTTGGCATGTACCAATGGCACGTACGGACATGTTGACCTAGTTTCAAGTCTTGCAAGCCTAGGGCGCTATATTTGGCATGTGCCAATGGCATAGCAATGGCTTGGAAATATGGCTTGCGGTACGTGTTTGCATGTGCCAATGGCACGTGACGGCCATGTTGACCTTGTTGCAAGTCTTGCAAGCCTAGGGTGCTATATTTGGCGTGGGCCAATGGCATAGCGGCTTGGAAATATGGCTTGCTGAGACGTGTTGGCATGTGCCAATGGCACGTACGGCCATGTTGACCTAGTTGCAAGTCTTGCAAGCCTAGGGCGCTAAATTTGGCGTGTGCCAATGGCATAGCATCTTGGAAATATGGCTTGCGGTACTTGTTGGCATGTGCCAATGGCACGTACGGCCATGTTGACAATAGTTGCAAGTCTTGCAAGCCTAGGGTGCTATATTTGGCATGTGCCAATGGCATATGCTTGGAAATATGGCGGTTTGTGCGTGTTGGCATGTGCCAATGGCACGCACGGCCATGTTGACCTAGTTGCAAGTCTTGCAAGCCCGGGCGCTATATTTGGCCAATGGCATGGCGGCTTGGAAATATGGCTTGCGTACGTGTTGGCATGTGCCAATGGCACGTACGGCCATGTTGACTAGTTGCAAAGTCTTGCAATCCTAGGGCGCTTATATTTGGCGTGTGCCAATGGCATAGCGTCTTGAAATATGGCTTGCGGTACGTGTTGGCATGTGCCAATGGCACGTACGGCCATGTTGACCTAGTTGCAAGTCTTGCAAGCCTAGGGCGTTATATTTGGCATGTGCCAACGGTACAGCGGCTTGGAAATATGGCTTGCAGTACGATGTTGGCATGTGCCAATGGCGTACGGCCATGTTGACCTAGTTGCAAGTCTTGGGAGGCCTAGGGCGCTATATTTGGCGTGTGCCAATGGCATAGCGTCTTGGAAATATGGCTTGCGATGCGTGTTGGCATGTGCCAATGGCACGTACGGCCATGTTGACCTAGTTACAAGTCTTGCAAGCCTAGGGCGCTATATTTGGCATGTGCCAATGGCATAGCGGCTTGGAAATATGGCTTTGATGCGTGTTGGCATGTACCAATGGCACGTACGGCCATGTTGACCTAGTTGCAAGTCTTGCAAAGCCTAGGGCGCTATATTTGGCATGTGCCAATGGCATACGGCTTGGAAATATGGCTTGCGGTACGTGTTGGCATGTGCCAATGGCACGACGGCCATGTTGACCTAGTTGCAAGTCTTGCAAGCCTAGGGCGCTATATTTGGCGTGGGCCAATGGCATAGCGGCTTGGAAATATGGCTTGCCCGGTGCGTGTTGGCATGTGCCAATGGCACGTACGGCCATGTTGACCTAGTTGCAAGTCTTGCAAGCCTAGGGCGCTATATTTGGCATGTGCCAATGGCATATAGCGGCTTGGAAATATGGCTTGCGGTACGTGTTGGCATGTGCCAATGGAACGTACGGCCATGTTGGCCTAGCTGCAAGTCTTGCAAGCCTAGGGCGCTATATTTGGCGTGGGCCAATGGCATAGCGGCTTGAAATATGGCTTGCGTGCGTGTTGGCATGTGCCAATGGCACGCATCGCCATGTTGACCTAGTTACAAGTCTTGCAAGCCTAGGGCGCTATATTTGTCGTGGGCCAATGGCATAGCGGCTTAGTTTGGCATTGTTGCCATGGTCGCAGTGCGCGGCTTGGTTTGGCATTGTTGCCATGGTGCGCAGTGTCTGGCTTAATTTGGCATTGTTGCCATGGTGCGACTGACAGCGCGCTTGATTTGGCATTGTTGCCATGGTGCGGATGCAGCGCTTGATTTGGCATTCTCGCCATGGTGCAAATGTGCGCGCTTGATTTGGCATTGCTTCCATGGTGCGCGGTGCTGGCGGCTTGGTTTGGCATTGCTGCCATGGTGCGCAGCAGCGGCTTGATTTGGCATTGTTGCCATGGTGCGCATGTGCGGCTTGATTTGGCATTGCTTTGCCATGGTGCGCAGTAGTGCGGCTTGGTTTTGGAATTAGGGTTCGTGTTGAAAACCCTAATCGGGTATTTTGAAAAAATACCCTATTAATTATTTACACTGAGTTAAATGCTCTTAGTTAATGTGTTCTGGGTAACACTAGGTCATGGGGTTTTACGATTTTACCCCTTGTCTAAAAACCACCATCAACACTAGTATTCGAATCTCCCCACCTAAAGTCGTTTTGTTTCGATCTCAAATGCCATTTCATTGCTTCCATTGTTTCAATATTTCTCAGCTTCAACTTGCATAAAGTTCTCTCTTCCAATTGAGAATGGAGAAGCGTAGTCGTTTCCTCCATAATATTTAACTAGTGTATTCTAGCTGTAAGCACATTTTTATCTCTGAAAATATGACCAAACTCCTGCTTTTTCCAAGGCTTAATTAGATGCTTCAAATCTTGAAGTTTTAAGAAGAAACGTGTACTTGCACTGCCAGAGTAAGTCAAGCTCTCCCACCACAGTTTCACATTCAGTACAAAATCTTTATGTTTAATCCACACCCTGTATACCTTGAAATACGGTTTAAGGCATGATTAGGTTCGTAAATAACCAATATTGGATTATGATCTGAAATTGTTCTCGTCAAAACCAATTGTAACGCATTCTGAAACGCCCTCGAATTCAAGACTAAAAAGGAATCGATCTAATCTACACAAAGAAGGTTAACTTGATTGTTTGACCACGTAAATGCACCACCTATCAGAGGTTGGTCAATCAACTCATTAACCAGAATATAATTGTTCAACATTGTTGTATTACGACTATCACCATCACCGCGATTCCTTTCCTCACTTGAACGGACTGCATTCATGTCACTGGCTATGCAAATAGGCCTTGTCCACCAATTCCTCACTTCTCCTTCCAGAATTTCGTTTTTGGTTCATGTTCACATGTCCTATACACGTTAACAACTTCCCACTGAAATCCATTGATTCTTGTCGATAAAGAAACAATGATATTATTTAAACCAAGCCTCTCATCCATCTTCTCAAATCTATTGCTGTCCCAAATAGTTAGCAATCCTCTGATTCCAACCAAAATTCTCGTCATACCAAAGTTGACGAACAAACCCATCAGTCATGCTTTGCATCTTCGTTTCCTATATCAAACAAACTGCACACCTTTGTGAATGAATAAGGTTCTTCACCGACACTTGCTTGTCGAAATCGTTCATGCCTCTTATATTTCAACATAAGATTCTAAAATCCATTAGTGAATATTTCCTCCCTTGCCGCACGAATTCCTTCCACACTGCTTGTTTCTTCAACATTCCCATTCACAAAGACATTCTCCTCTTCATGTTCTAATTGGGCCTCAAATAGGCTTTGGAGACAGCTCGGCAAGGGTGCAAGTGCAATCCTTGCAATGTTCTAGCTCCGCCCCTGATCTAATGTCGTTCTTTTTTATAAGTCCTAAGGACCTTACTCAGAAAGAAATAACCAAGAAAAATCACAAGTAGGAAACCAAAATAGCATGAAGGCTACGCGGAGTTACCGAAATCCACGAGGACTCACAAAATATGTATAATACAAATCAATTTTAAGTATCCTCGTGTTAGATGATCTAAGTGCAAACTTAGTGTTATTTTTCTTTATGTTTGCCTTATGTTTGGTCTATCCTCCAAAGTGATTCAATATGTGCTATAAATAGTGGAACCCTATCCCTTCTTTTGTAACCCTTCACACATTTCTTAATACAACTATGTTTGGTTCCTACATAGTATCGGTTATTACACATTAACTCCGATCCTCATCTCTTTCGTGCTACTGGCGGCTGCAAGAACATCACTTATTACTCATCTCTTCAATTGAAATCATGTATTTTTCTTGTAAATCTATTAATCTCTACGGCTACTCCAACTTCTATACTCACAGATTTGATTCAAGCCTTACAACAACAGAATCTTAATAACTCTTCTACACCCTCTTTCAATTTTACTCTACCATTTCAAGATATCTCAAACTTTGTGTCCATCAAATTATCTCTTCCTGGAAACATCAATTTGAGACCATTCTTAAGTGCACTAATCTTCTACGATTTGTAAATGGATCTTATGCTTGTCCTTCTCCTCAGATTCGTGAGAATGACGCTATGGTTCCGAATCCATGAGTATGGATTTCGATGGATGGCTTGTTCTATCATATCTCAATGCAACTTTTACCATATTTGTTTCTCACTGGTACTCTTGGATTAAAACTTCAAGCAAGTATGAAATTATCCGAGTTTGGAGTTCAATGATCAGTTTGTAGCTCGTAAGTCTCTCATGCGTCGTCAACTGTATTATATTAAACATGGTAATACTCCTATTTCAGAATTCTTAAGTTCTTTCAAGGAAATTCTAGCCGTTATTAATGATAGAGTTTCAGATGAAGATATAGTTTTACATGTTCCAAATGGATTGAACCCTAATTTTGATCATTTTGTTGTCACTGCTCAACATCGTGAAACTGCTTACAAGTTTAATGAGCTAAGATCTAAATTACTTCATCATGAACAGTGGTTACAGAGTAAATCTCAGGATTTCTATGCTACTTTTGACTCTACAAATCCCCCTCTTCTTTTTACTCTAAGAAGACCTCTTCTACTTTTCGCATTTCTCGGGTGTTAGTGGTTCGGTGGAAATAGAAATCAACAATTTAATGTTGGGGGTTCTAGTGGTAATAGGAATCAACAATCGTGTGCGTGTGGTTATCGTTCATAACATTCTAATACATCACAAACCAATAGTGGATATTGTTCATAGAAATTTCAACATCCACCTTCTCCACCACATTGGAGCAACGCTGGTTCTTCAGACAATTTCACTAAAACTAACTTTTATGGTATTGAGTGTCAAATCTACAAACAACGGGGTTACACTGCAAATAAGTTTAGGTTCAGATATGCACCTTCAACTCTAAAACATACACTACCTCAAGCCTTCTATACAATATATCCTTTTGGCACTAAATGACTACCTCAATACTGTTCTATAGAATCACTACCTTAATCATTTTACACATGCTCTTTAAGTTCAGTTTTTTCTCCACCCTCTGATGGTGAAGTGTCTATGGACATTAGCCAATGGATTCCATATTTCGCCGTTTACCATATGACAAACAATCCCACTCTTTTACATGATGTTGTACCTTACACTGGTTCTGAGTATGTCATCGTTGTAAATGGTAAAACTATTCACAAAGGCCTGATTTTTGTATTGACATGACTTTTATTAGTGAAACCGATCTTAAGTAATCACCCGAGATGGTATGATCGATTTTGTGTTATTAATGACCGACTCGGGTAAGGGGGAACCGATCTAGTAAGAGGTGCAACCTATCACAAAGGGGAATCGATCCTTGTATGAGGTGCATCAAGATTTAAAAGAAAGGGGAACCGATCCTATGGACATGCACAACACATTTTTAGGAAAAGGGGAACCAATCCTATGGACATGTGCAAAAAGTACAAGTTGGATACCATATATGTGGGAACCGATTCTATTACCTAGTCAACCGAATTTTGGCAAGCGTGACTATGCAAAGTACTCACATGGAGGTAGAACCGAACCGGTAGAACCTTCACTACAGGAAAAATATACATCAACAACGGAGATTTACAACGCTTCGCAAAGTATTGTAGAAAGTCCTATGTTTTACAACTGGTTTCAAAGGAAGAGTTGTCGTATATCATCACTGCCAACCCTTAGGAAACAATGGGTTGCGCTAAGAAATCAAACGACAACTCCTTGAGCAAAACAGTTGTGACGACATTTAGCTATAACAACGTTGTTCCATATATGTAGTGACTTAGCCTATCACAATACTCACAAGTGTTGTTGAAGAACACAAAAATATGATAATGAAAAATATGTTAGAGGGGAGATTAGAACATGAACCTACTACATGGAAGTCTAGCTCATCAACCACCCTTTCAGTTCACAAGTTTTGATTTTTTTTCTTTTTTTTAAATAGAAACCTACAATAACACTTATAAGTGTTGTTGAAGTAAAAATATATAATGTTCCGTATATGTAGTGACTTAGCCTATCACAATTCTCACAAGTGTTGTTGAAGAACACAAAAATATGATAATGAAAAATATGTTAGAGGGGAGATTCAAACATGAACCTATTGCATGGATCGAAGTCTAACTCATCAACCACCCTTTCAGTTCACAAGTTTTTATTTTTTATTTTTTTAAATAGAAAGCTATAGCAACACTTATAAGTGTTGTTGAAGTAAAAATATATAATGTTGGAAAAAAATGAGGTTGGGGATTCGATCCTCGGCCTGACGTGGAAGTCTACACCACTAACCATCCTACACTATCACATGTTCGTCAAGTTTGTGGTTCTTTAATACACTAACTTTATGAAAACCCTTCATAAGTGTTGTAAAACAAAATATAATGCTCAAAAAGTAATTCTCAAGTGATTGATTTAAACAGTCCTTGAAGCTTCTCTCGTAATCCATCACATACCGGTTAGATGTATTTGACTCTCGAGAATAGAAAACTTGTCGCGCTTGTTTTGCTAAAATGAATGATCGTTAAGTATTGGTTCTTATGATGTTTTAAATTGACTAATGTAAAGCCATCTTTCTACTTTCACACCAAAACCGGTGTGAGCCCAATCACATTTGAATATTGGAATTTGAAACATATGATTGTAGTCCAACAATAGAATTTCTTCTAAAACACCGTATAACCCAAATGGAGTCGTTAACGTCTATTTTACAAGAAAAATACTAGTGTTAGTAAAGGAAATACAACAAGAGTGACAATGACAAGTAAAAATTCAATATAGTAAAAACAATACACTATACTGACTTAGACTAGTCCACTCACGGTCGGGTTTCGATCTCGGAGCCTGGTATGCGTACAATGTACAAAAATAGGGTTTGTTTAAGTTTTCGTAGAATATTCCGAAGGAAGAAGGAATCTTACTTGTAAATGGATGCATTCGTCGTTCTTACCAAGTTTCTGACTTAGACTAGTCCACTCGCGGCAAGGTTTCGATCTCGGATCCTGGTATGCGTACAATATGCAAAAATAGGGTTTGTTTAAGGTATAGTAGAATATTCGGAGGAACCTTACCTGTAAATGGATGGATTCGTCGTTCTTACCAAGTTTCTGACTTATACTAGTCCACTCACGTCCAGGTTTCGTTCTCGGAGCCTGGTATGCGTACAATATGCAGAAATAGGGTTTGTTTGAGGTTTCGTAGAATATTCCGGAGGAATCTTACCTGTAAATAGATGGATTTGTCGTTCTTACCAAGTTTATAACTTGGAGTAGTCCACTCACGGCCATATTTCGATCTCGGAGCCTGGTTTGTATATAATATAGAAAATAGGGTTTGTTTAAGGTTTCGTAGAATATTCTGAAGGTATCTTACATGTAAATGAATGAATTCGTCGTTCTTACCAAGTTTCTAACTTAGACTACTCCACTCACGTCCAGGATTCGATCTCGGATCCTGGTATGCGTACAATATGCAGAAATAGGGTTTGTTTAAGGGTTGGTAGAATATTTCGGAGGAATCTTACCTATAAATGGATGGATTCGTCGTTCTTACCAAATTTCCAACTTAGAGTAGTCAACTCGCGGTCAGATTTCGATCTCGGAGCCTGGTTTGCATACAATATGCAGAAATAGGGTTTGTTTTAGGTTTCGTAGAATATTCCGAAGGAATCTTACCTGTAAATGGATGGATTCATTGTTCTTACCAACTTTCTAACTTATAGTAGTCCCGTCACGGCCAGGTTTCGATCTCAGATCCTAGTATGCATACAATATGAATAAATAGGGTTTGTTTAAGGTTTCGTAGAATATTTCGAAGGAATCTTACCTATAAATGGATGGATTCGTCGTTCTTACCAAGTTTCTGACTTAGAGTAGTCAATTTCGATGATTAATCATGTTAAGTTTGAAGTCAGAACACTCTTACAGCTTCGTGGTTCATAGATTGTATGCCATTATACCGAGTTTGAAGTTCGAATCGACATTGAGCTTCATACTTATAGATTTTGATGATGTATCATGTATGTTTGAAGTCAGAACCCTCTCAGAGATTCTTGATTCATAGTTTGTATGTTGTAATACAACATTTGAAGTTCGAATCGACACCAAGCTTCATATTCATCAATTGTATGTTGTTATACAACATTTGAAGTTCAATCGACACCAAGCTTCATATTCATCAATTTCGGCGATCTATCATGCTAAGTTTGAAGTCAGAACCCTCTCAGAGATTCGTGGTTCATAGATTAAATGCCATTATACCAAGTTTGAAGTTCGAATTGACATTGGGCTTCATACTTATCGATTTTGATGATGTATCATGCTAATTTTGAAGTCAGAACCCTCTCGAGCTTCGTGGTTCATAGTTTATATGTTGTTATACCAAGTTTGAAGTTTGAATCACATTTCAGCTTCATACTTATCGATTTTGATGATGTATCATGCTAAATTCTGAATTTAACCTCTCGAGCTTCGTGGTTCAGAGTTTATATGTTGTTATACCACATTTGAAGTTTGAATCGACACTAAGCTTCATATTCATCAATTTCGATGATGTATCATGCTAAGTTTGAAGTCGAACCCTCTCGAGCTTCGTGGTTCATAGTTTATATGCCATTATACCAAGTTTGAAGTTCAATTGACATTGAGTTTCATACTTATCGATTTCGATGATGTATCATGCTAAGTTTGAAGTCGAACCCTCTCGAGCTTCGTGGTTCATAGATTATATGCCACTATACCAAGTTTGAAGTTCGAATTGACATTGAGCTTCATACTTATCGATTTGGATGATGTATCATGCTAAGTTTGGAATCAGAACCCTCTCAGAGCTTCTTGGTTCATAGTTTATATGTTGTTATACCAAATTTGAAGTTTGAATCGACATTAAGCTTCATACTTATCGATTTTGATGATGTATCATGCTAAATTTGAAGTCATAACCCTCTCAGAGCTTCGTGGTTCATATTTTATATGTTTTTATACCATATTTGAAGTTTGAATCGACATTAAGCTTCATATTCATCAATTTTGATGATGTATCATGCTAAGTTTTAAGTTAGAACACTCCCGGAGCTTTTTTGTTCATATTTCGTATGCAATTATACCACATTCGAAGTTCAAATCAACACTTGAGTTTCATATTTGTCGATTTCGATGATGTATCCTACTAAGTTTGAAGTTACTTCATGACCTGTATGACTAATCGAAATTACTTCATGACCTATGTAACTAGTCGAAATTCAAACCAGAAGCACAAAGAGAAAGCACAAAAACACAAAGAAACACACCAATTATCGAATTCATTTTTCATTTTCCCAATTCATTCTTATATATTTTTTGGATTTTTTTATATCAGAATGTCGATAACAATGTCCTAAATTTATTAATATTTTTTTTTGGATTTTTTATCATGTCGAAGGTTGATAATTAAACCGAAAACATGAGTTCGTATTAACACAAAGAGAAAGCACAAAGAAAACACACTTGCCTTGATCCGTATGACACTCTTAACTTAAATCTATACCGTCCAAATATTTTCATAATCCGTGTGACCCCATCCTACCACATCTTATCCGTTCAAATTTTTTAGATAAAACGATTTTTTTTTCTCTCTCACTTATTTTCATTCACTCACTTTCTCTCGTCTCTCATCTTCCCGTCCCTTAGAAAAAAAAAACCCTAACTCAAGTTACGCCTCCCTCAGAAAAAAAACCCTCACTCAATTCATTGATTTCCCAAATCCCTTATTCTCTTTTTGATTTCATATTGAATCCTCACAAACCCTAGCTTTAGTTCAAGTGGAAACCCTTAATTTCATCACTGATTTCTCTATTTTACTTCATCTTGAACTCATCCCCAAAACCCTAATTTTTATCATCGGATTTACATGTTCTTCTGGTTTCTGAATCAAATTACGTAGTTGTATTAACACCACCTCTAACAGACACACCTAGATCATTCCCTACCTCTCTTGATCTAAAAAGATCTCTATTTCATATTCCGACAATATTTGTGCTGCTACTGATCGATAAAATAGGAAGAATTGATGCTCGAATTGGCTACGTAAAGGATATGGTTAGATGGCGGGCCATGCGATTCTGGTTCGATATTGAGGAGATATGGATGGCATTTAAGTCGGGAATTACACAGAAAGGAGATGGTTAGATGTTGGCTCTACTAATGCAGGATTAAGCTGAGAAGAATCAGGATTTGAGTTCAATTTCTGAGATTGTGGTTTGTCTTCGATTTGAAGAAACATGGAAGAAATTGAGTTGTTGTTCAGTTAATGCTGCTAATAATCAGCTAGAGGTTGAATCGAGATTTGGATTTCTAAAATCAACAAGAACATGCAATAAATGGGTTAAGCCGATGATTCCGCCGCCGTGTTCGATGGTGATGAAGCTTGGGTTATTCTCAGATTGAGATATGGAGTTGATTCCGTGGTCGTATGGAAGAATTTCCGATCTGATTTTGTACATGTTCTGTGTATGAAGTTATCAGTGGCAGATTGAAGTTATCCTCACCAAGTTATGCTGAATTGATGGTGTTGTTGAATCTGACAAGGGTAAAGAGCTCATTGAGAAGAGAAGATACAAATGGTTACTGGTGGTGCTTCAGTCTCAGATGGTGTTGGTATAAATTGGTGAAGCAGTTCAAGCCTATCAAATGATAGTTCTAGTGAGCATCCCTTTCTCCATAGGTTTGTTAATTTGAATTTCAAATTTTGGGTTAATCTTTACATTACATTTGATTATGGGTATTGGGTTTTTGGGTTTACAGAACTTTGTAGGTTTAAAAGCTTTTTTTTTTGGGCATTCCTTGGTTGTTTTAGGTTCCATTAATTGTCTTAGTTTGAAAGTGAACTAATGCCAACACCTTGGAGATCTGAAAGTGGTGTTTTTTGACTTGGTTACAGAGATTTGATATTGTAAATGGTGTGGTCGAAGTCGACGGAGTTACAAAAGAGTTTGAGGCTGACAAACAAGCAGATAAAGATACAGAAGGTATAAGATATTTAATTGGCTTTAGGGATTTTGAAAATTTCAGTGGTGGTTTTGATTGTTTGCTCATTTATTCGCATATGTACGTTTTAATGTGAAAGATTTCATGGTTTGCGGGATTTTTTCTCATTTTTTTTGGATTTCTTGAGGTTGAGTTCATAGTGTGTATCAAGGGTTTTCAATTTATGTGTTATAAAGTCTGAATTTGTTTGACAAAACTAGAATTAAGATAAATAGGAACATGGGTTTTCCATGGATGAGTTCAGAGAAGCAATAAGATGATAGTAATTTGATTTCTATAATTTGATTTGTGTAAACAAGTAAATTGTAACCTAGTTTAGATGGTTTTTTTTTAAATTGTAACCTAGTTTAGATGATTTTTTCGGTGACCATGGGTTGCTAAGTGTTGCCCGAGAGTTAGATGTAAACCGAATGTTGAAAACCATGTTTTTATGTCACCTGTTTTCTATGTTCCTTTATCTACGAAACTGCCGCCAATAGGAAGGGATTTAGATAGTACTTCCTTGACATGAAATATTCATATATGACTCCACTATAATGAGTTAAAAGTGATTAGCATTTGGATTCATCGTCTAGGAGATATGTCCCCGAAATACAAACTTGCGGAACCGAAATATGTAGCTTCACAGTTTTGTAACCTACTTTATGCATACTTTTCACAGGCCAAACGAACTCCGAATCTGGATTTTTCAGGTGCGTTTGAAAGCTGGGTCTGTCTAGTTTTAGAATTGGGGTCAAGTTCCGAATTTGGAATTATAACGAAGTCTGTGGAGCCTCGACAATGCAGGCTGTATGAGACCTATTTCTGCGGCATTTGCCCAGATTTTTATTGTGTACATTTTCTCATTCTTTTTATTTGGTTAACCCTTGTTCTTTCCATCTGTTAGGTTGGTAATAATTCCTTAGAACATGCGAATTAGTCCTGGTTATCAAATTGTAGGAACAAAATGTAAGCCAAGAAGTAGTTTTAGGCTTCGATACCCGCCCGTAGCCACCAAAATTTGGGTTAATCCATCATCCGAATTTTGGGGTGTTACACATCTAGTTTGTCAGCCAAGGAATCTCTCACTTGGTTAATCCATAATCCCGTATCTTTAAAATGTTGTCTTACCATTAAGTTTATAATCCATTTTTATGTTTATACATTGAAATCATATAAAGCAACAAATGCTTCTGTGTTCTATGTTTGTTTTGCAAATTTTAACCATCTCAATAATGAGCTGCAGGTGCATAAATCCTCTCAAGAGTCATGACTCAAGAGCAAAGAACACAGGGAGAACAAAATTAAATCGCCGCAAAGGAACATACTCTTTAAAGGCACAAAGTTCTATAGCCAATCACATTGTCGCCTATAAGTCGAGTTTTTGATTGTGTGAATGGTCGCAGAAGCACCGCTATATTTACTCGATGCTAGTATTTTACATTGATATTATCTTCTTTTTCTCAAATTCTAAGCACCTATATACATTTCTATGATTTGGTTATAAGAAGATTATGTTTATTGTGGATGCAACACTAAGCATACAAAGAAGGTGGGAATCGTTGGCAAATACGGTAAGTGCTTTCTATCATAATGTATACTGATATTGATGCGTCATGTTCGAGTCTAAGTCGTTCGATAAAAATGAGTTTGTTGTTATTTCAAGAACAAGATATGGTGCCTGGGCCTGCTTAAGAAGATCAAGAAGATGGAAACCACCCAAGATTTCAAGTATTTTTGTGAATTTAGTGGAAAGGTAAAGTTGTTTTCGCTTTCTTAAACTAGTTTGTCCGTATCTTTTTTTTCTTTCTTTCTAGTATCAATTTAGTTAACTGTTTCTTGTACTCTCAGCAGATTTTGTGGAAGGAAAGGCGCTTGAATCTGGGATGCAAAGACCGTGGCAAACTAAAAGTCGGTGGTGCCTACACTTTTGTAATTCTTTTGTGGAGAAGCCGTGAGACCGGAAATGTTTTATATAATTTGCAATGGCCTACCAATGGTGGAAAGCTACCTGTTGCTGATTTTATTGATCCTCAAGATGTGAAAACGCTGGTCGAAGCACCTATTAAACTCCCGTCAACACCAACCGAAAAACTCCGCAGCCAAAGACCGTTATCATGTAGATGATGCTCATGTCTACATACCGACTACAAAGTTCAAGTATATTAGTGATGTCGTCCGGATGTTTTATTACATAGCCCGAGGATCGAATAGTGTTCTCATAGGCATCTTAATCTTCATAATCTTTTCGGAGTGTGTTCATGAAACTTAACTTTTGGTAACAAACATGTATATCACCGCCATTTTTGAATGTGTGTTTAATTCGGCAAGTTAACTTGAATGAATGTAAATGTGTTACACTAGCGGAGTTAATGTGAATGTGAATTACTTTGACAACTCGGTTTTGACTCTAATATTTTTTTTTTCAAAACAGCTTATATGCACAACTTCTAACAAAAGTTGTAGTTACACATTTATCTACTCAAAATAGAAGTTGTCACTTCAAATATTACAACCTTTTAAGGGTATTGTAAAAGAAAATCTTGCAAATGTGTAGGAGTTGTTCGTAAAAAGTTCTACAACTCTAGAAGGTGTAGTGACATGATATTCACAATACTAATAAATGTTGTTTTCCACTTTTCAACTACACAAACGAGATATTGTGAAATAGTGTCTTTACAACATAACTATGTGTTTCCCAAGATAGTTCGACAGCTAATACAAGTGTCGTGTAAATCTTATTCATAATATTAATAAGTGTTGATACATACATTTTCATGATACACAACCTATATTGTTCAAGGTAGTCCTACAACACAAGCAAGAGTTGTGTTAGGCTTTCAAAAAAATATCGAAAGAGAATCACAACTTTGGCAAAATATTGTCGAACCATGAATCACATCACACTTTTCAACTCTTAGTCAAGCATTGTAGAAAAGCTTAGACTTTCTACAATACCCCACCTATACAACGCATAAAATTGTATTGTCGTAGGTGTACTACAACGCTAATACAGTGTCGTCAATGATGATTTTTCCCGTAGTGCGTGAAACTCATGTTTGGTGATTGAGTGTTCTTGATCAATCACGTAGTTCTTGAAAGTCAGATGAACCAATTCTAAACTTGTCTGGAAGTGTGGAAAATCAGTTTCAAGATTGTAAGTATAAAGACGACTTACAAAGTAAGGATGTCGACATACTTTGAACATGTGCAGTAACGTTAATCTTTAATTGTTTAAAGTTTTCCTTAATAGCTAAAGGAAGAAATTCCCGGATCGAATAAAATAAATTGAGAATCTTTTATTTAAGGTTTTTAATTTTATTTTTGGAAAATAAAAATTAGTAATGTGCATTTGATAGTTGGAGATTTTCTAAGAGATTTTCGGTCATTATTTGGACAAAGCATAACCAGGAATTATGGAAACCGAATTTGGAATATATTGCATATCTTGAGAATATTTTCGGTTTTGGAAATTCCTTGGTGTCCAAACTTCCTTGGTCTATAAATATGAAAGTTTACATTTCGAGCAAACTAATCCTCAGAGACAGCAAAACTACCTCATTTGTGCTGATACTGGTGAAGACGCGTATTCGGATAGGAGAGTAACCTAATTAAGAGAAATCTCTTACGACCGCTCAGTTTAAAGACTTCTTTGGGATTGAGAAGCTCTATTAGTACTCGTTGGTGGGAAACTAGATAATTGCGGTTTATTTTTTGTTTTCGATTGATTTGATTGACTAACGGTGGTTGAACTTTGATTGCACCTAGTTTGTTTATGCTTGAGAATCTTCTCTTCTAATATAAGATTCACTCAAACTAGATCGAAGTTTCGACGGGGATCTTTAGATTGTTTGTAGATCTAAAGACGTCTTGTGATAATCCATTGTTAACATCCTCCGTTCTGTACGTGTTTGATCACAGGAGATTCAAGTTGATTATGTGCAGGTGTTGATTGAAGATCTAAGAAGATTTGAAGACAAAGAAGACTTTGAAGATTTCTGATTTGGGTTCATAATCTTTGGTGTGCACAATACTTGTTTCTGTAAAAGAGGATCCAACTATAATCGGTTTATCCTTGTGGTAGATTAGATTGATTAGTTGTGTAGATCGGCATCAATACAAACTATCTATGGTGGAAATCTATTATGAGATATTTTCTTCAATCACGAGACTTTTATACATAGCTATTAGTCGTCGATGGTTATAATTACCCAAAGGAAGAAAATTCGGAAACTGAGTTTAAACGCTTAGTGGAGTTTTCAAACGAAGAAAAGGCTTTTGCTAAGCAGAATTCAGATGGTTTGAATGATATTATACATGTTGTTAGTCGTGATTTACAAAATCATGTATCAACTTGTCAAACTTCGAAAGAAGCTTGGGATAATCTTCAGATCGTATTCGAAGGAAACACATCAGAGAAAGAAGCTAGACTTCAAACTCTTATGTCCGACTGGGAAAATCTTCGAATGAATGACAATGATACTTTTGAAAAGTTTCATATTAGACTCTCTGAGATAATCAATGCCTCTTTCTCTCTTGGAAAGACTATTTCTGAAAAGGATATAGTATGCAAAATTCTCAGATTGTTGCCATACAATCATTGAAGTTAATGATCTTTCATCTCTATCTAGAAGTTCCCTAGTTGGAAAAATGAAGATATTTGATCAAGAAAATTTGTCTAAACAAAAAGATGATCTGGCCTACAAAGCCATAAAAAGGGTTCCGACTCAATATTCGGAAGATTCCGAAGATCAGGAAGATCGAACTGTTAAAGATGAAGCTGAACTAAATCATCATTTGTCTCTTCTTACTCAACGATTCAAGAATGTGTTGAGACATCGAAAAAGAGAATCACCTGTGTCAAAAGGAAAAACCTATTCCTTCACATAAACGTGAAGACACCTGGGATGATGATGATATTATTCCTCAATTCTACAAGTGTAGAGGGTTTGGTCATATTTTTCCAGACTGTCCAACTAAGGACACACAGTGGAAAAGAAATGCTTACACTACCACACTTGATTATTGTCCTAATGAGAATGATAAAGTTGATGAGATAGATCATGTTGCAACCATTGCAGAAGTCCATGACTCTGAAGTTATTCCAACTCTAGATACTCAAGAAGAGTTTACTCCTTCAATTTTCAAACAAATATCATGTAAAGATAAAAGAACTCACCTTCTTGAATCTGACATCATTGAAATAAAATCATCACTTGATCAACTCAAACTGAGTTTTATGAATGATAAAGAAAAATTTAACAAGCGACTGAAGAAAATCGAGGTTACTCAATGCTCCGAAAAGGTACAAGTATCTAAACTCATTCTCGATATTAAGTATTGTCAAGATGAGATAAGGAAGTTAAAAGCAGAAAATCAGAATATGAGAGATAGACTCAATTGCTTTGATAAGTTATCACCTGGTATGAATGTATCAAGAGACAAGGAGGTAAGGCTAAATAAATATGTGGAATCTTGATCCAGAAAATGCAACAATTCTGGTGTTTGCTTCTTGTGTAAGCAAAAAGGGCATTTTCAAAGACAATGTCCTGATACTAAACAGAGAGAGAGACTGTATAAACCGGAAAATCAATATCTAAGTGTATATCAAAGATCTCTTCAAAAAGTGAGAATAAGTTCTTCGAACATCATGATCTTAAATCAAGATTAAAAGTTGAACCTAAAAGTTCAAACGTAATGTCTCCTCAACCATGTAAGAATGTTGAAATCTTCAAGGGAAGAAATTCAACAACCAAAAAGGTGACAATTTAACTGATTATCATGGATCCTTACTTGTTACCCTTAAAAGTATACAGTAAGGATATAGATGTAAATATTTTGGATAAAAATATTTCTAAAAATTGATTTTTCGGTTAAGAATTTAATTGATATAATATTCTCAAAGATTTTTGAGAAAAAGTTTTAGAACTTATAAGAGGGAAGACCTCTTACTTCATTTTCATAGAGATTTGACAGAATGTCTACATGTAGTTGCAACTCTCGCAAAACCGAAAAAGTCTGGACTATATTGTTTCCTAACACAAAACTTCTTCTCGAGTCTTCTCGATGGCGATTCGATTCATCTGTAACTTCAACAGGATGTTCCTAATGAAGAGATCTCTTTTCTCAATGATAATCTTCTCAAGAATATTTCACTAAAATTAGATCTAATCTTATGTGAAGTAAGGAACATGGAAAATGATTTGCGAAAGAAAGTTAAGGAATTCAATGACAATGTTGTTAGTCTTGAATCAAGACTAGTGATTATAGAAGATGATTGGAATCCGGTAAAATCTTCTGATCCGGCTTCAACTTTGAAGGATGCTCTAAAAAGCTGAAATTAGAGTTTCAAAATTGAAAAATAGACAGTAATTTTTGATTTCGTTTAAATAAAGTCTGTTTTGAATAAAACTAGTACTATGAATAAAATTATTTGATTTATAATTTTTCTTGTGATAGTTTTTGATTTACATAGCCTGTGCTTGAATGTTTTATCTTATTGCTATGTATGTTTATGGGATGTTTGATTTTGGTTTTATTACCTTGATATTCGATCTCATAATGTTGTGAACCCTTATGGTTTGGGTGACTCTGATTTAACAGGATTAAGTTCTAGCCCATGTTGGTCGGCTTTATCAAAGGATCATGAGGGGTTCTCATAGAAACGCTATGTGAAAAAGTCACAATATATTGAATCGGTTTTGGTTTAGCATAAAAGCATATGTGTTTCGTGGTTTTCAACTTTTGCTTGCAATAGTTGAAAACCTGTTTTCAACCTTTCTCTGGTAAAGGTTGGTTGTTGTTATTCTTTTATTTTGCATAAGGATGAAAACATAATGATATTCCGATATCAATTCTCCCTGGAAGAAGATGCAAACATATTGGAGAAGAGGATGCGAAATTTGAGGTAACGAGTTTTTAGTTAATCGTTTTCCTATTTAAGAAAAGCCTCGATTTTATTACGTATGTTTATTGCTTTTGCTTAACAAAATTTCTGTACAATTTATGTTTTATTCCATTATGTGTGTATGGATGTGTGTGATTCAATTGGTTCCAGTTAAGAAAACCTATTGTTATCTTGCTTTATTGTTTGGTATCAATCGTTTAGGCTTACAAATTTTCGGTGCAATTGCGGTGCTTTAATGTCTATGTTGTTTCAATCGCTTCCGCTTGAGGTGAATAATTATGCAAGTATATTTATTTGGTTTGTGTGAATTGTTTATGTCTTAACGAAAGAAAATGTTTACTGGATGAATTGTTTAGTCCAATTCGATTCCGGATAAGAGAAACTAAGTTAATTCGATCTTAGTTAGACTATCAAAGAGGAGGTTTCGGTTATTCAAGTCTAATCGAATGCATTAACAAGAAATGCTAGTTAACTAACCTAGTACTTGTCTTGTTTAAAAGTTAAAGGTCTAAGTTATATGGATAATTAGAACCTGATGAGAAAAATATAGTTATCTTTATTTTGGTCTTATCGAACAAGCGATTGTATTTGTACAATCATTTTAGCAAAGGAACTAAGGTGCTTAGTTGATTTTTGGTTTTATAAACTATTAGGGAAAATTGCTTCCGGCAATTGTTTCCTTGGTAACATATCAAAATAAAATTACTTTGTTGTTTCGGTTTTGATATTGGTTATCAAAAATGGTGTGTGGAACCCTCATGCTTAACTCTATTGGTTGCAAGTCTATTTTGAGATTTGTAAGATCCTTTCGGTTTGTCCTTTATTTTTTCGTTTCTTTGTCATTTTGTGACAAAAAGGGGGAGAAATATATGGAGTAAACAAGTGATACTGGTATTGATTTATATTTTCCGCAATTATAATTGTTATTATTATAATTTAAAGTAAATTACACAAACGTTAATTCCTATTTACTTGATAAGTAACCCTATTATGTTTGGTGAAGTCCGAAAATTTTGTCAAGTAAACATACTTTGTTGTTGTATTGTCTCGACTCAGTCCATAGACAATCACTTTCGTAGAACGGACTTATATGTACGTGGAAAAGTTTTAGATTGAGGTATATTTGGGTACCCTCGTCTTTTCAACATGAGCAAGGCCAAATTCATGCTAAGAACTCCTGCATTGCACTTATAATTGAGACTAAACTTTCCTTGTATCCATCAGTTCAAGAACTAATGAATAACTAAAGATTATCACCCTAATAAACTACCATTAAAAAAACTAACATGGGTCAAAACAAACCCACTTCTCCTATTTGTTCATCCAATTCGATTAGATACAAAATTAAGATTTGAAAGAAAAAAAATTAACTTTAAGCGATAACTTTCATCAATATGCAGTCCCATGTCAGTTATTTCTTTGGTACATTCTGCTCATAATATCTGCTCAACATTATGAGCTAAAATTTCTTAGGTAGTCAATGTGCAGTCCCAAATCAGTTATCAAAACCATCTCCTTTGGAATGCGTAAAGAATAACTAGGTAAAAATAAAGATACATCTAAAGAAGTCACCCAATGAACAACTAAAGATTATCACCCTACTAAACTACCATTAAAAAAACTAACAATGTTCAATTGGAATTCAATTCTCCTATTTGTTCATCCAGTTCGATTAGATACAAAATTAAGACTTGAAACAAAAAAAATAAAATAACTTACCCTAAACATATGAAGAACGTAATCCAACAAACCTAATTAACATACTAAAGATTATCACCCTACTAAAGTACCATTAAAAAAACTTTAGTGGGTCAACTGGAATTCATTTTTCAAAACAAACCCACTACTCCTATTTGTTCATCCAGTCAATTAGATTTTTGCTTTCTACAAATGAAGAACCCTAAATCTGACACAACAAATTAAAAATAAAAAGAAATAGACACAACTATTAGAGCATCAGCTGCGAAAAACAATAAAATTAAACCCAAACGTATAGATCGAAATCTATTCAGTGAAAGTGAGGGATAAACATCAACAAAAAACAAGCGATAACTTTCATCAACGAGATGAAAAACAAGCGATACTTACATCTTTCACAAATCGTAGTTATAGATCTGTAGTCACGGAGAAATTTTCTTCAGAGAAAGTTAGGGTTTCTTCTTCTTCTTCGATAAAGAGACGAGGGGATTTGAGCGAAAATGGTTCAGAGAAAGATAGAGTTTTTTTCTCTTACTTAGAGAGAGACGAGATGATTTGAGTGAAATTGGGTAGAGTTGGGAAAGGGATAAGGCCAAGTCCTGTGGTTGAGCTTTGTCCATCAAAAAGGAAAGGTTTAACGGTTGAGATTTGCCCATTAAAAACACGGACGACTAGCATTTTTTTGAGGTTCTCATACGGATTTAGGAGAGGGTGTGAGAATCATGTGTGTTCTTTTGAGAAGCATGTGTTTTTAGAGAAAATCACAAGCCATCCAACCGAAAAAAGCCACTTTTTGTAAGTTAAACATATTCGAGGTTAATGATGATCGAGTATCGATTTTGTTGGGTCAAATTCGTTTGCATTCAATGCTCTAAATTCTAGATAGAAATATAATATGGTTATTTTCGATCATACGATTTGAACTAGTAATCGCTTAATAACATCGATGTAGCTTCAACATTTAGTTTAGTTTAATTTAGAGAAAATGACAAATTTTCCAACAGATTTTACCATCAAGTTAAGAGAGAACTAGAGATAGACTTGAGTTTCTCATTACGATGAACTAAAGATGTAGAACATCAAATTTTACCGTCTCGGGTTAAGAAATAACTAGAAATAGGCCTCGAGTTTCTCATTCAGATGAACTGGATCAGAAATATATAAGATTCGAACATCCCAGGTTCAAAGATTACTAGAGTTAGACCCGAGTCTCTCGTTCGGATGAACTGGATCAGAAATATATCAGTTTTCAACATCCCAGGTGTTGATGGTGGTTTTTAAACAAAGGGTAAAATCGTAAAACCCCAAATAACCTAATGTCACCAGTGACGCATTTATTAGAACATTTAATGATTGTAGTCAGTAATTAATAGGGGGTATTTTTTCAAATTAGGGTTACAACGAACAAAACCCTAATTCACCTCCGTGCCAATGGCAAATCATGCCGCCCACACCTAGCCCGAGCTAGCCGCATCTCTATGCCAATGGAAAATCATGCCAGACCATACCAAACGCGCCAAGTATGCCAACCATGCTAGCCGCACCTCCGTGCCAATGGCAAATCATGCCAGACACACCTAGCCCGAGCTAGCCGCATCTCTATGCCAATGGCAAACCATGCCAGCCATACCAAACGCGCCGAAGCATGCCAACCATGCTAGCCGCACCTCCGTGCCAATGGCAAATCATGCCAGCCACACCTAGCCCGAGCTAGCCGCGCCATGCCAAACACACTCTGCCTTGGCCCTAGCTACGCTATTCACGCCACGCCAAGCCAAACACCCTTAACTTGGCCCTAGCCGCGCCATGCCAAAGTAGCGCCCGCACCTAGGCTTGCAAACCATGCAACCTAGGCCAAATTGGCCACGCATGCCATTGGCACATGACAACATGCTCGCTGGTAGCTTTTCCTACCAAGGCCACGGCCCTAGCGGCCACGCATGCCATTGGCACATGCCAACACGTTTCGCTGGTAGCTTTTCCTACCAAGGCCACGGCCCTAACGGCCACGCATGCCATTGGCACATGCCAACACGCCGCTGGTAGCTTTTCCTACCAAGGCCACGACCCTAACAGACCACGCATGCCATTGGCACATGCCAACACGCTCGCTGGTAGCTTTTCCTACCAAGGCCACGGCCCTAACGGCCACGCATGCCATTGGAACATGCCAACACGCTCGTTGGTAGCTTTTCCTACCAAGGCCACGGCCCTAACGACCACGCATGCTATTGGCACATGCCAACACGCTCATTGGTAGCCTTCATCACCTAGCCGTGCCCCTAATGCACGCCGGTAGCCTAACTTGCAAGCCGTGCAACCTAGGCAAACTTGGCCGTACGCACCATTGGCACATGCCAAAACCCACGCTGGTAGCCTAACTCGCAAACCATGCAACCTACTACCAAGGCATTCCGCACATGCCATTGGCACATGCCACACACGCCACTAGCAGCTCTGCATTGCCACTTACACTCAACGTACAACCTACCACCCAGGCATTCCGCACATGCCATTGGCACATGCCACGCACGCCACTAGCAGCTCTGGCATTACCACTTGCGGTCGAGGTACAACCCGCAACAAGGGCATTCCGCACATGCCACACGCTCCACTAGCAGCGCCACTTGCACTCAAGGTGCAACCAACACTCGAGATATCAACACAAACCGGGGATGCTTTCCGTGGTTTTGGTTTGGCGGTCACTGACTTGCAGCGTACACTACGCTCACATTAATAAAGCGTGAAAAGGAATAAAGCGGTCAAATAAATGAGGAAATAATGGTGAAAACGTTTTCACCCATAAACACCTTGCGGTTACCACCTCCTCCCATTATTTCACCCTTTACTCTCTTCCTTCATGAGGATAGGGTACGTTTCAATCTCGACTTGTATAAATAGGTCTTACATATTTCCACCAGACAACAAGTCTCGGTCAGGAGAAAAATACTACACTCTCAGAAAAGGCAACTTTGCAAGCTCTCCAAAAAGCTTTCATCTCTTGCAAGCTTCTGAAGCTTTCACTTTCTGATACAAGTCGAGACACTACTCTCCCAGAATTATTCTGGTCTCAACACCTTTCTTTGCTTCCTCCCCAAATCAACCCTTCTCCTCCACTTTGTGACCGAAGCAAGTCCGGAACGACCATTTATTGGTTTAGGCCGGACTTGTACAGTATTGATCTCTCGAATCTATAAAGTGCTCACGTGCAGCACATTTGTTTAGGGTTTGAACCAGTTTCTCACTCACCTACCGAATTTACCGAAATTGGCAGAAACGATTATTACCCATAAACAATTGGCGACCAAAGCGGGAGGATTGATCTATCGGCTACAATGTCAGATGTCGATCTCGTTCTTCGACCCAGATGTCAAGATGGTAGGGGAAGGCGACTCTATCCGACGCAACTACCAGACAACCCGGTTACTAGTTGTAAAAACTACACAAGAAAACTGGGGACTTGCTGGAGATGCTACCACTCGATCCAACTCAACTACCAGACGACCCGGTTACCAGTTGTAAAACTACACGAGAAAACTGGGGACTCTCCGAAGATGCTACCAGCGATTGGGGACTTGTTGGCGATGCTAACAGCAAAGCCACCTTTTACATGGACAGGGGCGTGTTCGCAAAAACCTATGAACACAAGAAAATAATAAAACAAATTGAAAGAGAAACGCCGGAGTACATAGCTGGAATATGCTTGCCCACTTTATCACTACCGCGCTACCGCTAACACCATGAAGTGATAACAAAGATACGAGGAACAAGTCCAAGCCAGCACCGTGACAAGCTAATGGTCCACACCATACCGAAATCCAAGCCAGCGTCCATGCCTAACCAGCGTCCACACCAAGTCAGCGCCCATTCCAAGACGATCCAGTGCCTACCAGACGCGCTTCCCAGACACGCTTACTAGACGCACATGCCAGGCACACATGCCGCACGCGCATGCCAGCCGCAGTACCACACTCTGTGCTAACAGTTCGCATCCTTCTAGCGATAACATCTTGCGCCCTTCCACCACCATCCTTTCCCTTCGAAACAACGCCATAGCTCCAAAGACTTCGTGATCAAAATTGTGTCATCTCTCGCACGATACACTTACGATCACGTAACCGAGCCACTTCCGCCACCCCAACGGTTCTTCAAGCATGTCGGCTCCAACCGTCACCGGAGACGCTACTCCACCATCGGGGCAAGATCTTTGGAAGATCCGGAAGAAGCCGACCTCCTTTTAGCTTTGTTGATTTGATGAAAAGACAAAAGATACTTCAGCAGGACGCGCGTTTATTGATGAAGAGGCTCGTGTTGCTCTTGAACGACCAGTAGAAGGGGATAAGAAATCCAATTTCGTCACACGTGAAGATCAGGAAAGACTTCTCCAAAATCGAAAGTAAGGGAAATCAACAACTCTCCTGAGTTCACGGAGATCCTTCCCTCGTCAGGACCCGCACAATGGGAACTTCGCCCACAAAGTCGTACAGTCTATGATGAAACAGTTATGTGAGATTCTATGTTTCTCCATGGCGTAGCGTCAAGACATATTTGCACCCCTCAACTGCACTACATCAGAAAGCAAAGCGTTTCCATCCAGGGAAGCCGTTCCCAAACCCCAACCTCTCCTAGGAAGCACGATCGATAGATGAAACTGGGGACTCCTAACCTCTGTTCTCTTGATGGATGTCGAGTTTGACAGAACGTGACGCGGCCTCCGGCTTCAAAATGGTAACCGTCAAGGCTCTGAGAGTTGCAAGACGTCATTTCAACGTTCTCTCCAGAAGTAGCTCCGCATCAACGTTCTCTCCAGAAGCTACACATCAACGTTCTCCGCCACGGCCGCATCAACGTTCGCTTCAACGCCACTCCTTTCGCAAAGGGTCGTGTCGCCACACTCCCGATATCAAGAAACATAGTCACAGCCAGCCAATCTTCGAAGTCATGGACACCTTTTAATCCATCTCGCCAAAACTCGTGATCATGGACAGTTTGCTCGCTTACGCATCCAGCCAATCCTTTTACTTCCACGGAAGCCCATAGAATATCAGCCAACCTACTTTGTTACCACGACAATGTAGTCTCTCCTGATTACATATCCTACCAAGAACTGTTGCCCCTCATTCGTTGATACCAGCCAGAGCTTCATAGCAAAGAAGAATTACTACAAGGATGGAAACACGTAAACCATACTTGAGGAGGGAAGATATACACGGAATCCCTTCATTGTCAAAGCTCCGAAGACACAGTCCACCAAAAAGCCGTACCCACAACAAGGTCCTCTACTCTTCAAGGGTGCAGCGCAAGAATATCATCACCCCTCTGTCTAGAAGACGCCTTCAACACTTTACAAGGCCGCGGAGGATCCCGAGCACGCACTATCGAGAATATGTCATCATGTAATTTATGAGCATCCCAAAGTGTCACATCCGGAAGAGTACGATAGGCTTATATCAAATCCCGTGAGGGGGATTCAAGGCGATGTAATAAAAGTAGGTTACGCATGGGGACTAACGGCGTGAGATGCTTTCACTCCCTCAACCAAGGTTATTACCGATTTCAACATCATCACTATCGAGGTTTTACGAGCCGCGGGAATTTTTCAACATGAAGCCGTACATGTGCACCGAAACTCCAAAAGCACGCCGAAGGTTACATTCACGTATTCATCCATGCCATCATATCAAACCGAAGTATGATCGGGGGCTTCTCGCCGCATCCCATTCCGTACGATAGTCCGAGATTCAGAAGATGGTTTGAAGGATTAACTTGGAACAAAGTCCCGGAAGACTTGATAAGCAACGCATCGGCAATGGAACGTCTCCCTATTTCATCCCGGGGCGCCAGAAGTTTTCCACCATGGAAGCATTCACAACAACTTGAACATGTCCATGCCGAAGTCTGTGGGATAACATCAGTAGTAACCCTCTACTGTCGTTTACAACGACTTGGATACTATTGGCCGGAGATGGAAGCCCAATCTCGATTACTCCAGAAGGCGTGTCCCAATTGCCAGGCACCCCATGTCAGACAGAGGTCCTCAACATCAATCACACCAGCAAGAATACCCGCTACGTCGACTTTCACAATATTGAGACGATGCCGCAACCACCGATATTAAACTCCAAGGATTCACGGTGGACACCATGTTCTCCCACCTTTGAATGGATGACTCTGCTGCGAGCATGGATGGACACATTCTCCATCTCAGCAATCATTGGCAAAAGACAGTTCACTACGGAAACCAAGGCGGACGAACAACACTTCACTACGCTCCTGGTAGCGATATGGCCGTATGTCTTCCATATCCTCGCATAAAGGACCATGAATTCTTTCCGCACCAGGAAACCACCAATATTCCGATAATTGGAGGAGAGACACCTCATACGAGTCCCAAACGACAAACCTGCAGAAGGGTATTCATGACAAGAGAGCCCTAAATCAGCGTCGTCCAAGTCTGCAGCAGATCAACAAGGTCGGATTCGAAGGAAGGGGAACGACTAGGTCATCCTCGTCGATAACAGTGACGCATGCTCCAACAGGATATCTCTGCACAAAAGGGAAATTTTCCATTTATACAACAAGCGGCAGAAAAGTGTACAACAGTCCACCAAAGAAGAAGAAAACATACCGGTATGATTTTCTTAACCCGAATAACCTTTGTTGGGATGCTCATGCAAGAGTCAGACCTCGCGCCTTCATCTGGAGAACCTGACCGGTTAGAAGATGATTCGAATATGCGTGACATGACAAAGAGAGAAATTCAACAAGAAGAACCTTTTCTCAAACGAGGGAGATGATGCAGTTGCGTTGGGTTTGAATACAGAACCTTTAAAAAAGGAAAGGAAGCAATGAGGGACATAACGCTTCCAGATTTTTTGGCATGAACGATGCCCTAATCGAAGCCGCGCGTGAGGAAAGGCGAAGTAAAGAAACTTTGCTATCTGTAGAAACATCTACTCCCTCCTTGTTCACACCAATCCTATCAAGTCACGCCAGCTAGCACGCTCAACTTCCCCACTTTGTGCCGGTCCCGCCAGCTAACACGCTCAGTTTCCCAACTCGCAACATCTTCCCAATGCCGCCCAAGTTGCACCGGTCCCACCAGTTGCACACTCCCCAGTACCGCCCAAGTTGCACCGGTCCCAACTCACGCCAACTTCCCAATGACCGCCCAAGTCACGCCAGCAAGCACGCACAGCTTCCCTACCTTGCGCCGGTCCCACCAGCTAGCACGCTCAGTTTCCTAACTCACGTCAACTTCTTAATGCTGCCCTGACTTCTGTCTCTCAATGACGCTGACTTCCCGATTCGCATGACCTCCCGATTTGTGCAAAACTGAGAGGCAAGGATTCCAAATCTATTTATAAAAGGTCGACAAATCTTCTCAATTCTCTTTACGATTTCTTTGCTTTGATAGTATGTCACCATCTTATGCTTACCTCGCAACAAAGCTCTGTTCCGAGCTAAGCGGGGGGACTTAATGTTGATGGTGGTTTTTAAACAAAGGGTAAAATCGTAAAACCCCAAATAACCTAATGTCACCGGTGACGCATTTATTAGAACATTTAATGCTTGTAGTCTGTAATTAATAGGGGGTATTTTTTCAAATTAGGGTTACAACGAAGAAAACCCTAATTCACCTTCGTGCCAATGGCAAATCATGCCAGCCACACCTAGCCCGAGCTAGCCGCATCTCTATGCCAATGGCAAATCATGCCGACCATACCAAACGCGCCGAAGCATGCCAACCATGCTAGCCGCACCTCCGTGCCAATGGAAAATCATGCCGACCACACCTAGCCCGAGCTAGCCGCATCTCTATGCCAATGGCAAATCATGCCGCCCATACCAAACGAGCCGAAGCATGCCAACCATGCTAGCCGCACCTCCGTGCCAATGGCAAATCATGCCAGACCACACCTAGCCCGAGCTAGCCGCGCCATGCCAAACACACTCGCCTTGGCCCTAGCTACGCTATTCACGCCACGCCAAGCCAAACACCCTTAACTTGGCCCTAGCCGCGCCATGCCAAAGTAGCGCCCGCACCTAGGCTTGCAAACCATGCAACCTAGGCCAAATTGGCCACGCATGCCATTGGCACATGCCAACACGCTCGCTGGTAGCTTTTCCTACCAAGGCCACGGCCCTAACGGCCACGCATGCCATTGGCACATGCCAACACGCTCGCTGGTAGCTTTTCCTACCAAGGCCACGGCCCTAACGGCATGCATGCCATTGGCACATGCCAACACGCTCATTTGGTAGCTTTTCCTACCAAGGCCACGGCCCTAACGGCCACGCATGCCATTGGCACATGCCAACACGCTCGCTGGTAGCTTTTCCTACCAAGGCCACGGCCCTAACGGCCATGCATGCCATTGGCACATGCCAACACGCTCGCTGGTAGCTTTTCCTACCAAGGGCATGGCCCTAACGGCCACGCATGCTATTGGCACATGCCAACACGCTCGCTGGTAGTCTTCATCACCTAGCCGTTCCCCTAATGCACTTGGGTAGCCTAACTTGCAAGCCGTGCAACCTAGGCCAACTTGGCCGACGCGCCATTGGCACATGCTAAAACCCACGCTGGTAGCCTAACTCGCAAACCATGCAACCTACCACCAAGGCATTCCGCACATGCCATTGGCACATGCCACACACGCCACTTGCAGCTCTGGCATTGCCACTTACACTCAACGTACAACCTACCACCCAGGCATTCCGCACATGCCATGCACGCCACTAGCAGCTCTGGCATTGCCACTTGCACTCGAGGTACAACCCGCAACAAGGGCATTCCGCACATGCCAATGGCACATGCCACACGCGCCACTAGCAGCGCCACTTGCACTCAAGGTGCAACCAACACTCGAGATATCAACACAAAGCGGGGATGCTTTCCGGGGTTTTGGTTTGGCGGTCACAGACTTGCGGCGTACACTACGCTCACATTAAGAAAGCGTGAAAAGGAATAAAGCGGTCAAATAAATGAGGAAATAATGGTGAAAACGTTTTCACCCATAAACACCTTGCGGTTACCACCTCCTCCCATTATTTCACCCTTTACTCTCTTCCTTCATGAGGCCTGTGGTACGTTTCAATCTCGACTTGTATAAATAGTTCTTACCTATTTCCACCGGACAACAAGTCTCGGTCAAGAGAAAAATACTACACTCTCATAAAAGGAAACTTTGCAAGCTCTCCAAAAGCTTTCATATCTTGCAAGCTTCCGAAGCTTCCACTTTCTGATACAAGTCGAGACACTACTCTCCCAGAATTATTCTGGTCTCAACACCTTTCTTTGCTTCCCTCCCCAAATCAACCCTTCTCCTCCACTTTATGACCGAAGCAAGTCTGGAACGGCCATTTCTTGGTTTAGGCCGGTCTTGTACAGATTGATCTCTGGAATCTATAAAGTGCTCACGTGCAGCACATTTGTTTAGGGTTTGAACCAGTTTCTCACTCACCTACCGAATTTACCGAAATCGGCAGAAACGATTTTTACCCAAAAACACTAGGTTCAAATATTACTAGAGTTAGACCTGTGTTTCTCATTCGGATGGAATTGAGAAGAAATATATAAGTTTTGAACATCCCAGGTTCAAAGATTACTAGAGTTAGACACGAGTCTCTCGTTCGTATGAACTGGATCAGATATATATCGGTTTTGAACATCGTAGGTTCAAAGATTACTCGAGTTAGACCTGAGTTTCTCGTTCGGATGAACTGGAGAAAAAATATATCGATTTCGAACAACCCAGGTTCAAAGATTACTAGAGCTAGACCCGAGTCTCTCGTTCGGATGAACTGGATCGAAATGTATCGGTTTTCAACATCCCAGTTCAAAGATTACTAGAGTTAGACCTGAATCTCTCGTTCGGATGAACTGGATCGAAATATATATGTTTTCAACATCCAAGGTTCAAATATTACTAGAGTTAGACCGAGTTTCTCATTCGGATGGACTAGAGAAGAAATATATCAGTTTTTAACTTCCCAGGTTCAAAGATTACTAGAGTTAAACTTGAGTTTCTCATTTGGATGAACTAGAGAAGAAATATATCAGTTTTGAATATCGCAGGTTCAAAGATTACTAGAGTTGGACCCGAGTCTCTCATTCGGATGAAATGAGGAAGAAATATATCGATTTCGAACATCCCGGGTTCAAAGATTACTATAGTTAGACCCGAGTCTCTCGTTCGGATGAACTGGATCAGAAATATATCAGTTTTCAACATCCCAGGATCAAAGATTACTAGAGTGAGACCTGAGTTTCTCATTCAGGTGAACTGGATCAGAAATATATCAGTTTTTGACATCCCAGGTTCAAAGATCACTAGAGTTAGACCTGAGTCTCTCGTTCGGATGAACTGGATCAGAAATATATCAGTTTCGAACATCCAAGGTTCAAAGATTACTAGACTTAGACCCGAGTATCTCGTTCGGATGAACTGGATCAGAATTATATCAGTTTTCAACATCCCAGGTTCAAATATTACTAGAGTTAAACCCGAGTTTCTCAATTGGATGAATGAATCACAAATATATCAGTTTTGAACATCTCAGGTTCAAAGATTACTATATTTAGACCCGAGTCTCTCGTTCGGATGAACTGGATCAGAAATATATCATTTTTCAACATCCCAGGTTCAAAGATTACTAGAGTTAGACCCGAGTCTCTCGTTTGGATGAACTGGATCAGAAATATATCATTTTTCAACATCTCAGGTTCAAAGATTACCAGAGTTAGACCGAGTCTCTTGTTCGGATTAACTGGATCAAAAATATATCAGTTTTGAACATCCCAGGTTCAAAGATTACTAGAGTTAGACCTAAGTCTCTCATTCGGATGAACTGGATCAGAAATATGTCAGTTTCGACATCCCAGGTTCAAAGATTACTAGAGTTAGACCCGAGTCTCTCGTTTGCATGAACTGAAGAAGATATATATCAGTTTCAAACATCGCAGGTTCAAATATTACTAGAGTTAGACCTAAGTTTCTCATTTGGATGAACTGGAGAAGAAATATATCAGTTTTGAACATCCCAGGTTCAAAGATTACTAGAGTTAGACCTGAGTCTCTTGTTCGGATGAACTGGATCCAAAATATATCAGTTTTGAACATCCCAGGTTCAAAGATTACTAGAGTTAGACTTGAGTCTCTCGTTCGGATGAATTGGATCAGAAATATTTCAGTTTTCAACATCCCAGGTTCAAAGATTACTAGAGTTAGACCTGACTCTCTCGTTCGGATGAACTGGAGAAGAAATATATCAGTTTTGAACATCGCAGGTTCAAAGATTACTAGAGTTAGACCTGAGTTTCTCATTCAGATGAATTGAATATGGATTATAACTATTTTTTTTATGTATAAAATTTCATCTAGATGATTATTTTCTAAAACGATAATTCTGAACACCGATTAGTAAATATTTATTCTCCAAATTATGGAAACTGAAAATAAAATAAATTATTTTCCAAAAAAAAAAAAAAATCCAGATTGAAAAATTATAAAAGATATGTTAGGGAATTTTTTATTTTTTGAAGCATGAAATAAATATGGGAAAATTTTATAAAATTATTAAAATAAATAACAGGACTCATTTGAAGCCACAATATTTTGTCGACTTTAGAGAAACCGATGGATATGCAAACATGTCACAAGATTAAAAAGACAGAGGAAACCTAAATCTAAAAGATAAACTCGTAAGTATCAAAACCTTCTTCTTTCCTTAGAAATTTTCCCTCTCCCAAATCTGTCAAATCACCAGAAACAGATTCAAAATCATTCAAATCTATTGTAAGTGAGTTCCCCCCAATTTCTCATCTAATTATCTAATTAAGAGAGTATGAAACTCCTGCTCAACCACACCTCTCTCTTGTTGCTCTAGATCTCATTTGTAAATCATCCATTCTATTTTTTCTTCCACTTTCAAAAGGTATTCAATCGATTGGTTTCTTTTCTTCTTAAGTATTGCTATTAGAAATGTAGGGTTTACAGTATTGACCGAACTGATCATACATTTTTGTTTCAATTTAAAACATTTCAAAATAGCTAAATTAGTAACCTAGAATCTATTTTTACATTCTACCTTCAGTTTTTTGTTTCGAGTTTAGCAATAAAATGGCTAATGATTTTCATAATAGGTACAAATTAGCTTCATTTTATATTTGCCTTCAATTTTGTTTACAATTTTTGGTTAACCTGTTGTTTGTGCATACAGACTACTGTGTTTAACACCACCAGTGGGTGTTTTATTAGCATGTTTGTTAGTAACCTCTTTCTCATGCCAATACTGCATAAATTTAGATAATCTTAGTAATGTTTCAATGATTAAACAACACAAGACATACTGAAAATAGTGGAATTGATATCTTTGTTATTGAATCTTTTTTTGGATCTCAATCTTTTCTCATTGTTTGTTGCAGATGAAAAATGAAGCTGGTCTTGTACCTAATCCTGATGTTGATCCTCAAGATGGTCATGAAGATGATCATGAAGCTGTTGTTGCAGTTGGGATGAAATTACTGGTGACTATAGATGAAGCTGGTAGACCTTATGGTGACATTTACGCAAAGCTTGCTACTCTTGTTGGGAAGCTTTTATGAGCACAAATCCCTCTTCAGTTCACAAATTGGAGAAACGTTCCCCAGGTTTTCAAAGATTCAATTTGGGATGGTTTGATGGTAATTTTTCATGGGCACCGATTTATAGTGTTATAACTTAATAATTTTTATGACCTCTCTCTCTCTCTGTTGTTTATTTCAGCTGAAGTTTACATTCGTCGTGCCATCAAATCTTGTCTGCCCCATAGTTGAAGGTGGTTATTCACAAAAATTTAGGACATACAAGTACAAGTTTAGAAACAATCTTAAAGGAAAAGTTACTGATGAAGATATATTGAGTGCAAAACCTCGAGGGTGGCATCTTCCCTTTTGGGAAGCTTTTGTTAAAAACGAAAGCAAACCTGAACCTTCCACAAAACGAGCCAACTACAAGGAAAATTGCGAGAAAAATACACTCAGAAACACTCTTGGTAGACTATCATATGCTCAAAAATGTCATAACCTTGTAAGTATTGTATTCAATAACTCTTCTTGATAAATTGAATTAAGTTGGTTTTGTCGTCCTGGAAACTTATAATCTTTTGTTGTTTTCCCAAATATATGACTACAACAATTGAAAGATGTATACTTTGTTGTTGGACGTCCTGAAAGTTGGATGGAGGGGCACAAAGGAAAAAATGGAGTCATAAATCCTAGTGCGGTTAAAAAATTTGTGAACATATTGTGTGTCAAGTGGTTTTGCATGTATATTTATGGATGATGATGTTAATATTTTGCTTGTAATTTTTGCAGGAACAAGTGAAGATAGCCCATGAGAAGAGAAAGACCCTTGCCAAAGATGGTGACTTATCTGCTATGGACGTTGAGAACGATGTAATTACTAATGTGTTTGTCCCTGATAAGGGCAAAGGATGTTTTCGTGACTTCTCGTCACAATTTTCAAAGAGCCAAGCCGTAACAAAAAGACTTGCAAAGACAGTTAATGCGAGTAAATCAAGCTCAAGTGAAGGACCCAAGGAGGACAGTGTGTTGGTAGACAAAATCAACAAACTGTCAAAGGTGAGTTTAACTGTATATTCCCATCTCTCAATTATGAATGGTTACATAGAACTCCATATCTAACCATTTGAATTATGTTAGTCATGGTGTAGGCTTTTAATGATTATGTAGCCATTCAACAGCTCAATCAAATCCAAAGCAACAATGTACCATTTGTCGATGCTTCTAGGCCTACAATTGTTGGCTCTACTTCTAGTGCTGTTGATGCTATGGGGAATTATGAGCCTAACAATGAAAAGATTCAATATGTGAACCTGCTGAACAAAAATAAGAAGGTAGCAGCTAAAGGCTATATCATGCAGGGATCAGATGGCATGATGTTTCATGGAGTAGCCCTTGCAGAAGATGAGGAGAGTGCATATTGAAACCATTTTGGATGACACTTATGCTGTATATGATGCACTACAGGGGGATGAATACTGGACATTGAAGGATCTTTTAGGTATTACTGGATGGTTAGTATGGCCTTTCAGATATTTGGAGTTTTTAGATGAATGAAAATGTTGTGGGTGATTTGATCTTTTTGGGAAGCTTAAGTTACATGCGTAACAGTACTTATAGGAAAATCTCTTTGGTTTAGTTCTTGCTTGTTTTAAGAACTTACTGCAGCTTTCGTTACATGTGTAACTTTGTGGGGCAAAACTTATTTTGGTATAGTTTTTTTGGTTATGTGAACTTAGCGCTGGTGTGCACTTTTTTTCATACTAAGTTCTAAAAATGTTTTTGCTCCAGTTATAATTACTAAATATAATGTCTTTTATTTCTTAAATTGCTCTTCAATTCCTATTCTGCTTCAATTCCTATTATCTACAGAGTGGCTTTTCTTAACACAAGCTACTGAAATTCATTTTATTGTTTTAAAGAACATAGTTATATTAAGAAAAAATAAGGCCAAGCCAATACATGATTACGAAAGATACATCACCAAAGTCTCTAAGACAAGTCTGAGACTGAGTTTCTCACTACAAGCTTCATAGCCTAAAATCTCAAAGTCTACAACATGTACAACAGTTCAGAAAACTGTGTACTACACTACCTTATAACAGTTTGTAGGCTTAAACTAAGACTGTATGCAAGTTTAGAAAACTGCAGCACAACTTCATAGCCAGATATCAGAATTGTTAGCCAAGTTCAGATTACTGCAGCATAACTTCATAGCCAGATATCAAAATTGTTAGCCTAAATTGGAGACAAGACTGCAGAGCAGCTGAGAATGCTACTGCACAATCAAAATCTACCAATAAGACAGCAAAAACATTCTTCAATCAATTCTGGACCTTAAGAAAATGCAAAGAGACTGCGCGTAATTGGTCTACCGCACCAATCCACCAAGTGCTACTGAAATACATATAAATTATATTGTTCAATTGTACAAAAAAAGAAATTATGTTTGCAGAGGACGATTAATATTACAGTGACATAAAAGCTTCATAATTCGTCAAAGGACGTAACAAAGGGCACAAATTAGGTTCATCTAACAATAGTTGTTGGAAACTGCCAATTTCAGGTTTCTCCAAATTATCAATTCCCCGCATCATCTTCTGGGTGAATGGATAACAACCCACCAATCAGCATTTTTTAAATCTTTAAAGTAGAAAACTCCACTTGCCTCTTCAGCGAGAATTGCAGGCTCATCCCTCCAATTATCGGAATCCTTCATTCTTCATATTCACCAAAACCAAATGCGAGTCGGGACAAATTTTGCTTCCACTTCCTGCTTTCACCCAGTCATAATAAAACACAACCTCGGTAAATCTACCATAGTACAACTCTAAGATTTGATTCACAACCCCATACCACTTGGTTAACACAGTTTTGGGAATTTTATCGCCTTTCTTGCTCATAAATGTGGTGCTTGCTATCATGCAAACACCACTGTCTTGACTACCGACTGTTTCTTCATAATACCTGGGAGAGAAAACAAAACCATTCACACGGTACATAACAAACTCTTTCGCTTCAACATGACCTATTACATATCGCCACAACAATGTATCAGTTTTATTTTCTTTTAACAGCTACGCAATAAAAAATAAACAAAATTACCATTAGTAGAAAATAACTAGAGATAGTTGGATAAGTATGTGATTCTGTAGGTGAGAATCAATCAAACACTTTACATAAGCTAAATCATAAAACTTGGGTGATACTAACTATGTGGCACAATGTACGTTGTTATTGCCCAGAAAACGACATGTTTATAAACAAAATTAAGGCTGATGTATGTGATTCTGTAGTTGCTCAATATGGTTTCTTACATTTAGTCTCAACAACTATTTTGAAATGTCAGTTATAAAAATATACACCTAGATGCCATTCAAATAACAGTAAAACACTAATTTTATGGCTTTCACTGTCAGTAACTATTAACGTAAGGACCTAATAGAGTCATTTCAGTACCTTTTCATACAGCCACTCAATGAACTCTGTTTGTTTTTCGACTTCATCGTCCGGTACCTCCTTCCCAGCATCTTGTGAAATGGATAAAAGGTTTTCACAATAGTAGCTACATATATCAAAATGAGATTTGTAACATAAGCAAAAATCACCATTTCTTATCAATGAATTTGAATTTACCATGTGTATAATTGAAAGACTGAAGATATTTATCAAAAAATACCTATAATAATCAGCGAGACCATCGGGATTACATCGAAAAAGCACCGATCTCCGTATCTGTATAAATTGCATGGAAGAGAGCATCACGTTCGTTCCTTTTTTACCCATAGGACCTACATCACTATACTCCGACTCTTATCCAAGAAAGGCCTCCAAAATGGCTTGGTGATTGCCATCACATGGATTTGACGCGTGCTCTATGACATACGTGACTGCTTCATTTACGAGGTTGTTCTCCTTAATAGACCCTTCAATGTATCTTTTGTTACTGGGAATGTTTTTGACCTCATTCATTTCCCTGTATCGGTTTGTATATTTACATTTCATTAAAAAAGATATGTGTTATCCAGAATAACAACATCACATAAACTCACCTTTCAAAGGGGTACATCCAACGATATCGAACGGGTCCACAAAGCAATGCCTCGTCAGCCCAATGAACCGTCGGGTGAACACTTATATCAAAAATAAAGTTGGAAAATACTTTTCCAACACACACATTACCTCGACAACAAAGAAATTAGCCTCTTGCAGTCCACTTTTGCTTAGGACTTTGGAGCAAAGCAATCGAAATACAAAGCGATCGGTGAAGTGAACGACGCAACTCACGGGTGCTTTGGAAAAGTATGCTGAAGACAAACAGGTAGCAAATACTCCATAATGACATGATAGTCATGGGATTTGAAGTTACCAAAACTTGAATTCTTAACATTAACATTGTTGCTCAGGTTCGACGCAAAACCAGAAGGAAATTTGAGGTCTTTAATTAAGAATCTTGCAAAATGATTCCTTCTCAGCTTTGCTTAAGATAAACATTGGTTTGGCAAAGAATCGTACTACTCCCGGGTATCTTTGGTAGTCGATTGTCCCTGATGCAAGCCAAGCTCCTTCAATTCATCCCTTGCATTCCGCGATTTCATAGACTTACTACCAAAATCAAAGATCGTCTCAAGTATATGCTCTATTACATTCTTCTCAGTGTGCATTACATCTACATAATGGAGGAAATAGAGGATACGATAGGTCTTCAGTTCCCAAAAGATAGACTCCCTATAGAATCCACCAGTAAGTTCATCGTCAACACCATCGCCATAAGGATCATCATCCACATCGGGATCATATCTCTTTCTTTTCGGCGCCTTGCTTCTAACTACCAATTTACCAGGTTTGTAAGTCACTTTTGCTAGTTTTTCCAACAGCTTCTATCCTGACAGTCGCTTTGGAGCATGTTTAGTTTCATCAGTTTCTAATCCCAAGTTCTCTACCTTCCAAAAAGGATGATTACCCCAGAGGTATATCTGATAATTAGGGTAAACATTCTTTCTTGCGTATAGCAAATACGCACTTCGAGTCTTGTCCACACAATTTACATAAGAAAAATAGTTGTGCGTGGTACATCCAGACATATTACCTTGTGCTGGCAAGTCATGAATACCAAACATCAAAGAAGCCCTCGGCTAAACGATTCATGTTTGTGCGTATCAAAAGCTGATATCCCATTCTCAAACAAATCTTTGATCTCATCTACTAGCACACGGAGACATACATCAATATCTTTCCCCAGTTCCTTAGGCCCAAGAATCAACATCGTCATGATTTGGAACTCATGTTTCATGTACAAGGAATGAGGAAGATTGTACACAACCACTATGACAGGCCAACAACTATAATTCAAAGACTGCATACCATGAGGATTAAATCCATCAGTTGCAATTCCAAGCCAAACATTTCTTCTCTCATTTGCGAACTCAGGAAACTTATTCTTCACTAAATCCCATTGAGATGAATCGACCGGATGACGCATATAATCTGGTGAAACTTCTGCTCGATCGTGCCATGTCATTGCATGTGTTATCCAAGGTATCGTATATAATCTCTTGATCCTTGGCCCGAGTGGAAAATATCTCAATACCTTGGAAGGCTCATTCGACGACAACTCTTTCCCAAATTGATCAACCTTTACCTTATATCTTGGTGCGATGCATTCCGGGCAGCTTGTCAAATCTGCATTCTCCCTGTAATACAAAATACAATGATTCTCACACATATGAATCGATTTGTTCTTTCATCCCCATATCTTTGAGCATCGACTTCATTGCCATGTATTTTACTGGCAAATTGTTTCCTTTCGTCAACTAACCCTTTATCATACCCAACAAACTATTTACACAGTTACCTGAAATCTTATATGTTTTCTTCACATTGTGCAGCTCCACAATTGCAGTTAGGATGCTAGTATTACAACCAGGATACAACTTGTCTTTAACTGTTTTGTACACTGTAATATCGCTTCCCAAATCTGGTTCGGGAACAAATTCTTGATTTCAATTTCTTCATTACCACTAACACCATCACCCCTATCAAAAACTCCAAATGCAGCATCGACAAAGGAACCCATATCTTCTACTACACCTTCTCTAACTTGCTCAGTTGGTATAAGATTACTACCTGGATGCCTTACCGCACTATCACCCTATTTTTTACCATGAAAGAACCAAGTAACATAACTCCCGTCGATACCCTTCTTGTTAAGATTTCTCCTCACTTCCGATATTTTCAAACGTTTCCCATTTTGAGACTTCGAGCATGGGAAAGAACACGTTGTATCCGGATAACCATATTTATCTGCATAATTCATAAAAAAATTTAACCCCATCTCTATATGTTTTTCTAAATATGCCTGGTTCATTCATCCAAACTTTATTCACAACAGCCGACATTCTACAAGTGAGTCTCTAAAGTTCTGTGCTTGGGAAGTTCTCTGTGATAATAAAGAGTTAACCATTCAGACCATTTACTTGAAAATCAATAATTTAAAAACACAGGGGATGGAACATGGTGTCATTCCTTGGACAATTAAGGATAAAGATATTGCTTATCATTACATATACCTATCAGGTTAGGAACATTTTGGACCATTAGCAGCTTATTCCCGAAATCCTAACAGTATAATATGCTTGCATATATCATAGTAATTGAAAAAAGTAAACAAATTCCAGTTTTGTTTCAATAGTAGGAATTGATAGCTTAAGACCATTCACACCCATAACTACTAAAAAGACAGAGTTATAAGCATAGTAAATAGCTTAGTTTTTTCACAATTGACAAAGTTTGGCACTAGAGTATACCTACATTTTCAGTTTCAACATCCAACAAAATCATTCAAAGGTGATTAAAATGACTGAACAACCTTAATCGACTAAGTGGAAACCAATTATATCAGGTTACACAAATGAGAAACAAAAAAATGCATTGCATCATTACACAAATGATGAACAAACCAATTGTTTATCATTACACAAATGATAAACAAACCAATTGTTTGTATTAGCTGCTGCAGAACACAGGACTTTAAGAAGTTTGCTAAATCCTCCATACTGATGTTTCTATCACAGCTCAGTAAGCTATATAGCTTATTCATCATTGCATCCACATCCAGAAACTTCTTGTATGTGATAAACTAAGTCGGTACATTTTTACAATCAACTACACATTTAGAATCCCCCACCATGTATAAAAAAGTGAGTGCAAGCTCAACAACAATGGGTAATATAATTCACAGGAGCCAGGTTTAATTTTCCGTTCCTGATAACCTAATATTCACATATTTTTGTAGACTTCATTAAAATTAGAATAAAAGCATATATTATTGTGTTAGAAACTAGAGCATGACTTACATCATTTATAAATTAAGGACAAAATAAATATGTCAAAGGGTCTCCTTAATAGTTACAAAGAAATGATGCCAGAATACCATTTTCCAGAATTTTCAACATTATCATGCTGTGTTTTCCAAACTATAATTTCAAAACTAAAGGACCAAATCAGGCTTACTTTATCATTTTAGAAATCCCTCAACACCCTCTACAAATTCTTAGGAGATAACAAAGGGTGGTTCAGATTCTAAATACTCCAAAATCACACAACAAAACCATGGCAGAAACCCTATTCATTTTAGTATTCAAACAAACCATAGATTCTCTATATAATGATCAACACCACTAAATAGCAACCAACAAATCACCATAACCATTGTTCACAAATGAAACTGCACATTTTAGTTTGTTTGGATTAGGTGCTGCACAACAACATGATTTTATAAAGCTAGCTAAATCCTCTATAGTCCATGGTGATTTTCTATCAAAGCTCAGTAAGTTACAGCTTATTCATCATTGCATCCACATCTATAACCTTTTTGGACAAATAACTTTCAACACAGTAAATCTATATGGACACCAGCTCAGTTCTACTAAACATGCAATTGATGAAGAACATAGCTCAGCTCCACCAAAAATTTATCTATTTGTGCATCTCATAGTAATTAAGAAACTCAATTATGTAATCAATCTAAACTAATCTAAACCACATCAAAATATCAGTTCTTTAATCAATCTAAACATTCAAAATACCCTCTAATTTCATCCGAATCTTTCACACATTTTCATACAACTAAATAAATTATCAATTGATTCCGAAGAAATAAAGAACTCAATCACTTACCTCGTCGATGAATCAACGAAATTTATCATCAGCAGAATTAACTTTGAACAATCTTATTCATCTTCATCTTCATCGTTCGGATTTTAGGTCAAATCGATCCACATAATTAACAGAATACATACCTAACTAAGATTTATCAGATTTGAATTAATTTGAATCAAACCCAGATTTGTTTTTGGTGAAACGTCTTTACTTTCGATCTGTTTTTTTTTAGTCTGAGTGTGTTAATGGCGGAAAGAACAAAGGAAGAAGATATTTCTTCTATGGTTCTCTCGACAAAGGGTTTGGTATTTGTCCAACTCTAATTTTTCCTACTAAGTCATGACTTTTTTTTTTCTTTTTTTTTTTTAAAACCTTGGTCATGACTTGTTGACTTAGTCTTTGTAAACAGTTTTCTAAATTAAGAAAACAAAACTAGTGACAAAACCCCTAGGTGAACAAACTAGTGATAAGAAAAAACCGGTCATATTATTTCTAATAAATAAAAACCGTTTCAAATAAAACTGGGACAAAAACCCCAATTCAAATAAAATTTTCAAAATTCAGTTTTTATTTAATTTCTAAATTCCAAAATTGACCTTCCGTATATAAAAACAATTTCAAAGGAAAGTTTGGCGGAAAGAAGAAAGTAAAAACGAATCCGAACAAATCAGATTCAGAAAAATTGTGATTCTTCTTTTCTAGTTTTCTTCGTTCTTTTGAGTTCTAGATCTCGTTTCAATTCAAAAATTCGTCATCGTCTTCTCCCAAAATCTACACAAAGATTCAGAGAGCAATTCAAGTTAGGTTTATCGTTCAGTGGCACAACCAGAGAACCGGAAGAGAAGCTACAAGTTTTGAGATTCGTAGAAGAAGAATCCAATTCAGTTGTTCGAAGAAGAGAAGATAAACGTAGCTGTTCGAAGAAGAGAAGAATCCGATTCAGTTATTCGAGATCTGGTTGCAATTCAGTTTAGCTGAAATCATATTTCCTCTTTTCAAGTTGAAATTGAATCTCGAATTGAAGAATCCAAGCTGAACAATCAATCAACTTCGTGTTGATCATCTTCGTCTTCATATTAATCGTGTGTAGTATTCGGATTACTCATGAAGGAATTAATCAAATTTTCGGGTATTTAATTCGATTTTTGTGTTGATTTTTGATTTGTTTTTGTGAATTTGCTAGTCACTCTTGTCGAATAAACTGAATTGATGTTAGCATATGATTTTTTATGTTTGTGTTGATGTTCTTATGAAGGATTCCATCTCTTTGGAACTGTTTTTTCAATTTATTGTTGTTGTTGGTATTCACATCTGGTGAAACTGTTTTTGGTTGCATCATTTTGTTCTGTAGATTATGGATTCTGTTCTCGTAGTTGTTTGTCACAAAGAAGATTGTTTGAATTTTCATATTGGCCTCCAAGAGTCTTTTGCTAATTTGAAGACTAGTATATGCTCAAGTTGGTGTGATTTCTCTCCTCCTTCTATGGAAATTTTTCATATGGTTGATGATCAGCAAAAGTTCATTGATTCTGATTTTGATCTTCAAGCATTAGCTCTATTTAGTCCGCATAATAAAGAAGGAATTATGGAGTTACATATACGTCACAAAGCTGAGTGTTACGGTTCAATAAGTTCGGGAATTATAGCTTTTGATGACCAGCCACGGAGTTCTGGAATTATACCTTTTGAGAAGCCATGAATTGATTATGATATTCTACATAAAATTAAGGAACCATTGAAGTCTGCTCACTGGTTACATATTTTTCAAGGAGTTGAACAGTTGTTTCTGGGAGGTGTTCAACAAGTTCGTTGTGATTTACAGAAGTATCACGCAGCAGCCGATTATGCATTCAAGGTCTACAGGAATGAAAAGTTGAGGATTGGTGCATGTTGTGCTAATAAGAAAGAGGAGAAGTGTAACTGGCATTTATATCTTTGTGTCTGGTTGATGGTGTTGTAGGAAGTCCTTTTATTATCAAGGAACTAAATAATGAGCGTACTTGTGTTGGTGGATTTGTTAACAGACCACGGATATCGAAGAAACTAGTTAGTAGCTTGATTATTGATGAAATTAAACAGGATCCTAATAAGAAAACTAAGCATATTATGGAATCTTTTACGAGAGACTACGGCTTTGACATTAGTCGTTATTATGCATACTCAGGGAAGAAGCATGCGCTGAATACTACATGGGGATAGAACGAGAAATCTTTTATGTTCTTGAACTGGTATAAAAACAAGTTGATTGAAACCAATCCTGGATCTCACGTGGTTTTGGAAGTCGAAGAAGGGACTCAAAAATTTGAGAGAATGTTTATCTGTTTTGAATCTTGTAGTCGTGGATTCAATTTCGCCGATCTGTGTTATTCGTTGATGCGGACCACTTGAAAAGCAAGTACCTTGGTCATATGATGGCAGCAATGGGTCTAACTGGAAATAATGGTAAGGTTTTCATCATTTTTTTATGTTGGTTTCATCATTTTCTATTTTTGGTTTCATCATTTTCTATTTTTGGTTTCATCGCATCTTATGTTTGTGTTATGTTTTTTGTCCATCTTACAGAAATCTAACCTCTTGCTTATGATGTGGTATCATCGGAGAATGAAGCGAACTCGGAAATGGTTTTGGAAAATTTGAAGCAAGTCCTTTCTCCTTTGCGACCAAAGCTTACTTTTGTGAGTGATCGAGGTATTGGATTGGTAACTCAAATTCTGTTGTATTTCTTGAGGCTTTTCATGTTTGGTGCTACTTGGCATATGGAATGCAATATCAACACATGCTTACCAAAGAAGCGCAAGGTTTATAACAAATATGTATTGGGACTGTTTAAGAAATATGTGTATGCTTCTACTCATAAAGATTTTACAGAGAGTTGGGATAAGTTATGGAAGGTTGAAAATCAGAAGTTACAAGACTATCTAAGTAGAGCTCCTGTTGATAAATGGGCAAGTTTTTTCTTCAAGGGTCGATGATATGGTAGGTTGTGTTTAAATATTGCTGAGATTTTCAATGGTTTGGTCGTTGAAGAGAGAGAGATAAGCCTATAGCCGTCATGGTTGATGAAATCGGGGTGAAGCTTATGGACCAAATGTGTACACATCGCGAGGAGGTATGCTAACTTAATGAATTGGCGTCAAACTCTATGTCCACAATATGAAGTTACGCTCCATGACAACAAGATTCATGGCTGTAACTAACCAGTCACCAAGTCGTCGGAATATGTGTTTGAAGTTCATGCTTCGTTAACACAGACAGTCGATTTGAAAAAAAAAACATGTTCTTGCAATTGTTGGCGTATTGACGGTTTCCCTTGTGCCCATGCTGTCCGTTGTATCATGGTGAACGGAGAAGATCCTTACAAGTATGTTGAACACTACTTTCTGAGTAAAGTTCTATCGAGAATCATATAAACATGCAATCAATCCTATTCCCACGGTTGAAAAGCCCGTGATGAGTGTCATGAAATCAATGGTTTTTGGTCCAAATAATGGACCACGGGCGGGGCGTCCATCGAATAAGAAGAGGATTCCTAATACGGGTTCAGTACCTAATAAGAAGATGAGAACTGTGGTTCCTGCAAGGTTTTGACCACCCATAATAGAAGGACATGCCCTTCTCGTCGGATTTCATGAGAACTTGTAGTCATTTCTACTACAAGTCATCGAATTTTCGCTTTTAGTTTCGTTTTTAGACAACAATATGTGTTTCATTTACTATTTGATTTTTTTAGAAGTTAATGTCTTTGCAGGTGTTTTCATTTTATAATTTGTCTAAGAATAAATAAGTTTGATTAAGTTTTTTGATTTTTCGGCGAGGCCTTTATAGTTTGGTGTAACCGAATTAGGTTTCATCATTTTTGATGAAACGAGAATAGGTTCCATCATTTTTTGATGAAACCCTTTTTGGTTTCACCATTGTTTTACTGTCACTTTTTCTTCAATATTTTTTAACAACACAGTAGATGTTGTTTTGTCTACTGTTTATTGGTGCCCCAAATATATGATACATCATTTATGGATATTGTTTTATAAAAATGAGACATCATATTTATGTAGACATAAGATTTTAAGGGAACACAACTGAAATCGCACGAAATTGTTTTTTTATATAAACTGTAACCATTTCACAAGTACTTTAACTTCAACTAAAACTTGAATCTGCAAGAAGAACTGTATGTCAAGGAGTATCATCATTACAATAACCATTTGAAAAGTAATTTAAACTTCAACTAAACTGAATGTTCAAGAGGACGAGAACGACATGAGTATTATTCTACATTGTCAAGGAGTATCTTCAACGCCAACTTTGGTCTCATGTTACACCTTTTCTCGTATATCATCTTCACGAGACATGTTTCCTTTCAAGAGGCTCTTCATGTAATAGAAAACATGCAGGCCACAATCGTTCCTGAAAAACCAAAATAATGTTTCAACTGTTATAAAGTGACTAGATGAGAGTGTTCGATATTAGTAGCTATATGTAAAGCATTCGGTTTCTAACTTTTTACAAGTGATGTAATGATTTCAATCATATTCATATGTGAACTAATAAACTTCAAAACACTGACTTACCCCATTTGTTGACAACATGAAGGGGTGTGCGAGTGTACGGTGTTGGTTGACTAGTCTGCTCGTCACGGGGAGCTTTGCGTCGTCTTGTGCAAATTGATATTATTCGTTGTCTCATGCTCAAAGCACTTTTCCGCATTCTTCTTCGGTGGAAGCCAAGGAGTTGTAGTGATAAAATTCTCCGGTTTCAAAATCAAAAGAAAGCGCGTCCAATGGTTTACATCTCCAATTGGTGTCAAGAACGGAATGAACAAAAACCGCACGCTATAATCCATTTTGTCGATGAAACCTTCTATTCTGACACCACATTTCTTTCCTAATGAGTGACATGTCTAAAAAAAATACCAGATAACAGCTCCTTGATGAGTTACAAACATCCAAGTTTGATGAAACCAAACTTGGTACCATCAAAATTAACCATATAGACAACAACATTTTTTGTTTTCCACAACTATTTTTTCTGCCAAAAAAATTACATTAAAGAATTTTAGAGTAAACTTACATAGGCAAATGTTCTTAGAAACTGACTCTACGGTACTTTGGAGAACCATCTTGTTTCAACTCATTTTTTTTGATGTTGTTTTGCAGCTTCAAAATATAGAACTCAATGATGTCTCCTGCGACGTCACCTTTTCTCATCAAACTATCCATATTCTTCCCCGATATATGTAAGTGAAGATGTAAATGTTCCCACGTCGAAGAAATAAAGAACTCAATCACTTACCTCGTCGATGAATCAACGAAATTTATCATCATCAGAATTAACTTTGAACAATCTTATTCATCTTCATCTTCATCGTTCGGATTTTAGGTCAAATCGATCCACATAATTAACAGAATACATACCTAGCTAAGATTTATCAGATTTGAATCAATGTGAATCAAACCCAGATTTGTTTTTGGTGAAACGTCTTTACTTTCGATCTGTTTTTTTTAGTCTGAGTGTGTTAATGGCGGAAAGAACAAAGGAAGAAGATATTTCTTCTATGGTTCTCTCGACAAAGGGTTTGGTATTTGTCCAACTCTAATTTTTCCTACTAAGTCATGACTTTTTTTTTTTTTTTTTTTAAAACCTTGGTCATGAATTGTTGACTTAGTCTTTGTAAACAGTTTTCTAAATTAAGAAAACAAAACTAGTGACAAAACCCCTAGGTGAACAAACTAGTGATAAGAAAAAACCGGTCATATTATTTCTAATAAATAAAAACCGTTTCAAATAAACTGGGACAAAAACCCCAATTCAAATAAAATTTTCAAAATTCAGTTTTATTTAATTTCTAAATTCCAAAATTGACCTTCCGTATATAAAAACAATTTCAAAGGAAAGTTTGGCGGAAAGAAGAAAGTAAAAACGAATCAAGAACAAATCAGATTCAGAAAAATTGTGATTCTTCTTTTCTAGTTTTCTTCATTCTTTTGAGTTCTAGATCTCGTTTCAATTCAAAAATTCGTCATCGTCTTCTCCCAAAATCTACACAAAGATTGAAGAGAGCAATTCAAGTTAGGTTTATCGTTCAGTGGCACAACCAGAGAACCGGAAGAGAAGCTACAAGTTTTGAGATTCGTAGAAGAAGAATCCAATTCAGTTGTTCGAAGAAGAGAAGATAAACGTAGTTGTTCGAAGAAGAGAAGAATCCGATTCAGTTATTCGAGATCTGGTTGCAATTCAGTTTAGCTGAAATCATATTTCCTCTTTTCAAGTTGAAATTGAATCTCGAATTGAAGAATCCAGCTGAACAATCAATCAACTTCGTGTTGATCATCTTCGTCTTCATATTAATCTATGTGTAGTATTCGGATTACTCATGAAGGAATTAATCAAATTTTCAGGTATTTAATTCGATTTTTTGTGTTGATTTTTGATTTGTTTTTGTGAATTTGCTAGTCACTCTTGTCGAATAAACTGAATTGATGTTAGCATATGATTTTTTATGTTTGTGTTGATGTTCTTATGAAGGATTCCATCTCTTTGGAACTGTTTTTTCAATTTATTGTTGTTGTTGGTATTCACATCTGGTGAAACTGTTTTTGGTTGCATCATTTTGTTCTGTAGATTATGGATTCTGTTCTCGTAGTTGTTTGTCACAAAGAAGATTGTTTGAATTTTCGTATTGGCCTCCAAGAGTCTTTTGCTAATTTGAAGACTAGTATATGCTCAAGTTGGTGTGATTTCTCTCCTCCTTCTATGGAAATTTTTCATATGGTTGATGATCAGCAAAAGTTCATTGATTCTGATTTTGATCTTCAAGCATTAGCTCTATTTAGTCTGCATAATAAAGAAGGAATTATGGAGTTACATATACGTCACAAAGCTGAGTGTTCTGGTTCAATAAGTTCAGGAATTATAGCTTTTGATGACCAGCCACGGAGTTTTGGAATTATACCTTTTGAGAAGCCATGAATTGATTATGATGTTCCACATAAAATTAAGGAACCATTGAAGTCTGCTCACTGGTTACATATTTTTCAAGGAGTTGAACAGTTGTTTTAGGAGGTGTTCAACAAGTTCGTTGTGATTCTGAAGTATCAAGCAGCAGCCGATTATGCATTCAAGGTCTACAGGAATGAGAAGTTGAGGATTGGTGCATGTTGTGCTAATAAGAAAGAGGAGAAGTGTAACTGGCATTTATATGCTGTATCTGTTGATGGTGTTGTAGGAAGTCCTTTTATTATCAAGGAACTAAATAATGAGCATACTTGTGTTGGTGGATTTGTTAACAGACCACGGATATCGAAGAAACTAGTTAGTAGCTTGATTATTGATGAAATTAAACAGGATCCTAATAAGAAAACTAAGCATATTATGGAATCTTTACGAGAGACTACGGCTTTGACATTAGTCGTTATTATGCATACTCAGGGAAGAAGCATGCGCTGAATACTACATGGGGATAGAACGAGAAATCTTTTATGTTCTTGAACTGGTATAAAAACAAGTTGATTGAAACCAATCCTGGATCTCACGTGGTTTTGGAAGTCGAAGAAGGGATTCAAAAATTTCGAGAGAATGTTTATCTTTTTGAATCTTGTAGTCATGGATTCAATTTACGCCGTCTGTGTTATTAGTTGATGCGGACCACTTGAAAAGCAAGTACCTTGGTCATATGATGGCGGCAATGGGTATAACTGGAAATGATGGTAAGGTTTTCATCATTTTTTTATGTTGGTTTCATCATTTTCTATTTTTTGTTTCATCATTTTCTATTTTTGGTTTTCATCGCATCTTATGTTTGTGTTATGTTTTTTGTCCATCTTACAGAAATCTACCCTCTTGCTTATCTTTGTGGTATCATCGGAGAATGAAGCGAACTGGAAATGGTTTTTGGAAAATTTGAAGCAAGTCCTTTCTCCTTTGCGACCAAAGATTACTTTTGTGAGTGATCGAGGTATTGGATTGGTAACTCAAATTCCTGTTGTATTTCTTGAGGCTTTTCATGTTTGGTGCTACTGGCATATGGAATGCAATATCAACACATGCTTACCAAAGAACTGCAAGGTTTATAACAAATATGTATTGGGACTGTTTAAGAAATATGCGTATGCTTCTACTCATGGTTCGGTCGTTGAAGAGAGAGAGAGAAGCCTATAGCCGTCATGGTTGATGAAATCAGGGTGAAGCTTATGGACCAAATGTGTACACATCGCGAGGACTGTGCTAACTTAATGAATTGGCGTCAAACTCTATGTCCACAATATGAAGTTCTGCTCCATGACAACAAGATTCATGGCTGTAACTAACCAGTCACCAAGTCGTCGGAATATGTGTTTGAAGTTCATGCTTCGTTAACACGGATGATCGATTTGAAAAGAAAAACATGTTCTTGCAATCGTTGGCGTATTGACGGTTTCCCTTGTGCCCATCTTTGTCCCGTTGTATCATGGTGAACGGAGAAGATCCTTACAAGTATGTTGAACACTACTTTACAGTAAAGTTCTATCGAGAATCATATAAACATGCAATCAATCCCTGTTCCCACAGTTGAAAAGCCCGTGACGAAGTGTCGCCGAAATCAATGGTTTTTGGTCCAAATAATGGACCACAGGCAGGACGTCCATCGAATAAGAAGAGGATTCCTAATACAGGTTCAGTTCCCAATAAGAAGATGAGAACCTGTGGTTCCTGCAAGGTTTTGACCACCCATAATAGAAGGACATGCCCTTCTCGTCAGATTTCATGAGAACTTGTAGTCATTTCTACTATAAGTCATCGAATTTCGCTTTTAGTTTCGTTTTTAGACAACAATATGTGTTTCATTTACTATTTCATATTTTTTTTTTAGAAGTTAATGTGCTGCAGGTGTTTTCATTTTATAATTTGTCTAAGAATAAATAAGTTTGATTAAGTTTGTTAGATTTTTTATTGGATTAAGTTTTTCAGATTTTTTGCAGGCCTTTATAGTTTGGTGTAACCGAATTAGGTTTCATTATTTTTTGATGAAACCAGAATAGGTTCCACCATTTTTTTGATGAAACCCTTTTTGGTTTCACCATTGTTTTACTGTCACTTTTTCTTCAATATTTTTTAACAACACAGTAGATGTTGTTTTGTCTACTGTTTATTGGTGCCCCAAATATATGATACATCATTTATGGATATTGTTTTATAAAAATGAGACATCATATTTATGTAGACATAAGATTTTAAGGGAACACAACTGAAATCGCACGAAATTGTTTTTTTATATAAACTGTAACCATTTCACAAGTACTTTAACTTCAACTAAAACTTGAATGCAAGAAGAGAGCGTATGTCAAGGAGTATCATCATTACAATAACCATTTGAAAAGTAATTTAAACTTCAACTAAACTGAATGTTCAAGAGGACGAGCACGACATGAGTATTATTCTACATTGTCAAGGAGTATCTTCAACGCCAACTTTGGTCTCATGTTACACCTTTTCTCGTATATCATCTTCACGAGACATGTTTCCTTTCAAGAGGCTCTTCATGTAATAGCAAACATGCAGGCCACAATCGTTCTGAAAAACCAAAATAATGTTTCAATTGTTATAAAGTGACTAGGCGAGAGTGTTCTGATATTAGTAGTTATATGTAAAGCATTCGGTTTCTAACTTTTTACAAGTGATGTAATGATTTCAATCATATTCATATGTGAACTAATAAACTTCAAAACATAGCTTACCCCATTTGTTGACAACATGAAGGGGTGTGCGAGTGTACGGTGTTGGTTGACTAGTCCGCTCGTCACGGGGAGCTTTGCGTCGTCTTTGTGCAAATGCCGATATTATTCGTTGTCTCATGCTTTCGGCATTTTTCCGCATTCTTCTTCGGTGGAAGCCAAGGAGTTGTAGTGATAAAATTCTCCGGTTTCAAAATCAAAAGAAAGCAGCGTCCAGTGGTTTACATCTCCAATTGGTGTCAGCAACGGAACGAACAAAAACCGCACGCTATAATCCATTTTGTCGATGAAACCTTCTATTACAGCACCACATTTCTTTCCTAATGAGTGACATGTCTGAAAAAAAATACCAGATAACAGCTCCTTGATGAGTTACAAACATCCAAGTTTGATGAAACCAAACTTGGTTCCATCAAAATTAACCATATAGACAACAACATTTTTGTTTTCCACAACTATTTTTTCTGCCAAAAAAATTACATTAAAGAATTTTAGAGTAAACTTACATAGGCAAATGTGCTTAGAAACACGGCTCTCACGGTACTTTGGAGAACCATCTTGTTTCAACTCATTTTTTTTGATGTTGTTTTGCAGCTTCAAAATATAGAACTCAATGATGTCTCTGCGACGTCACCTTTTCTCATCAAACTATCCATATTCTTCCCCGATATATGTAAGTGAAGATGTAAATGCTCCACGCCGTTGACTGTTAATTTTATTTTAAAAAGCTAGTCAATGATACATCATAAAAGGAGAAACAATGCATAACTTGGAACAAAATTTTGATGAAACCGGTCTTGGTTTCATCGGTTATTTCCACTTACCTTTCATTGTTCTTTTCCGAAAAAAGTGGTCACGGGGGTTTCTCATTTCTCATTGAGTACCTTCAAGATCTTCAAGTTATCAAGCGTTGGTTTCAACTTCACCCCCGTACTTCCTGAACCTCCTTCTTCTCCTTGCACTTACTAGCTATAACCTTTCTTTTTTTTCACACCGGTGTTGTAATCCCTGCATTCGATAGGTGGTCCCAAATTCCTTCGTCTTCCCTCATTCTTGTAACCATGTTAATCATCCTCTGTTCAAAGATCTTTGCTTTCTCCCTGTCCTTGCTCTTGATCATCACGTGCGACAACCCTAAATCAAATCCAGGTTGTTCATTTTCTAACTCGAGTAAATCATTTGCCATTTTTACGGCTGAGTAGTAGTATACGCTTCCAACATTTGGCTTTGACGACGAACAACTTCTCTTATTGTATTCGGATTCCATTTTCGAATTTCATCTTCATCAATTACAAATTGAGTTTCATTGTCTTCTTGCTCAATATTTATCTTCGGCGAAGTAGCTTTCTCAATTTCAGATTCGACCCGCTCTGCCGCCTTGATATCCTCAATAGTATTCGGAGTCAACTCGCACGATCTCCTTCTTGTTCTTCCTCGGTCACCGGCCCGACGAAGTAGCTTTCTCAATTTCAGATTCGACCAACTCTGCCGCCTTGATATCCTCAATAGTATTCAGAGTCAACTCAGTACCATCTCCTTCTTGCTCTTCCTCGGTCACTGGCTTCGACGAAGTAGCTTTTTCCATTTCAGATTCCACCTGCTCTGCCTCCTTGATCTCCTCGATAGTATTTGGAGTCAACTCAGTACCATCTCCTTCTTGTTCTTCCTCGGTCACTGGCTTCGACGAAAAAGATATGACCTGCTCTTTTGCTACTCCTTCTATTTGGTTTAACAAATTTGTAAGGTCAACATCTGAAAAGACACTATCTAGTATAACGGTATCTTCACCTTTTGCAGATTCGTGTTTACGTTCCGCATCTTGTGGTGTTTCTCCATGGGTTGAATCCTTTTCTGTTAAATCCTTTTCTGGTTGCATCAGAAAATCTTCAAGATTTTCAACAGCATCTTCCCATGTTTCGAAACTTGAAACCTTTTCTCCAGGCAGCAAAACCCCACCTTGTTCCATCACATCATTGTTATCATGTGGTAGCCTTTCTCCAGAAGGCGAAACTGTTTCTTGTTCTATCATGCGATCCACCATCGCTGCATCTATCATGTTAACATCCCTTGTTACCTGCAATATTAAGATATCTAAGTAATTTTTTTTAATCTTCCTGTGTTTGAAAACCTAATGGTGTAAAATCTAAAACTTCTGAAAGAAAAGAAACAACAGGCCAATTCATCATTAACTTTAAATGATGAAACCAAAATTGGTTACATCAACAAAATGATGAAACCAAATCTGGTTGCATCAAAAAAAAATGAGTTGAAACAAACATCAACTTGAACTGATGAAACCAAATCTGGCGACAATAAAACAAATCTGGCAGAAACCATATATAATACCACACAAGTTTATGAAAGACTACCAATAAACTGAAATTTAAGAAAGAAGTTAGAAATTTAAATTGTCTCCTCAATTTAACTCATACAAGTTTCTTAAATTTAAAAGTCAACAATGTTATTCATAGGAAATGAAACCATTCCTGTTTCCATCAAAAAAGAATTTTCATAGCAAACAGCGCACAAAGCAACCTAATAAAACTAGATCTAACATATTACCCCAATATCTTCTTCACGGTTCGAAACCGCTTCAGGTACTATTGGAACATCTGTTTGTTTTCTTTTACGTCTCAAATAAGTGCTCTGTACTGGTTGTTGTTCCCTATCCTCAGCATCATATTTTGCCAACAGTGATTCTTCTTCTTCGGAAAGAAAATTTGTAGCATTGGTCCTAAGCTTTCCAATCAAGGCTCGCACAAATTGGTATTTGGCTTTGTAGGAGTTAGCTTCACTACTAGAACCAATATTTTCTTCAACTGGCACTTGAACCGACACTTGATTTTCATTATCACCAACCGACACTTCAGGTTGAACATCGTCTTCAACAATAATTTCCACTTCATCTACAGGCTCAGCCAAGCGCATTTCGGTTTCGTCATACTGAAGCAAGAATAATCCCTTTCGGTGACCTGGTAGGCCTGGAAAAGATGTTTATATTTATGTGCCTACATGTAATAACCGCAAGTGCACGGCGTCTATCGGAGACGTGGCAAGTACGGGTCGATCCACAGAGACTTGTGGTGCCGTAAAGGTGATCTAAAGGATTCTTCTACTGAATTCTAACAAGTGCAAGTAACAACAGATAGTTTTGTTGCCGATACGGCTAGTTTAAAAGTTGTGATAATGAAACAGTAAAACAAGATATGATATAATGATAATGGGGATGCTAGGGTCTTCAAATCCACCGTTAATCTACACTATGTCTTCAACTAAAGATGCTATTCTTGTCCTTATGACAAACGGGGAGAAGTGTCAAACCGCCCTGTCTCTAAGGTGTTTCTCCATTTGATAGTTTTGATCACAACTAAGGTATTTATCCAAGCATTATTTGTTTAACTAAAGCACAACTAATCGAGAATCAATAATAGTCTAGTTAAGATTGAGTTGTAGCATATTCAACAAAGAGGATTCTAACTACAATGCATACGGGGCATACCTTTGTGAGCAAGGTGTAGACATACTAAGATCAAATTTTATCTTAAAAATAGTTAAGCATTCAAGAAAAACATATGAAGTATGAAAAACACAGTGGTAGATTAGGGTTTCATCTAAACCCTAGCAAATTGATTTACAACATGATTCAAAAACAAATTAAACTAGAAATTAACCAAGGTTGGTGCTCTGGCTAGCCCAGGCATAAGGTTCTTCAAACACAAATCACTCCTATTTATATATGCCCAAATACCCAAACCCTAATTCATTTTAAATTGAAAAGTAAATGCAATTCACTCTCACCCATGCTCTGAATCGTGGTCTCCTTTGTCAAATCGTCTTGAGAACTCCATGTGGGGTTGTTGGTTGAATACCCTAGTTCTAGTTTTCTCTAAGTTAGCTTCTAGGGTTGGAGAAGTTAAGTGAGAAAACCTAGACCTAGAGAGGAGGTGCGGATGCGCGAGATGGTGTTCTTGTGAGGAGTTGTTGGCGGCGCGGGAGAGGTGATGATGGAGGTGGTGAGGTGGTGATTTTGCGGACGGTATGGGAGAAGAAAGAATAGCAGAACTCTGCTCTGGTTTCTCTGATGGCGGTATGGAGAAGAAAGAGAAATGGAGAAGAGAAATGAGGTTTCTCGAATGGGTATAGGTATAGAGGTCTTCAGTGTTGAGCAGGTGCATCGAAGGAGTGATGAGAAGGCCTCAGCGAGCGTTGGATGCAACGAGACGAGATCTGAACGGCTGAGGGAGACTTGGAGTGATCTGGTGTTGCACGGGAGCAGCGAACTTCGATGCGAGTGGAGGCAGCGACCGTTGGATGTAGAAGATAGAAATCTCGACGGCTTGGAGTGGACGGGCTCGGATCCGGGTCGCGGGTTGGGTCTAGCTCAAGCCTATGTCTTGAGATGAGTTGCAATTGATTCGCGCGCGGGCTTTGGCTATCTGCTCCATAGATACTCGACTCCAATTCTTCGCTCTTTGGCTCCTCAGTTTCTCCGAACTTTATTTATTGCCTAAAAACACAAAATTAATTAATACAAATATTTATTCTTGAAAACAAAGAAAACACAGAATGCGGGATAATATCTGATTTCTAAGCACAAAAGATGAGTAAAATGCCAATAAAAAGGTGTATAAATATGCACTATTTGGCACTCATCAAATACCCCCAAACCTGAATTTTACTTGTCCTCAAGTGAAACAGAAATGAAGAAATCCTAACTATACCCCGTCGCAGGTTTCGAATGCATTTAGCGTATGCACTAAGCCTTTAAACCCCTAGGTGTCCCTAGTGGACGAGTTGTAGTCTCGTGAGGGTTTACCAGAGGTGTACCCACAAAACCTTCTCCAACTTCAGAGTGTAAAAGAGTCTCAAGCATCCAAGGAGCTATGAGGACATAGAGTTTCGCATGCTAGTAACGAAGTTAGAACTACCAAAGAACGCATTCTCATCCTTAAGTCTCTGAGCGAGAAGTAACCATACCATATGAAAGAATTCGGATTCGATTGTGATCATAAGCCTCGACTTCTGCCTCACCATTAGGGTTTTATGATAATTGCACTCAAAAAGATCGCTTTTTTAGTCTCTCATGTGTGCAGGCAGGAATAAAGAGAGAAATCCTGCACACGTTGTAGGTAAGAAGGATAACCTTCCGAAATAAAATTTGGAGACTCCACAAAAGTGTGGACAAAAAGAATCTTTTTCTGATGATCTCTAAGAAAGGAAATCAACCATTAGCAAGGGTGTGAGTACTCACTTACCTTCTCACCCGATCGACAATTAATATTACTCTCTCAGCATTCATAGAAACGTCTTCAATCTTCGGTCTTCAAATGTTGATAATGAACTTCTGAACTTTACAAAAACTTGACAAACATTTTTTTTTTTTTTTTTTTTTTTTTTTTTTTTTTTTTTTTGGAATCAACTTGGAATGAAAATAACTATAAAACAATAAGACTCAATTTTTTACACTTGTCTTGATTTCACAAACTTCATTAATTCTCATCCTATTTTTCTTTGTTGTACGTAACCTTGGACTATATCAACTTTTCTTCAAATATTCTGATGTTGCTCCGCTTGCTGACGATGATGTGTTTCTATGAATCTTGTTGATTGAGAGGGAGAGAGTGATGCTAGCGCAAATCGGTATTTAGAAGGAGTTTTCGTCTTTAGACGTCACCCTCATGATTGACAAAAACTAGCACTCAAGAGATCAAAAGTAGTCTGAAATTGGTGCGAAGTTGGGTAGCTCACCATTCCTACCCGGAATTGACGTACGGTGACACACACTCTAATGACTTTTCTAGAAAGTTGCAAAAATTTGAAGGTTGGTGCCTCACTTGATGTAAAATGGGTAGTGTCCACTATGGGTGATCACAATTCTACTACCGAATATCTAAACAACACCTAATTCGCCCTCCAGCATGGTTAAATCCAACTTTAACGCTCTAATCAACTAAGAAACCCGATTGCGTTTTCTAGTACTTCCAAGTTCTGTTATTTCGGTCAGACTCTCTATGTAAACATAGCTAGAAGCATGCTAGTGACTCTAAAATCTCTAAAAGTTGGAGGTTTTTATTTGCAAAAAGTTTTGATTTTTTTTTTTTGATTTTTTTTTTTTTTGATTTTTTTTGAAATAAAAGACTAAAAACTCTATATCTATATGCAAATGCACCCCCAAACCTAAATCAAACATTGTCCTCAATGTGTCGACAGATAGAAAAAAAATTTAAACAGTCACATACCATGAGAACTATGCTGATAAGAGAAAAGGGAAGAGATTACCGGATGTCGGCGGAGCAAGGTTAGAACTTCATTAATCAAGGCTAGAATCCAACATTCTCAGTGGAGATCATATCGGATTAGCACAATATATGCACAAGAGTACTCAACCGATTCAAGAAAAGAAAAATTAACAAGTCCTACTGGATTATATACAATGAAAAGTCACCATATACTAACAATCTAAAGAGTTGAGGATCAACCCAATAGAAAATATATACAAACATCAACAGCCTTACAAAAATATAAAATGAAAGTGCAAGTAAGACTGCAAATGTGAAAGAGTTTCCCCCAAACCTAAACTTGTGAACGGGTGTGTTTTTGAGCACAAAATCTTGCAATTTTAAAGGTACATCATGCAAAAGGTCTAACTCAAAATGAGTTTTGCTAAGAACAGGCAGACATACACTTTCCAACTGTGGCTCCCTAAAAGTGTTATATTTTGATGCAAAATGGTCCAAGAGGACTTGGGAAGCACAAAGCTCTAGGCCTAAGTTAGGCATTTTCAGAAAAGTTGGTTTTGCAATTTTGTGACAAACTACACCTAGGTTCGGTGGAAGAGTTTTAATTTGTGACTCAGGAGAGAGGTTAGGTACATCTAGGTTGTTTTCATGTATAAAATCATTTGTACCATCACACATTTTCCTAAAGTCAGAAGAGGGTAAATCATGTTCACCTGCATAAAACAATTCATCAATCTCCATGTCATAATCACTCTCATGCACAACATAACTAGGAGAGATATCATGCTGTAACCTAGGCATGAAATTAGGCACATACATCGAATCATCCTGTGTTGCAGACAATTCAGCTATTCCTAGGTCACAAATAGGTGGTAAAGCATGCTCATTTTCACAGGACAATTGCACAGGTTCCACATCATCATCACATGTATGAATATTAGAAGAAGCATTATTCATGGGGTTCACAGAAGAGACACTTAATGTCTCTGAACCTAAAGATTCTACTACATTTTCAAAATACGCATGCTCTTCATATTCATCATCATCATCATAGCAAAAATTCATCTCTCCATTCAAAAATTGTAGTATTTTTAGTGTACTCATCTACCTCTAGATTAGGTTCATATTCAATGTTAGTTGCATGAGTAAGACTAGAAACACTATTTTCAATCCTATCATTTCGTAACTCAATCAGGTTCCTTTGAAGAATCATCTTGAGTTGTTCTATTGAAGGAGAGTCTTCACTAGTGGGTATGCATTCCTCATATGGATATTCATTGTATGGTTGAGCATGAGGTTCACTAGAGAAGGGAAATTCATACATGTTGCTATGTTGATGGTCATGCATTTCATTCAATCCAAGCCTAGCATTTTGCTCCAAGAGCGTTTCCATTATTGATTGCAAACTAGGAGTTGGGGTAGTATAAAATTGTTCATCTCCCCAATGTGGTGAATGATGCATGTGTGCAGGTTGATTATGGTCCCAATAGTTGCCAGCATAGTCACTTCTAGACAATTCGTACATTAGATTATCTTGGCTTTCCCTAGACTGCCTAAAATCATGCAAAATATAGCAGTTCTCAGCAGGGTGGTCTAAGCTACCACATAAGGTACAAGCATACATTTCATATTGCCTAGGGGAAGTAGATTCGACAGATTGCTCATGTACTTGCCTTTCCAAAGCAGATAGTCGAACTTCTAATTGATCTAAAAGTGATGACTGGGTATGAGAAAGGTGTTCATTTTCAACCTGTGATGGATGATACATGTGCTCATAATGATTAGGGTATGTGAAGTCGGGGCCCTGAGAAGGCTCATAATATTCCCTAAAATCATTATGGTATGTGGGGAGTTCATATTGTGAAGCATGCCCGTAAGCAAGCTCTCTAATGGATTTGTTTCCATCCCCAGATGCAGACCAAAATCCTGACATGATTTATCAACTCAAATTGAACTCAAAACCTAGTTTGGTTTATGTGGGCTTTGGTTTGTTTGGGATTTGGTTTATTGGGCTTTGGTTTATTGGGTTTCATTTGGTTTGTGTGGGATTTGGTTTATTGGGCTTTTGGTTTGTTGGGAAAGTACAGCCCAGCAGTTGGGTAACAGGTTAACAGCCCAGATTAGGTTGAAAAATGTATAGCCAGATTAGGTTGAGTTGGGCTCGGTTTTGCGCACAGCCAGTGAGTTGAGCCAGATTTGGTTGATGCGGGCTTGGCTTATGCGGCCAATTGTTCAGTTTGGATCAGCAGCCCAGGTTAATGTACAGCCCAGTGGTTTTGTTCAGCTTATGTGGGCTTCAGCGTGTATAGAGCCCAGTTCGTGCAGTTGTACAGCCTAGCATTTGAGCAGAGCCCAGTTTTTGTGCAGGGAATGCAGGGGTTGTTTCTGTGCAGGTTTTGGTTATGCACAACACACAAAAATTAACAATTGGGCAAATTGTACAGCTTGGTCAGGCCTGGCACAGATCATTTGCACAGATTGTGTGCAAATCAGTTTAAACACAGCACAGCACAGGCTTGACAGAACAATGATTTTGCTTAAGTGCCACAGATTGATGCACACAGTTATGCAGATGAGTAATGCTTAGCAGGGTTGGTTTCCAGGGTATCACAGGATAGAGCATGCACAAACTTAACAGAACACAGCTCAACAAGCTCAATTGATGGCAGGTGAAGACTCATACAAGGTTCAAAACAAGATTAAGCATGCAAAAGAGTTCAGGGTGTGTGGCATCAAACTCATTCAGTTGATGTCGCTTGAGCTTTCAGCCAACTCAGTGGAAAGATGCATACAACTCACTCAGGTTTCAGCCACTCAGGTTTCAGCCAATAGAATTATGCACTCATCTTACTCCACAGGGTTATGCACAGGTCATTCAACAGGGTCTGTGAATTTGAGCACAGCTCAGAGGTATGCTCAGGGTTCACACAAATTCTCAGGCATGGTCTGGCATGCTTTAGCAGTCAACAAGTTCAGTTAGCAGGGTTCAAGCATGCAGTCAGGAATTGTGAATGGTACAGCTGCACAGCACAAGTTAGCTTGGCTCAGGGCTAGGTTATGTGGGTTGCTGCTCAAGCTCACGGCAAGGTGGGTGTGTTCACGAGAGAGTTTCCCGGATGTTGGTTGACAAAGAAAGTGCTTAGTGTACAAAGCAACTTAGCTCAAGGGGTTTATAAATGCTCAGAGGTTTGTCAACTGGGCTTGTAACAAACTTGGAAGCCTCAAGTGTAGCTCAACTCACAGCTTCAGGGGGATGGAGATTGGCAGCTCAGATGGTCTATGCACAGATTGCAGATAGTAGCATGGCAAAACAACTAAGTAATGCTAGAACCCTACATCATGCTCAGGGTTTGGCGGCAACTTGGCTCAACAGCTACAGGGCAGCTAGTCTAGCATGCAAAACATGGTTCACAGGTCATGCTCATAATGCACAAGTGACAAATTCATACAGGGGAGTTTACAAAGCATACATGGCACATTCACGGGGCAATACAGGGGCACGAGCATACAATATTCAATTACTAACCTCAAGTCCCGCGCTTTTCTTGGGTTGGCTCGCCAAGTACCCACAGCACAGAGGTAGCACAACAAGCACAGGCTAGCACCTCAAGCTTTGTGCTTTCCCTTGGGTTGGCTCAGCCTTACCACTTGCACCTGCTAGCTCAAAAGAGAAATCTCGGCTCCTATTAAATGTGTATGTCACAAAGACTGAGAGAATAAATAGACACTTGGTTATAACTAGTGGGAAGGCTTTGTAGTATGACGGTTTATTACAGCACTTGGTATCTGTTCAGGGCAGACCAAGTTACAGCTGACAGGCTAACCACAAAAGAATGAGGTGAAGTTACCAAAGAGCCAACATGTTACAACATGAGCTATAAAACAAGCTAACTAATGCATATACTATTATCACATATCAGAAATACTATCTTCTGGTAAGAAATTGGTCGGAAGCCTAGCAACAAGCTGAGCTCCTACACCTTTTGAATAACTACACTTAACCTATGAAAAAGAAATTCTCCGACTCGAACATTGGCATCATGGCTAGCAATATAGTTGCGCAAGCGTTTCAGAAAGTATATAGTACCATCACCCAACTCACCTAAGGTGGTAAAAGCAAGTGTCCCAAAACCATAACCATGAGACGTGCACTTTTCTAAATATTTAGCATTCTTGCGAGTAACAGCATTCTTAATGGCAATGCCTGGGGAGAAATTATGAACTCCACCACCAGTAAAAGGCGAAACACCATTCACGTCCAAGCACACATCACGTCCATTCTCCCAGTTATGCACAAGTATGTCAGCCGGTCTCAAAGCAGTGCCATTATTCGCAAGTAATCCCAAGTCAACTTCCTTGCTAGTGGCACACCCGCACGGTAACACATGTCAAGCAATAGTATCTCTCACCAAATCATGCCCGAATTTAAGCCCAACTTCATTCGCACAATGCAGGGCATGATCACCAAAAACATCCATATCTCTTTGCAAAAGGGACAAGTGCCATCTACTTCGAAGAGAGGGATCCCTAACCTGTATCGGAGAATTGCACTGAACTGCCTAGCTCCAATATGTTGATTAAGCCCATCAATTGGAATCGCCATCAGAAAATCCCAGGCATGTTTCGTTTGGTTGCAGTGCCATAGAACAGAATCACGCTCCGTCAAATCATAACTGGTGGGTATGTTTTCCTTCACTGCGTCAAAGTAAATAGTTGCCAAGGAGTTCATGGAATGGGTGGCAACATTACTAGAGCAAAGAGGAGAAACAGTAACACACAGTGAGTTGAAGGAATCTAAAGCTCGCTGAAAAGCTGGGCCACTGCCACTGACTCCAGCATTCCTCAAAATCGTGAACTGCAACTCTAGGGTCTGTAAACAAGAAGCAAGGAAACAATATCGTTTGGTATCCTTCATAGTATACACACCTAGACCACCATGTTTAAAAGGCAAGGTAGAAAGCCTTTGTTGAAGGAGCCCGAAGCCAGGGCCATCTCCAGTGATGATGTGTCTAAGGAATTGAAACATACGAGCGTCGAACAAGTCTTGAGCTTCTTGTAAAAAATCAGGTCTATTTGTTCTCAAGGTGAAATAAAGTCTCGATACACCAGTGCAATTTCGAAACAAAAGCAATTCACATTGAGGGTCTTCTAATTTTTCTATAGCATCAATAAGAGCCATAGTCTTGTGCACCCTATTAACAACCAAATCTTTGTTGAATTGAACGTCAAGGCTGTAGGACCACCCAAAAGTTTCACTCCCTTAGTTGGCCCTACTTGATATTAGTAGGGAAAACACCGGAACCCGAGCTCTAGGGAGTGCGGAGAGGGCCAAAACAATTCCGTCTTGGCTATATTCAAATGCAAACCCTCTCACCCCCATAATCTTGAATAATCTTCAAAGCCTTTGCAACCATTAAAGTATCGCCAATCAAAGTACCATCGTCCAAGTACCAGGCATGCAACTCAAGCTCACATTGCGCGGCAATTTGTTTAACCAAGGGGTGAAGGGTAAGAGCTAACTAAAATGCTAATGATGAGGCGGAGAGCTGTTGTAATGCAGTGTAAGGTAGCTTAGTTGTTAACAGCTCAATCAGGCAGATTTGAGTTGTTTGAAGTGAGATGATGAGGGCCTGAGTGTGACGGGTGAAGATGCAGCTAAAGATGCAAGTGCAAGTGCTAATGCAATGAACAGGGTATGTTACACTATCAAAGGAAATAATGAAACTACGATGCAATGAGCAAGATGTAATAAAAGATGTAGAATGTAAAAGGGCAGAAAGAATTTAAACTAAGTTATAGATGCAGGGCTGATATATACAGGGTTGAAAATCAGTGAAGCGAGCCAATGAACAACATGGCACGCGCCAAGTCCCCGCCAACGGCGCCAAAAACTTGGTAGGCCTGGAAAAGATGTTTATATTTATGTGCCTACATGTAATAACCGCAAGTGCACGGCATCTATCGGAGACGCGGCAAGTACGGGTCGATCCACAGAGACTTGTGGTGCCGTAAAGGTGATCTAAAGGCTTCTTCTACTGAATTCTAACAAGTGCAAGTAACAACAGATAGTTTTGTTGCCGATACGGCTAGTTTGAAAGTTGTGATAATGAAACAGTAAAACAAGATGTGATATAATGCTAATGGGGATGCTAGGGTCTTCAAATCCACCATTAATCTACACTATGTCTTCAACTAAAGATGCTATTCTTGTCCTTATGACAAACAGGGGAGAAGTGTCAAAACTGCCCTGTCTCTAAGGTGTTTCTCCATTTGATAGTTTTGATCACAACTAAGGTATTTATCCAAGCATTAGCTGTCTAACTAAAGCACAACTAATCTGAGAATCAATAATAGTCTAGTTAAGATTGAGTTGTAGCATATTCAACACAGAGGGATTCTAACTACAATGCATACGGGGCATACACTTTGTGAGAGCAAGGTGTAGACATACTAAGATCAAATTTTATCTTAAAAATAGTTAAGCATTCAAGAAAAACATATGAAGTATGAAAAACACGGTGGTAGATTAGGGTTTCATCTAAACCCTAGCAAATTGATTTACAACATGATTCAAAAACAAATTAAACTAGAAATTAACCAAGGTTGGTGCTCTGGCTAGCCCAGGCATAAGGTTCTTCAAACACAAATCATTCCTATTTATATATGCCCAAATACCCAAACCCTAATTCATTTTAAATTGAAAAGTAAATGCAATTCACTCTCACCCATGCTCGAATCGTGGTCTCCTTTGTCAAATCGTCTTGAGAACTCCATCTTTGGGGTTGTTGGTTGAATATACTAGTTCTAGTTTTCTATAAGTTAGCTTCTAGGGTTGGAGAAGCTAAGTGAGAGAAAACCTAGAACTAGAGAGGAGGTGCGGATGCAGAGATGGTGTTGCTGACAGAGTTGTTGGCGCTGGCAGGAGAGCTGATGATGGAGGTGGTGAGGTGGTGATTTTGCAGACGGTATGGGAGAAGAAAAGAAGAGCAGAACTCTGCTCTGGTTTCTCTGATGGCGGTATGGAGAAGAAAGAGAAATGGAGAAGAGAAATGAGGTTTCTCGAATGAGTATAGGGATAGAGGTCTTAGTGTTGAGCGGGTGCATCGAAGGAGTGATGAGAAGGCCTCGGCGGCGTTGGATGCAACGAGGCGAGATCCGAGCAGGCCGAGGGAGACTTGGAGTGATGCGGTGTTGCACGGGAGCAGCGAACTTCGATGCAGTGGAGGCAGCGACCGTTGGATGTAGAAGATAGAAATCTCGACGGCTTGGAGTGGACGGGCTCGGATCCGGGTCGCGGGTTGGGTCTAGCTCAAGCCCATGTCTTGAGATGAGTTGCAACTGATTCGCGCGCGGGCTTTGGGTATCTGCTCCATAGATACTCGACTCCAATTCTTCGTTCTTTGGCTCCTCAGTTTCTCCGAACTTTATTTATTGCCTAAAAACACAAAATTAATTAATACAAATATTTATTCTTGAAAACAAAGAAAACACGAGAATGGGATAATATCGATTTCTAAGCACAAAAGATGAGTAAAATGCCAATAAAAAGGTGTATAAATATGCACTATTTGGCACTCATCATGACCAATATTCTCCTGCAGTACACAAGAAAAATTGGTTTCAGCTAAAAAATTTGATGAATCCAAAACTGGTTTCATCAAAAAAGTAAATCCAAAACTAGTTTCATCAGTGGAAATATGCTGCGCTACATTGCAAACATCATAAACTATACTAACCAAATTAATCAGTGCATAGACAGTACAAGATGAGGAGTTTCTACACTTGTGGTGTGAATCTTTATTGGTGGAACATGGCATGATATACAATTGAGACATGGACGATATATAAAACATAGAAGATTTCGAATATTGTCTAACAAACATAAAAGATTTCGAAGATTTCTAAAATTGCTTGTTATACTAACCAAATTAATCATATAAGAACCTTGAAGTTATCTAAGAAACAAAAATTCAGCTATAATTGTTGATGAAACCAAATTTTGTTTCATCGAAAAAAGTAAATCTTCAAGTAAATATTTACCTCGAGACAAAAGTTCTTTTTATCGACAAGATCCTCGAAGTTAGCCAATACTTGTTGGCAGATGTTGCTAAGGTTCCATCTAGAAAACCTCCCATCCTTTCTTTGTGCTATCTTTGTCATCTCTGCCAACCAATACTGAAAAAAGAAACAACAACCAATATTCAAATTAATCATCAAAAACATTTTAAAAATACTTTAAGTTACGAATCAAAAAGAAGAAATCTTAACTTACCAGCGGGTAAATGACACAACCAACTACGTTTGCTACGTCTTTTCTGTTTGTCATTATCGAATCAAGTAGATAGTCATGAAAGACTTCGGGCCAACACACCTTATTCATATCAAACACCATGTACAAGTACTTTGCTGCTAGAGTTTGCCCACATTTGTTAGGGACAAATACCGAAACCAAAAGAAACATTACGAAAAGCTTGACAAAGTCATCCGCTTTGGTTTCATCCTTTGCGGCTTCCAACATACAACGCTTAATATCGACTTTGATCGTCTTCTTATTTCCATTAAAATACGTAGCCATGAAGACGTTCACCTTTTTGAGCAGCTCTTCATCAATGTCGTCTGCTTCAACATAATTCACCATTTGCGAGACCAAAGTCACGACAAAATGTTCGGGAATGGTCCGAGAGTCATTTTCCTTGATCTTGTTACTTTGAAACAATACGGATGCTTACCATCATGTTTGTTTTCAATTGTACTTAAAAACAGAATTATTGCTTTTGTTTTTTTGATGAGCTCTTCTTCGTTCATTACGCCATCATAGAACGGCTCAAAGAAGCGCCAGAATGGACATGATTTAAGAGCTTTCAAATGCGAGTTGCTTTTTTGTATCAACGCCTTAATTTCCACTGCAAACTTGCACAAATGATGCAATGAACACCTGAACGGTTCTGTCTCTCTTTTTTTTTTTATCAATTGTGAAACCAAAAGTAAACCATAAGATAATAATAAACAAATAATAATGATGAAACCATAAGATTGCACTTGAAAAATTATAAAACCATAAGCACGAACAAGGTGATGAAACTGTGCATAATTGAAAAGTGATGAAACCATAAGAAATACACTCGTAATAATGAAACCATAAGCACGAACAAAGTGATGAAACTGTGCATAATTGAAAAGTGGTGAAACCATAAGATATACACTTGAAAAATGATGAAACCATAATCATTTATAGGTGATGAAACCATAAGCATAATTAGGTCCACAAACAATAACTCTAGAAGTAAACAGCAACTAAAAAATGATGAAACCAATTTTGGTTTCATCAAGAAACAGAAAATGAAATGTGGTTTCATCAAACATCTGTTTACTCAACAACAATGAAAAACTGATTTTCGCGCGATGGCGAAGATGATGTAACTCGAATTTGGTTTCATAAAAAAAAAAAAAAGATATAAACAAGGCCGACAGCATACACAAGAAATAAACACACCCAAAATTGAAATTAGTTTTCAATTGAAACCTAAACCTAACAAATGAAATCTAAAACTAACAGATGAAACCTAAAATCAAACTGAAAACCCAAAAAAAAATGACGAAACCTAAAATTAAACTGAAAACCAAAAAAAAAAACAAATGAAACCTAAACCAAAAAAATCTGGTTACATCAAAAAATTGAAGAATAATGATGAGATTTCTTACCTTTCTGTTCTTTGGTTTTGCAGTTTTTTCCTTAGCTTATCATCTTTCTTTTTCTCCTGTTGATTTTTTTTCTTCGCTATTTTTGCTGTTTTAGGTCAGAAAAATGAATCTAGTTAGGTCAGATTTTGCTTAAATGGTTGAAATGCGTAACCATTGAAGAAGAGATGAAGGTGAAATCGACAATCAGATATGATTTTCGCTACGGGATGAAACTTTTTTTTTAGATCTGATAATTTTCTGGGTTCGTTTTGAAGGAGATACTGATGAGAGCAGAGGTTTTTGTGTTTTTTGTCCGTTATGAAACGTTATAAGCAATAATGAATGGAGGTGGTTTTGTCAGTTTTTTTTTTTTTGGGTTGGGGTAGTTTTGACAGTTTATGATATTTGGGGTTTTTGTGTCATATTTGTTTGGACGGGTTTTTTGTGGATGGGTTATAACCCCTTTGGGGTTATAACCCGCGCATAAAAATAAAAATAAATTTTGACAAGAAAATTTCTAAGTGTGGTAAATTTGGGGCTGTTTTAAATGTGGTGAAATTTTTGGGTGGAATCATCATTTTAGATTATAATTGTTGGTGTTTAGATAATTATCAACAAATATTATTGTGACTAATAAAAGAATTTATATTCCTAATTATTAGCACGAATACAAAATTTATTAATAGTTATAACTGTTGCAGGACTTATCACAGGTGTATATGTGACTGAAAAATAAACTGTGACCGGTTGCACTGTTACAAAATCCTGGTTTTGGTGTAGTGATATCTGGATTCATTATTTTTGTCGGACTCTTCATTTTGGCCTCTGTAGGTGGAAAATCTTCACCATTTGGTCAAGTTATAGGTTTTTAAGAAGAATGATTAATTGGGGGATAAAAAAACTAATTGGGGGATACGTGCCGGCATGGTTTTTCAATGAAAACCGGCATGGTCGATGAACTGCCGGCATTGAAAAACCATGCCGACAGCTACAGTAAAATATCCCCCAATTAGTTTTTCTATCCCCCAATTAGTTTTTCTTTAAGAATGCCATCGTATATAAATTTTATGCTCAATTTTGAAAATGCTGCATGCTTGCGATGTAATATATAAACTGTATTAATTGAGATAAACTGAATTATGATAAGTAGGTCAAACTTTGATAGGACTCCCTCCAGTCCTGTATGTGTTCTCGAATACAGTTTTTCAACTCAATAATAGCACAAGGTACATTCCAAATATTTGTTGATCATCACTTAATCTATTTAATTTTTTTCTTTGTCTTATGTAAGGTGGAAAAAAAAATCCCATAATCAATTATTTTATCTTTTAGGCCTATAAAACGTGTCCGCTTACTTTTGTATTATAGTATATTACACTTAGTCATCAGATTCGTGAAAGTCCTCACGAATTTCCTTGAGATTCGCGAATCTGCACTCCTCGGTGAAATTTGTGATGGGAGCGCGCACCTAACAAGGGAGAAACACGCTCCTAATGGGTGAGAAACGTTTCACTCTAACCAACTGTAAGAATCATGTTGAAGCATATCCAATACTGTATATTCTTACAAGAAGTTAGGGTCAGTGTATATCTCAGACTCCTATATAAATGGATATAATGAAATATTCCATCCTCCTATATAAATGGATATAATTAAATTTATCCAACTAAATTTTAGTATTTATCATATCAAGAAGTTAGGGTCAGTGTATATCTCAGACTCCTTTATAAATGGATATAATGAAATATTCCATCCTCCCCTACATCGTCTAACCTCCACTACCAACCCCAAGTGCAGAACCTCACAGGATACATAAGCATAAAATCGGCTTCAGAAGTAGGAAACTAGAAAGTAGACACCTTATTAAGATTTTCTAAATGTTTTACTATGTTTTTTAGGAATTTTTTAGGAAAATTAGTAGTATAACTACTATATCTATGAAACCTAATTTATGCTCCCAACACGCTCCTCGAATTTCATTTTTGAAAATTTTACGAATTTCGAATCAGATCTCGCTCCGTTCCGACCTCGCTCCGCTCCTAGTGACTAGGATATTACATAGACGATTAATAACCTTTTTTTTTATCAATTTGCAATTCTATTAATCACTTAAGTTAACACCAATGTTGAGAGTTTTCTGTGGTTTAATATCATCGATGATAATATTAGTGTGTCTAACTCTGTGAAGTGTGATGAGACCCACTACAAATAACAATTAAGTTCACTTCAGCAATTGTTTGTTTCTCTACTGACATTAATTGTTTTCAAATTTAGGTGGTTCTGGGTGCGTAACATCTTCGACTGTAGGATGTTAAATTATGTGTTGTGCGTTTTTTATAGTTAATTATTCCTTGAACAACAAATGAATGACAGAAAAAAAAAAGGATTCTTGAGAGGTAATTTCTATATAAACGAGTAAGGCTCAATCTCTCGGTAACTAAAACTTCTTTAATGACTATGAATTCAAATTTTTTTTCTTCTTTTTGCAGCGTAGGAATGAATTTTATGGTTAAATTTGGTCACTGCAGGTGAGGGTCTTTGAAAAAAAAAAAAAAAAAACCCGAAAGACTTCATTCAAGAAGACTGAAGACTTCTTGCGTGCTTAATAACCTGCATGCTTGGAATGGATAAATACTACTGTAAGTACACTTATTTATCTCCATTGCCACGTGTACTAGCAGAGCCCACGTGGAGGCCATGTCTCAAAGAGGGATGACACATATGGGCATCCATGGCGTTTAGACAACGTGCCATCTGTCAAGACCAATAGTCGAAGATGAAGGAGCATCCAAAATAGATGATCCCACACAACACCAATGAGTTACTCTACCCCATCACGAGGTAAGATGTAATCAACGGTTGGGGATAGTCCAAGCCGACACGAGGCGTGACGGGGGGGAGGCCCGACACCGTCGCAGCACGGACCTGGATAGCCCCAACCACTCGTATTTAATCACTTGCTCGGAGGGCACATGTCAGACGACCCACGAAGGAAGCGAGGATAGGTCAGCGTAACAAGCGTGGGTCTTATAGAAGCCGCGGAGTGAGAAGGAAGTCCGCGGACCATGCACAGAGCACAAGAAGATAAGGTCCTCATAGCTCCTTGTCAGTGGACCCACTTGGTTTAGTTATATATATGAGTACCCCTTCCACAGAAAAGGGGGTCGAGAGTAGAACTAAGGAATAGGAGAGAGAATAGAGAGAAGTAAGTATGTGTTTTGGAGAATCTCTCCATAAACCACGTTAATCTTCGTCTCCCTTACGTTTGTAACCGTTTACCTGTTTAGTGAATATCTCCGGATCCGTGGACGTAGGCCTTAGTGTCGAACCACGTAAACTATCGTCTCCTTTACCTGTAGTACTCGTATAGTTTCATTTACATGTTTATATCTCAGATCTATCACCTTGGGGATGATGACGAGATCATGACAAACTCGCGGGGTTTGGAATCTATGAATCATCATCTACCTAGGCATATTATGCTTTACTCGCACTTTAATGTATGTATTCAATTGATGTTAAGATTGTTTGTGATCACGCGGACGATACCTGATTTCCGTGTTCACAATTTGGCGCTAGAAACAGGGACTTTGTCCCGGTAAAAAGATTTATCTTTCCCTGTGATTTTATAGCCTCTACCTCAAAAGTTTTACTTAGAACATAGACAGATCTCTGTTTAAATTTATTTTTCGCACGTATTTGTATTCTTTGTGCCGTCTAACAGCAGATCTGGGTCTTTTACGATTTTTAACTAGCAGATCTGGGTCTGGGGGCTATTTTTCGCACATACTTGTGTCTACTGTATTTTCTACCAACGGATCTGGGCATTGAGTGACCTTTAAGCCAACAGATCTGTATTTTAACTGATATTTCAAACATAATTTCCACCAACAGATTTGAACTTTTTGCAAACAACAACCCATGGACCTTATCCCGGTTAAATCCGCATCCGTCTATGTTTTTCGTATTGTTCGCCAAACTAACAACCTGAGCATACTCATTGCCACTGGAAATCGAGCTTATGAAATCAAAGTTGAACTAACAGCTAACCCGTGGACTTGTTGTCTCGGTTTACCTCCATATTCTTTGTGCAGAATATTGCAATGGAAAGGAACAAAGATGCCGGAAAGACAAAGGTACCTTCAAAAGAGGCACATAGGACTATGCGATAGTAACAAGGAGCAAACAAAAGGGCGCAGGACTCACAAATGGGACAAGACTTCAGAATGGAGCGGAAAGCACATTCCTTTCAGATGCGGGCATCATCGCAATGGAAGCAAGGAAGGCCGCGGCGGCAAAGGCCGCTACACCTACCGAAGGAACTTCTCAAATGGTCGCCTCCAAAGTGACAGCAACAACCAGGCCTACGGAACCTCGAGAAACAGTGGCAGAATCAGTAATCCAGAACCCCCCCTATGGGATGCCGCAGACTAACGAACAAAACGAACAACTGCACGCAGGATCCTATGAAATGATAGAGCCGGGTAGACAGATAACAATGGAAATCAACACCGCGGCCCCCGAGGAACAAGCTCGAGTTCGAGATAGGAACAAATCAAGCATCAAACCAGTCATGCAGTTTTTGGCGCAATTAGAAGAACTAAAACGGAATCGGCGGACATACGCGGACGCAGTGGCCTTACTAGCCCAAGAGAACCAAGCAATTAAGATAGAAGATCCTCCAAAGCGCGGAGCTAGAAAATCAGCAAGACGAGGCTAACTTAGCGGTACAGAATAGAGACCGGAGGATGATCCTCGAGAACACACCTGCGATAGTTAACCGAAGAGGTGCGCGGAATAATAGAAGGCCCGGCCGGACTATCACCCGGACACGTAGACTACTATGATGAGGAGGAGGCCACGACGTCAAAATCTACAAGGAAGGCACGCCCTTCCATTCAAGAAGAACACTGTTTGGCAATGGAGAGTCTCCGCGCAGAGATGTTAGCAGAGATCAATCAAATCAAGACCAGACAGGGAGGTGGAAGACTAGAACAGGTTATGAAGGAAGCCAACACCACCCCACTCGCACAACAGTTGGCCACCGCTATCATACCGCAGAAGTGCCTGGTCCCATCCTTTGAGTGTTACGACGGATCCACCGATCCCGCTGCTCACCTACGATATTACAACAGGGTAATGGCCAGATGGGACCACGACGAAGCTATACTTTGCAGATACTTCCCTTCAAGCCTGAAAGGATCCGCCCTATCTTGGTTTGATAACCTCAAGCCTGGATGCATCAATTCGTATGATCAACTCACGGAAAAATTCTTGGCTACCTACATGTACAACAAGGTTGTAAACACAGGGATGGACAAGCTCTTCTCACTTGCAATCAAATACAAGGAGTCCATTCGAGAATACACGGATAGGTGGCACAAGATATGTCAAGCCATAGGACATGTGGATCCCGTAGTGAGTATTAATTGTTACAAATGGGGGCTTGACAGGATGAGCCCTTTGTTTGTTGAAATCCACGGTACCTCTCCAACCACAGAGGGAGACTTGAGGATAATCATCGAAAAACATGCAAGGTTGGAAGAAATTCAAAGAGAGAACCCGAGAGCACAGGCTCAACGACCCCCACGGACCAATTCCGCGGAACTAGCGAACAGATCAAGCGAACGCCAAAAGGATCGGAAAGATGACCACAAAAGGGGTGGAAGAAAATTTGAAGACCGAGTCTACACCAAGCTCAATGCCAGCTACTCACGCATTTTAAAGGAGATCAAGGATCGTGAAGACTTAGACTGGCCTTGGTCTAAGGGAAACAACCACCGCCTCGGCAGAATCCAAAGAGTATTGCGATTTCCACTGCTTCTACGGGCACCCAACTGAGAAGTGCAAAAATCTCAATATAGCGATCCAAAAGCTGATTGATGCAGGGGATCTCAAAAAGTATATAGAAAAGACTGGATCGGAGGACAGAACCAAACGCAGCAAACAGGTCCAATTGCCAGAGGGTAACCGTACACTGAACACTATATCCTGCTCGGAAAACAAAGAACCAACCCTAACCGCACAGATAGGGAAAAGGCTGAGGAAGCAATTTGAAGATTATTGTGAGCTCTACAACTTAGACGGAAAAGAAGTGGAAGAGCACGAAGAATGGATGAACGCACCCCTAACCTTCGAGGCCGAGGACATAGAGGACGACATGGAAGATCACAACGACCCTTTGATCCTCACTCTGCCAATCACAGGATGCAACATAAAGAAAATACTCATTGATGGAGGGAGCTCCGTAAACGTCCTGTTTCATGATACCTTCAAGCGCATGGAGCTTAATGACGAACAACTCTTGACCTCGCACTACACCATCTATGGATTCAATGGCACGGCTACGAAGCCTATCGGGGATATTGTTTTGCAAGTAGATGCAGGTCCCATGAAAGTTAACGCCCGCTTCAGTGTGGTGAACACGCCTTCACCCTACAATGCCATTATTGGACGAAAATGGGTACACAAACTTAAGGGATTCGCATCCACCTACCATTAATACCTTAGGTTTCCTACTCCTTTAGGGGTGATGGAAATCAAGGGTGATCAAGTTTCCGCAAAGGAATGCCAGGCAATGCAAATACGGCTCAACAATGAAGAAGATGAGAAAAGAAGAACCCGCAGGGCTCGGAACAAAGCAATATCCAAGGACAAAGCCATCGACGAATACTTGGAAGAGATCTCATGGAAAAAATTGTCTAAGGGGAACTCCGTAGGGAACACGGAGGCATCAACATCAAATGCTAACCAGGGCGCTCTCGCAAACAAAGAATCCGAGCCTACCAAATAGCAATTAAAGAAAGTCCCCACCTCCGGGGAACCGAAGCCCACGTTTACATCCTTGGAGGCAGTGAAGGAAGTTAACATAGGGCGGAGCAGTAACCCAAGAAAGATCAAGATAGGAACTCTAATGAGCGAAGAAAGCGAAGCATCACTAATAAAACTATTAAAGGAATACGCGGACATCTTCGCATGGAAACTATCTCGATATGCGGAATAGACCGAAGACAGTGCAACATGAGCTACGCATTAAACCTGGCACACCCCGTACGACAAAAAGATACGAAAGGTGGCTACAGAGTATCACAAAGGAGTAGAAACGGGCTGCGAAAGTGCTTGGAGGCGGATTTATAAAAGAAGTCAAATATCCTACTTGGATTTCTAACATGGTAATAGTACCAAAGAAGAATGGAGGGGTCAGAATCTGCATCGACTTCACCAACTTGAACAAAGCATGCCCCAAGGATAGTTATCCATTACCCAGCATTGATCAGCTAGTCGACGCAGTAGAAGGATACGAAGAGTTATCATTCATGGATGGATACTCTGGGTATAACCAACTATTTTTAGCAGAAGAAGATCAGCAACACACAGCATTTTACACACCCCACGGTCTCTATTGCTATGTAAGGATGCCTTTCGGACTCCGGAATGCGGGAGCAACGTACCAAAGGATGGTCGATGCTATTTTCAAGCCGTGGATTGGCAGGACCCTTGAGGTCTATGTTGACGATATGCTCGTCAAGAGCAGATTGAGGAAGAACCACCACCAGGACCTGAGGGACATCTTCGAAGCTATGAGAAAACACAATATGAAGGTCAACCCGGAAAAATGCACGTTCGGAGTAACATCAGGAAAATTCCTTGGGTACACAGTGACAAAAAGGGGCATTGAAGTAGATCCGCAAAAATCCGAGCCATAGTAGACATGCCATCCCCAAAGAACCTAAAAAGAAGTACAAAAAGCTCAATGGATCCCTAGCAGCCCTGGGAAGATTCATCTCAAGATCCTCGGATAGGTGCAAACTCTTTTTAACATACTAAAAAAAGGGGACGAAATTCGAGTGGACGGCGGAGAATGCAAAGAAGCTTTCCTAGGCGTCAAACAAAGACCTAGCGAGATCCCTATCCTTCGAAACCAGACCACAGCGAAGTTTTGGCACTATACATTGCAGCGACAGACGATGCAGTAAGCGCGACTTGTCGGGACCCACACAAAGGAGGAGCAGCCGATCTATTATGTCGACAAGACTATGAATTCCGCAGAAAGAAACTACACAAGAATTGAACAACTCATTTTAGCCATCGTATGGTCTACATTAAAACTGAGGACGTACTTCTTAACGCACGACATACGCATCCCATGCCGAGCGCCCTTAGAAGCCATCCTCAAAGGCGGGAAAGGTAGGACGCATAGCGAAATGGAGCACATACCTCGACCAATTCAATATCCACTACGAGCTTCAACACTCTCAGAAATCGCAAGTGTTAGCGGACTTTCTAGCAGACCTACCTTTAGACAACGAAGAAGAGGTGCGCATACAAGGATGGAGGGCCACGGGTGCCCCTGAAATAGAAAAACAAAAGGAGCCAAATAACATTCTTGAACCAATGAACCCGCGGCAATGGGAGGTCTTTGTCGACGGCTCCAAAAATAGAGAGGGTGCGGGGATAGGCATCGTCATCACCACGCCCACGGGGGATAGGATCGTGCATGCATTCAGATTGGAATTTGAAGGACATACAAATAACATCGTAGAGTACGAAGGAGTGGTCCATGCCCTCCGCTTGATAATTGAATTAGGGATACAAGAAGTACGGTTGACAAGTGACTCACAACTAATCATACGGCGAGATAGGCTACGAATACAATGTGTATGACGAGACACCGATGGCATACATGGCTCTGTACAAACGTTGGTTTCCCAAATACCAAAAATCAAATTTCGACATCTGCGTAGGAAGGAGCTCGAAGACACGCAGATGCCCCGGAATATATATCAGCCATGCTTAAAAATGAGGAGGTCGAAGTAATCAAGATAACAAGAGTGTACGAACCATCCATCAAGCCCCAAGAAACATGTGCGGCTAACCAACGCAAGTCTAAGGAGGAAGATATCTACGATGATGATGTCGGAGAGCACATCTTCGACGACTTCGGTAACGATGACATCACGCGACAAGGTCATGAGGACGACGATTACGAGTCAAGAAGCAGACTGGAGAACCGAAATCCACTCTTTCCTAAAAGAGGGGAAACTCCCCCAGGATACCAAACAGGCTAGGAAAGTGCAATCCAGAGCAGGAATGTACGAGCTAAGAGACGGAACCGTATACAGAAAATCATTCCTCGGGCCACTTCGTGCCATTTATGCTCTGTCTCGATCGAGAGGGACATATCATCTTGAAAGACATCCATAGAGGAGACGCGGGGAATCACAGTGGAATGAGATCCCTTGCAGATAAGGCAAAGACGCAGGGCTACTACTGGCTAACCATGATCCGAGACGCGGCCAGAATGGCACAAAGGTGCGAAGAATGTCAAAGATTTGGCAAACGAATCCACGCCCCAGCCACAAAACTGAATTCGTGGACAGTCCGTGGCCCTTTGGGAAATGGGGATCGACATAGTAGGCCCACTCGTATCGTGGACGGGGGAAAAGAAGATTCCTAATAGTGGCAACGGATTACTTGACAAGTGGGTAGAGGCAAAGGCACCGGCAAGAATTGGGATTCGACGTCTTCACTTTTATTTTTCAAAATATCATCTGCAGGTTTGGCATCCCCGCAGAGATAGTTTCCGACAACGAGAACAACTACAAGGAAAGAATATTGACTTCTTCATTCGACACCTTCAAAATCCGAAAAAACAAATCCACCCCCATATACCCACAAAGCAATGGACAAGCAGAAGCCACAAACAAAACTTTGTGGGTATATGGGGGTGTGAATAGCTGCATAACGTTCTATGGGCATATAGGACGACTCGAAGATCGCCACGGAGAATCCCGTTTTTACTCACTACGGAGCGGATGAGTAATCCCATGGAAATTCTACTTCCAACCACAAAGACAAGAAGCATGGGAAAAGAATCTCACCATAGACATGATGTTGGAAAAGCTCGACGACCTCGAAGAAAGGAGAGAAGCGGCACTGCAAAGAATGGAAAACTACCAACGCAGGCTGGCTAGAGAATATAACAAAAAAGTGAAATTTAGGAATTTTGTATAAGGGCAGTATGTATTGAGGACCATTCCCCAATACCAGCGAGAAAAGAAATGGGGAAAATTAGCACCAACTTGGGGAGGACCCTACGTAATACACGACATCGCAGGAAATGGATCTTACTATCTGCGCAATCTGAAAGGGGAAATCCTCATGCATCCGTGGAATGCCAAATACCTCAAGCCATACTACCCATGACCAACCACCTGCGCGTACATTTCAGAAGAAGAAAATGGAATTGCCAGTCCACATGTTTCTATCTCTGACAAAGGAGTAACGCACCTTAACTTTTCAATCAATCAAAGCTTTCATTTTCAAGTATCATATCCCATCCATTACCCACGCGCAGTTCAATTTATTCAAAACCCACAACCTATACCATATGAAACACATATTTACACAATGTATATAAACCATATGAACCACATACCAAATACCATATGAACCACATGTATATACTACTTACACAATGTACATTGCAAACCATGTCACATCTTAATAAAATAACGATACTATTGTTACCCCGTGGATGTAGGCCTTAAGGCCGAACCACGTAAATCGTTGTGCAATTACTATAATTAAGAATTGACATTATACTTAGTGAGAGGGATATCCCGCACAAAGCGTGGATCTTACCCACTGCAATATACAGGGCAATATCCCATACAAAGCACACGCATGCAATATATCGGAGCATACACATGCAATCTCGGGGAACTCCCCCGTAAGCGTCTATAAGTGTACGACCAGGGGGTGAATTCCCACAGAACGAGATACCCGAGCAATATTACAAGCCGCGAACTCAATGAAATATATCCTTGAACGTCGGCTAGACCCCCACCGTTCAGGAATCCCCTGGCCAAGGAATTCGCTGGACGGGGTGCAAGGTCACAAGGCAATTCCGGGGATATCAACCTACGGAATGGCGCAAACAATACACTTTCTCAAATTCAAAGATCAATCTCCTTGGATAGAAAATACTACGGGAGATACCAACAAAATCCAACAAAATACAAATCCAACAAAATGCAAATCCAGATTTAAACACCAAAGTTTGATCTAGTACATGGCAGTTGATTACAAGCCTAGCAAGAAGAGTAGCAAAAACGCCAAAAAGGATAAGCAACTGAGATCAATCCCTAGCATACTAGATATGGTCTACAGGGGAAGGAGCGTTATCCGCGGGTTTGTCCTTGGCGAGGAAGGAACACTACCACTGCAGGAGGGCCCTAAGAGCCTGAAGGGAGCGCGGGAACTGGACGACGAGCATAATTCTTGTTTAACCCATGATTCTTCCTGAGATCCAACTCAATCTCACCAAGAGTTCTATTAATCTCTTTTGCCAACTGCTTACGAGCCACGAAGCCTATGGCTACACTCTTCATCTCGGCTTGACTTAGGGAAGTGGAAAGAAGGTCCACCTTTTGATTGGCATGCTTCAGCGTTTCCTCCTGAGACAAGGCCCAGCCACGATGATAATTGACTTGGCCCTCCAGTTGAACTACCTTAGCCTGAGCTTCGGCAAATTTGTCATCCGCAGACTCGAAGTCTGTCCCCGAGCTCTGCGGATAATAGAAAAATAACAGTTATAACAAATACAATACAAAGCACACTCGATGACAAAAACGTATACCTTCACAATGATCAACCGCGGAATCCTTTGCTTCTGCGGCATAATCATATTCATTTGATAACCTATCATAATCTACCTGCAGAAGATTATGAGCATACTGACTCGCGCTTAGATCATCTCGAAGCATCGAGTCCGAATGACGATATCGATTAACCTCATCATTCTTCGATTCCAATCCTTTGTTAAGGCGATACATAGTCACCTCTAAGTTTCTCTCACGCTCAACCTGACGAGCCACATCAGCTCGAGACGCGGATAAAGCACTACTGAGAGCACTAGATTCTGCCCTAGCATCGTCTCTTTCCTTAGCAAGACGCTGCATATAAACCCGCACATCCGAGGGATGAGAAGACCGCGCTCTCCGCAGCTCGTCTTCCATAACATTAAGCTTAATTTCTAAAGAGGAAATATGACCGCGGGCTTTCTCAAGATTATCCCGCGTCCATAAAAGAGCCCCGTTGAACAAGTGGCGGTCATGGTTGTTTCGATTTTGCAGATCTACCAAGCAAAGCTTTTTCTTACGCCATTCTTCGGCCATAGCGCTATGAATATCCGCGCGGGCATTCCATTTCGCCGATTCACTCTTAAGTTTTTCAACTAACTCAGCAATGCGACCTTTTGACGAGTTCTCTCATTCCGAAGCCACAACAACTCGGGGACTCCACCCATCGAAGACAGAGACAATGGGAGGAGGGAAGAAGGAGAAAACTCGAACATATAAGGAGCAGTGAAACTACCAAAGAAGAGGAGACGCAGACACTGAAATAGACGAGGAGTTCTTCAAAGAACCGCTAACTTGGCCTTAACCGAGGCCAGCTCGAGCGCAGCTTTGCCTCTTCCGCGTCCTGCTTTGCTCCTTACGCCTAAGCGAGACCCTTGACTCCGCTATTTCCGCATCTTTAGCGGAGACCGAAGCTTCAACGCCCGAAAGCGTTTCTTCACAATGCCGGAGCTTCCCTTCTAGCTTGAGAGACTTAGCCTTGAAGAGCCGGTAAAGATGATGGTTGCAATACTCACTCCTCATCATCTATCAATCAAAAAGGGAAATTAGTTCACAATACATTTAAGCAAAATCAGGGGAAGAAAGAGTAGGACAAACCTCTAATAACCGCTGTTGGGGATAATTGTATTGGTACCCATCAGCAATGGCCATCATTGATGAGTGCACAATTCTTATATATTTACCACTCAAATTTATATTTATTAGTTCCCGTTTTAGTACATATTTAATAATTTTGTTTATGTTTGCAGTGTTCTAATAAATAAAGCTCGCCAGGACCAAAATGCTAAACTTTGCTGGTAAAATGGAGGAATGGATCAATATATCTCAATACACGGATGGACAAACAAGGAGCTGGTGCTTATGCTGTGATGGACGAGAGCTTAATGTCAAATTTGTGCAGTTTAGAAGACGGCATACATCGGACTTTGGAAGAGGCATGCATGGAATTATTAAACAATTAAGGAAAGTGGAGATTTGAAGGTCCACTTCCATTATAAAACATGCAAGCACGTGAAAGAAATATTTATGTGGACACCATGTTAGAATTTCCATATTTTGTTCCTCATGACCACCACTTAATGGACCAATAAGAGGCAAGGAAGTGGACACTTGTCACCCATTCATTGGTTAGTGACGTGGAGGCAAAAATTCAAAAAAGGAAAGTTGGTTTTGGTTAAACCTATATATATGTGCTCGAGAACAGGAGGGGGGAATTAATTACTGACCGAGGGAGATAGAGGTGCTAGAAAAAGACGAAAGGGGGAAGTTGAAAAGACTTTGGAGGAATTAATTGTTTTAGAGAGAAGTGGTGTTGCTAACCTTTTGCAGTTCTGTTTGCATTTCCATTACTATTTAGCGAGCAAGAGAGTACGATTGGGTCTGTCAACGTACCAACGAAACGTCATTACTCTGTAAGCAATTATTTTTAATACAATGATTAATCAATTTTTCTCCATTCTTCGATTCATGAGTAGTTAAATTTATTCTCTAGGGTTTTGGAGGAAGTTATTTTCGATGAGTGAATTTTAGTAATTGTTTTCTTTGACAAAAATACTCCAAAATTGTGTTTTAATTTGTCTAAAAATTCTCTCTTCTTTACATGCTTCGTAATAATTGTTTTGGGTAGTTTCTACCGTTCTTTTATAAGCGAAGGAGGATTAGGCTTTAGTATAGCGACGAAAGTCATAAAAAAGAGCTTGTAACGTTATATTTTCCAAAGCATGAGATTGAGTTCGAAAATTGTTTCGAGTAAAGTAGGAGTATTTTGTCAAAAGGAACTATTATTGAGTTTACAAATATTGGAAGTAGTGGAATCCAAAACCCTAGAATCTTCTCTCCTTGGTAAAAAAAATCAATTTTAATTAATTTGTTTTAGTATTTTTCTTTATTAATCAAAAACCAAAACCTCAACGAGTCCGAGAATCCAACCCTTTACTTACCACACTTCAAAACTACATCAATCATGCCAGCAACCGTAGGGGGAGGATCCACCACGAGATCAATCCCGCTGGTCACAAGATTCTTGCCCCACACTCGATCTACCACCTCCTCCGGGGTTAGTTCCATATGCCGACGAGTAAAAGAGTCCAAACTCTTTTCCCCCTCAATCACAAAGGCGGGACGAGGCACGACAAGCAAGTTTTTCTTTTGCAGCCACGCCAAAACAAAGATCATCACCATCCGTGACCAAGGACCGCGTAAAGTCATCCGAGGGAGAGTCTAAGGACGTCCCACACCAAGTGAGGCACCAGTAGTACTTAGTGCCAAAACCCCACCAACAGTGGAGGAGGTGCCGACACAAACCTCGGGATGCACCGCCAAAACCCCAAAGATCGTGTCCACGTGTGGGGTCACCCCGCAGCCTATCCTTAAGGACATTCTAGTTGTCACCATCGGAAGCGCATCAAGTCCGAGACAAGCCCCATAATCGTGGCCATGTCAAATGATTGCTCCCGGATAAAACCCTACCAAAGGAAAAACTCGCAAGAAGCATCCCCATCATTGTCACCACTATCAAGAGCAATTTTCTTACCCTTGTCCCCAACATCCCCAGTACCCTTGTCCCCAACATCCCCAGTACCCTTGTCTCCAACATCCCCAGTACCCTTGTCCACAACATCCTTGTCACCACCATCCCCATCCTTGGTAGCCCCCTCAGCCTGACCACCACCACCTCCACCAACGCTCCCACCGGCAATACTATCTACTTCTTGAATGGGCGGAGAAGTCTCAATTCGCTCTTCCCCGTCGGAAACATCCTCATCACCATCCACGGGACTGTTCACATCCTCGAAATGTGTAGAACCCTCGGTGGGAGGTCGACGATCGCTGCCGGATTGATCCTCTTGTCTCTACGCACCTACCACACATAATGATAAAAGAGCCATCGGCATCTCCTTTCCTTAGCATAATCAATATTATTCAAGAAAACGAAGGGGCATATATACATAGAAAACAAACAACACACCTTAGCAACATCGTATTCTGCGAAAGAAGGTTAGCATCGAGTGAATATCTTCGTCTTCCGCGTCGTCAACATCGCGATTATAAGCAAAATCCATGCCTACAAAACTCATCCGCCAAGGGAAGTAATGGGCATAACGAGCGGGAGAAGGCTTTGCGATGATGAGGACTGTCAGCAGTAGGCTGCCAACCATGGGGTCCAGGGGACCCAACCATAGGCCCACGGACCAACGACTTCAAGAACAGGTGGCGAGACCATTCATAGTCATGATCACGCTTAATCCTCTCATCAGCGGGAATAGGAAGACCTTCGGCACCAGGAACCCTCGCCATCTTGGAATCACTTACCTCACTCAAAAGCCGAACTTCCCCCTTGGCAGAAGCAATGTTCCGCAGACTCACCGACCACGGTTTACGAGTATTCCTGTTGACATAATCTCCAAAGGATTTGTTGAAATTCTCAGGAGTATACCACCCTTTCTCCTTTTCTAATTTAGGGGCATAGCAAGTCATCATCGTTCGCCCCTTACTACGAAGATAGCATTCACGAAGATGGCGAAGATAGTTTCCTGTCAACTGTTGCACCCCGCGATTATGACTTTTCTTGGCAGTATCGCGGCTAGACAAGACCCGGTAGTAGAAATCATCACCAGCTTTATACAAGGGTAACATCAAACCAGCCTCGAAAGCACCCACGGTCGTCAGCAAATGAAAGGCATCATACTTGTAATTGGTAACCATCTCATAAGTTATATCTTTATCAGAGGCATAAAAACGAACTTGGAAGTCTTTCAAGACCATGCTTGACTTGAAGGCCTCAAGATCAATATGTTGGAAGGTAAACTTCTTGTTACCCAAAGGTAAAGGACGAAAAGTAACAGCAGAGTCTTCCTCGAAAGCATCTCCCGTAGTATCTTCCGCAGAACCCGCAACCTTCTTCTTAGGAAGAACTGTATCTCCCGAAGACTCTATTTCCACAGCCTTTCTCTTCGAAGACAGAGTCTTAGTTGACTTGCTCGAACTAGGCACAGGTGGATTAGTCCGCGGTGGAGGCTTGGAGCGGAGAGGCTGCACATTTAAAGGCTCGGTGCGCGGATTCACGCTCAGGGGAGACTCACCTCTAGGGCGATTCACGACATATTTAGATCCCGCGGTGGATCACCCCTTTTAGCGAAGATCTCGACCAAGGGACGAGGATGTTCGCCCATCCCGAGCATTATCCTGGGTAAGCGAAGGCGGGGCTCTACCCTTAGTAGTAGAATCACTCCGAGGGGACCTGTGAGGACTCGACGGAGGAGTTTGGTAAGGGACCCGCGGATGGTCGGACATGTCTCTGGCACAAACACAAATAAAAAGTGCGAGGAGGAAAGGAAGATCGAAAAGCGAGAAAATCTCAAGAACAACAGCAAACCCTAGAATTCGTCTATAACTACTTAAAATCTCAAGTTATTATTCCAACTCAAAAGAATAAAGATAAAATTAAAGCATACGACTCAGTGGCGTCAACTCTCAAATCCCAGGGTATACATAAATTTAAACTCATCATCAACGCATCACCAGAAGATCAAGAACTCAACAGGCTTAGGCATGGTGATTAAACGGAATAAAAAATCATACCTGAACCTCAAAGAGTAAAGCAACAGCAGCAACGAAGGTGGCAGCAACAGCAGCGACCGCAGTAGCAGCAACAGCAGCAGCAACAATGGTGTCAGAGGAAGTTAAGAAGATGAAGAAGACAAAAGAACAGAGAATAAAACAGAGAATGTGAATTAAATTCACATCTCTCATTCTTCTCTTTTTATAAGACCAAGAGAAACCGTCCACTACCCAAAGGGAAGTTATGGCCGGACATGGGAAACGTGCACAATAAATGCAGGTAGTACCTTTTTAGGAGAAGTTATGAGGAGGGAGATAAAAACGTACCACACGGTACAAAGCTAAACGCTTGATCGCAAGAAGAGGGGCAAATTGTAAGTACACTTATTTATCTCCATTGCCACGTGTACTCAGCAGAGCCACGTGGAGGCCATGTCTCAAAGAGGGATGACACATAGGGCATCCATGGCGTTTAGACAACGTGCCATCTGTCAAGACCAACAGTCGAAGATGAAGGAGCATCCAAAATAGATGATCCCACACAACACCAATGAGTTACTCTACCCCATCACGAGGTAAGATGTAATCAACGGTTGGGGATAGTCCAACTGACACAGACGTGACAGGGGAGGACTGACACCGTCTGGCACCGGACCTGGATAGCCCCAACCACTCGTATTTAATGCTCGCTCGAGGGCACGTGTCAGACGACCCACGAAGGAAGCGAGGATAGGTCAGGCGTAACAAGCGTGGGTCTTATAGAAGCCGCGGAGTGAGAAGGAAGTCCGCGGACCATGCCTGAGCACAAGAAGATAAGGTCCTCATAGCTCCTTGTCGGTGGACCCACTTGGTTTAGTTATATATATGAGTACCCCTTCCCGTAAAAGGGGGTCGAGAGTAGAACTAAGGAATAGGAGAGAGAATAGAGAGAAGTAAGTATGCGTTTATGGAGAATCTCTCCATAAACCACGTTAATCTTCGTCTCCCTTACGTTTGTAACCGTTTACCTGTTTAGTGAATATCTCCGGATCCGTGGACGTAGGCCTTAGTGTCGAACCATGTAAACCATCGTCTCCTTTACCCGTAGTACTCGTATAGTTTCATTTACATGTTTATATCTCAGATCTATCACCTTGGGGATGATGACGAGATCATGACAAACTCGCGGGGTTTGGAATCTATGAATCATCATCTACCTAGGCATACTATGGTTTACTCGCACTTTAATGCATGTATTCAATTCATGTTAAGATTGTTTGTGATCACGCGGACGATACCTGATTTCCGTGTTCACAACTACTCCATATCCTAACTGAAATGTGTTAGTGTTTGTACATCTTTAGTGCTTTTAGAAGCATATCCGATAAGATGTAACAACTCTAACCCAATTCATGTTAGGAGAGCGTTACTGTTTTCCTTCTCTGCTCTCAATTTTGGTACGCTACTGTCAAGGAACTTTCATTATTCTTATCCCATATTATGAGCTTCGTGTTTTTGGTTGTAATCATATTGTTACCCAAGTAGCCAGGTTTAGAACAAAAATGTTCATAGTGACTTTTGTGTGACCTTGCCATCTTAAGTCATCAGGATCGAGTGAATTTTGTGAACATATTGACATGCTTTCAAGGTTAATTACTAGTTGCAAGATAGCCTATTTTTACTACTTTTTGCTAACTGTGTGAGAGATAGAGAGAATTGGCGTAGATAATAATGAAAAAGATGCAGTGAAAGGTTTATATAGAGGGATGGAGGCACATGGAAATATCTTAAAATATGAATACATGTAACAAGCATATTTGGAGCACCAATACGTCGACAAATTCTTCCTTTATGGGTAATCTTTCTCAACCAGTAATTTCCTCAATCCACTGTGTCTCTTAGATGCTTTTAATTTTTTCTCTCACTCACTTAAGTCGACACTCTTCAATACATGCATCAACACAATGCTGAATCAAACGACCTCCCTAGCGGTGTCCCTGTTGTAGTCTAAATGCATATAAACACGTAGATGCATACAAGTGAGACTTTTCTTGACCAAAATGATAATTCAAACAACGATGGTTTTTGAATAAACAATCAGGAAAATTTGGAAATTTCTTTGAATTTGAAGAAGAGGTAACAAATTACTAAACAAAAGCCCGCAAAACAAAACACTTAATCCTGTGCAACCCACGGGCGCAAGACTAGTATGTATTAATTACTTATATGTATTTCATCTTCTCAAGTAGAACACAATCTATAGACGCATATTCCCTCATAGGAAACTTATTACAATATAGAGTTTATGATTACTTGTATAACTGGCCCAAGTCGGGACCTTACATAATATGATTCATGGATTTTATTCTTGTAGAGTGGTTTTATTGCTATACATCATCTGTAATTTATTCTTATCGAGTGGTTTTATTGCATATTACATTATCTGGTTCAGGTAGAGATATCCACATTCCAGTGACTTGCTTATTAACTTGGTGAAGGACGAGTATCGACCCCGGGGTGAAATTTTCTGACCTGTTTGACAAAACATAGAAGTTTAGCAGAGTTGCAGGAAATGTGATATAACGTGGCCAGAAATCTAAAAACCTTGTATCGCAGATTCTAACTAGTCTTACAAAATGTTGTCAGATATGTAACTGCAGGGTTTTGTTCTCGATGTTCTTCTTGAGATCCCACCGAGGTGATGTTTCAGTCTTCAGTGTCCAATATGCCCATCCAAACGAAGCTGAGCCATACACTTCTAACTGTGCGTTACTGTACTCTTGAAGTTCCGCGTCAGTCCCAGGATCGTCTTTGCCAAATGTGTTCACCCATTCCCCTGTATTCGTATGCATCAAAGCTCATAAAATTGACTTCCGGTTTTAATATCGCTAAGCATAAACGAGCGACAACTCTCTTGTTTTGAGATATGAAAATGGGAAACTGCTTTATAAATAAGAAGTTCCAATAAACACCGATAATGTTTCTATGAACGAAATCTAATGGGAACGAGCCTTACCAACAAACACTAGGGGTCCATTACGAGCGTTTAGGGATTCCACGTCACGCCTTCTGTCGTTTTTTATGTACTGAATATTCTCCGACGGGCTCTTATTCCAGAAGGTTTTATCATATAGATTGTAGAAGTGAAAATCCACCACGAGCTTTGGTAAGTTCTTAAGTTCATTGGCGTTGTAAATTTCATATAAGTTTCCAGTGTTGATCCTCTGACTTACTAGTACATAAGCTCTTTCTGAATACTTTCGCACAATTTTATATCCTTCTGAGTAGTACGGTACTAAGACCTCATACAGAGAATTTTGAGGAACAATTGGTTCATTCAATAGTTCAATCCCCAATAGAGCAGGATGCTTTCCATAACTGCAAATGAAAGATGAGCCAACCAGTTTCCAAGGAACAGTACAATATATACAAATATTGATAACTCATGTGCGACAAATTGAAGAGAACTCAATGACAAGAAACCCGCAAGAGTGGTATTAGAGTGGTTATATCTAGAGATAAATGTATCTTACGTGGAAGCTAGGAAATCTATAGCTTTAAGGCTTTCCTGGACGTGTTCATTATATTTTGGCCAATCAATAGTACCATCTCGACTAGCGCTGTGATCCATCCCATTTTGGGAACCCCGAGCTGCATGAAGGCCGATTATGCATTGTATATTATACTTCCTGCAGGACAAGTTATTAAGCTAAGTAATAAATAAGTGATTCTTGGAAAACTTATTATGAGTATGATGAACAGAAAATGAGGGGAGAGACCCACTGTGCCCATTCGAATGCCATCTGTAAATATGCCGCGCTTCCCCCAATATAAGGAGGTTCTGGATTGGAATCATCTTTAATCCACCATCCAACAGGAATTCTCACTGTGTTTATGCCTTGGCTACTAAGAAACCGAAAGTCTTGTTCTGTAATGAAGCTGCTTCTGTGCTCCTGCAGTTTAAGCAAGAAAGAATATATACTATTAGATATCAATATCATTTATATTCTACCATGTCCTTTCACAAAGAGGCTTCAACCCAACGCTATCCACTCGTGCCAAGGTCATGAATTAATGATCTCCAATAATTGTTTGCGAATTAATGCAAGTAGTTGTTGTTATTAGCATCAATTAATTATCAACAATAAGTGTTATGGGACAGTGAGAATTTACATCGAGCAGTTTTTTCGCCTCTTCAGATCCATACCCATTGCTGAGCTGGTAGTCTCCTTGCATATTCTTACCATCAAAGGTCATTTCAAATATGGCTGCATTACCATTATCCCATCCTGGGATCCCATCATAGTCTGCCTTGAGCTCATTTCCAGGAGACGCCTAAATAAAAGTCAAAATTATAAAGATCTGAATCACAACAACCCGAACGAAGGCAAGTGAGAAGTTAAAATGCGTGAGGGTATCATATATATACCTGCAGGTATGAACCGCTAGAATGTCTAATACGAACTTTATCATGGTCATATCTATCAACAGTAAATGTTTCTGCTGATGAAGGCGGGTAATTTGATTTTGCTGTGACAGGGGCCCCTTTTCCGTCACAGGATAAAAAATGTCCATTATAGGTCCGAAACTGATATTCGGTATCAGATATTCGCCATAACTGCAACAGAGTAGCTACACGAATGATCTCCAACACCTTTGAAAGATATACATTCTGGTATCTATAACTAAGTACAGCGACATACTCTAGTGACATATTTCATGGGCTCCATAAATACACCGATATTTGTAAACTTTATATCATTGTAAAACATTTTAAAGGGCTTGCGCAACCATATCTGTAAACTTTATATCAATTTTAAAGCATTTTAAAAGACTTGTGCAATAAGCGTAAACTCAAATCAATTAAAATGATAATTTTAGAAATGTAACCTTACTGGTTATTATATATCAAAAAGTTTCACAATAAAAAAAAACAAAGTAAAAAATATCACTCTTAATTTTCGAGATGGGATGAGTATAAATTTGGGTTAAGTTTCTTTGACTATCTTACTCTGAAGGTTTCCCAATTATCAGCTTTGTTTTGGTCGATGGCGACACTTGAACCTCCTCCATCCTTTGCACTTACATACTTGTATGATCTCAGAGATCTGAACCGAACCTTTGCTCCATCCTGCATTAATGTAAATTCCCACCAAAATTTACAAGCATTCAAGTAAATTCCCACCAAAATTTACAAGCATTCAAGTAAACTCCACACAAAATCACTACATAAAGATTACTTACAAGCATATCTGCTTGGGGAATGTTTTTAAATAGTGAAGGCGTGATGAATCCTTCAATAACCAACCATCCACCTAAGTTCACACCTCTTACTTTAGTGTCACCATTACTTAATCCATCCACAGCCAAAGCTGAAACCATATAGAAACAAACTCACTAAGATACCCATTTCTTATAACAACAAAATCTCATCAAAAGAATAAGAAAAAAAAAAAGTAATGCATTTTAAAGATTACCGGAGTGTGCCCAAGAGAGGAAAAGAAATGAAAGTAAAAGCCATTTGCAAGAAACAGATTCCATGGAGTGAATACAAGATATAATGCTTAAAGAAGAAGCTGAAGATGACTATATATATAGGAATTCTGATAGGATGCACACCCCTTGGTGCACGCCTCTACCCTCTTGCATAAAGGCCTTGTTCACTTTTGAGTGAGAAATCCGTTTGGCTAGATGATTTGTTTTCTATCGTAGAAAGTTAGTGTAATTAATGGTGCAGCTGTAGATACCTACCCTGATTGACCCGCTGGACTGGAGTAAAGACTACTCCGGCGTCAAGACAAGCAGCAGTTGTTTTTTGGTTATGGGAAGTCCTCTTACTCTACGGCAAGTCCTTTATCAAGAGGGCCACCAAATGGAGTTTGGTTAAGCCCCGTGAAGTGTGCTTAACGCCAATGGAATCTATTTAAACCTAAAGGCATAAGAGTAGTTCGACAAGACTACAACCACCTAAGAAAGCCCCAGGATTTATCCTAGCTTTTACTATAAAATCTTTATGGGGACGTGGACAACAGTGTGTTACGAATTATTGGGCTCTGGATTTTCAAATCGATGGCTGAGATCCCTCTCAAGATTTTCCAGGTCATCAAAAGGCACAAGGAGTGTGTTTTCACATCCAAATAACTCCGTCCCTGGTAACGACTTTTAGGACTTTACGACAAATAGCTTTCTACAGAGCGTTAAACACACTCCACGATTATTAATCAACCTCTATGGGCCTTAGGGAGGGGTTCATCCCCTCCCTATCCCTCTATATCCCTCAAAATTGCAAATTCTCAAGTGCTATGGTCCTCTTCCCTACATGGAGGATCACATATTATCCCGCCTGTAGGGAAGGGAAACCGCACGGCTACTCAGTAGCCCTATAAATTTACGCTTTACGGATACTCAGTAGTCGTATTACCGTTGATACGGCTACTCAGTAGCCGTAGATTTTTACATGGCAACTCAGTAGCCGTTTCGGAAAATTATTTGTTTGACCTTTTCTCGTTTACACCTCTCTCACACCCTGATCCTAACCATCTATCATTAATAACGGCTCTATCTTCTCCATCGTCGGATCGCAACGGTCAATTTTTCAAACTCCTCAATAAATATCACTCTAATTCTCTACTCAAACCACACCAAATCAATTGATTTATTATTTTTCTTCTTCCTACATCAATTGATTTCTTATTTCTCTTTTTCTTACTATACCTCTTTGATTTTTATATTTATCTTGTACTACTCAAGTTTCTATATTTTAGTTTCATTCAAAATGGTTCTTAATTTTGTTCAACAGGAAGAGATTGATCTTACTACTGTATTTATTTATGTATGGATGACATTGTGTGTTCGGGACAAAAAACGCTATGTTTTGGATACGTATTCACCAAATTTTTGTCCAACGCAACGACAATCCATATGAAAGAGGTTGGTCAGCCTTGAAAACCAAGATCAAGAATATAAAAAAAGATGCCAAAGAATTCGTGTCCATTCTTAACGCTATATATTGGCAAACCAAAAGCGGTGCGAGCCACGAAGATTTGGTAAGTTCTATTTATTTGTTAAGTTTTTCCATATAGTTGGTGATAATAGCAATAAAATTAATGTTTGTTACATAAATTTTCAGACAAAAGATGGTCGGAAGAAATTTTAGGAACAAACAGGACAACCATTCAAGTATGATGCATGTTATGAATTGTTTAGAGAAAAGGTCCTTGGATATAATTACGAACTCACTGTCAGCCAAAACAGTGAGTTGTTTAATAATCATCGTAACTTTGTATCAGATGAAGATGGTACTGAAGTTCTTCCTAATGGAGAGACTCGTTGGAAATACAAGGAGAATGCACGTCCTATTGGAGCCAAAAAAGCCAAAATGCTAGCAAGACAGAAGAAGGATCGTGAGCAAGGTATATTTAGAGAAGGTGATGAGGGTTAAGATGGAAGAAGATAGGATCTATCAACAAAGTGCTAGTATTTTGGGGTATCTTAAGGAAACGCGATCAAGGAAGGAAAAAATGAAAATGGAACAAGAATCCCAATACCAAACAATTTGGGAGTATACTCAACAACCGAGTTATCAAATGGAAGAACAACTCAATTTGCAAAAGTTTCATCAACAGACTAATCAAATGCATCAACAACAAATGCATTTAGATCAAGACAATGCAATAATGTCTATGGACCTTAGTCGATTCTCTTACAACGAAAAAAGATATTATCGACGCAAGCAAAAGGAGATCTTGAAGAGGATGAATATAATCAGCGTTGAAGATTCAGAAGATGAAGATGTAATCCATCTCTAGTTGTTTTATCTTTTATTGAGTTTAGTTTTTTAATTTCTAATCTAGGTTTAAATTAAAAGTGTTGTCCTAAATTTCTAGTTAGTATTGTTGTTAGCTAAATTTTAAAAGTGTTGTCTAAATTAATTTGAATTGTTGTTTGAATTAATAAAAGGTTTGAGTGTTTTCTAACGAAACGATTTTCATATTCAAATAAATAACTTCATTAAACTAGTTATCATTAATAAAGTAAAAAAGAAATTACAACAGATCATTCGATTAAAAGCGTGTATCACTATGCCCTCATTCCTTAACATGGTGCACGATAGTACGGAATACATTACATGTTATTATTTTTCTTGGTGTGAGATTCAACGATCAGTGCCGCTTCGATATGATAAAAATTTTCTCCTCTCCAGGCTTTATAAGCCTCTTGTGCAGCGGACCTGTCCCTTCTGTACCTATGGAGAAACTCATTGTACTTGATGCAAAATTTCCTAACATGATGTGTCCTTGAACAAATGTGGGATGGTTCATAATTAAAGCGTGGTTGTATGCTAGTAGGTTTAACATAAGGACCCCAACCAACATTTATCCAAAATAAAGTATGATGTTTAGGATCTTCTGGAAAATCATCCATGAGAAGGTAAAAGTTTCTAATACATCTTGTCTCTTCTTCAACATCCTTTAACCTAGACCTCAGTTGCATTTGTTCTTGACCCCGTTTCTGTGCCTTGAGCTTTTCTTCATATTCTATCGCAGCCAATAATGAGTCTTTGGTTTCTTCTGCCTCCCATTTTCGTTTGCTTAACACTTCATCTGCCGCATTAATAAATTTGGTAGGTGATGAAGAGGTTGTTGCTTTCGTAGTATCTTGATCTCCTCTTTTGCATATCTCTCTTTCCATTGCAGCAATTGATTGGGTGGTTCGTTTGCATCTTCTAAGAATTTCTTCGACTGAGTTGGGAGTTGTTGATTGATTTTCCATAGAATAGATGTTTAGGTTTGATTTACACCTCAAAGATTGTTACTGCAAAGAAGAATGGGTAGATTGATATTGGAAAGAAGAATGGGTTACCTTAGATAGGAATCGCTCCAACGGATTCTTAAAACTCGTGCCCAACGGCTATATTTCTTAGAACTCGTTCCCAACGGCTATATTTCTTAGAACTCGTGTCCAAGGACTCTATTTCTTATAAATCGTGTTCAACGGTTATATTTATTTCTATAAGTAGAGAACATTTTTTCTGACCAACATAAATCTCAATTTATTCTCAAATATAAACCTCAATCATGTATTCTAACAGTTCTAGTAGGAAAGGGAAACAAAAAGTATGTGTTGAAGCAAAAGAGGTTTGTCCATGTTGTTACATGGATAATCATAGTCTGCTTCAATGCCCATGGCTATATACAAAATGTCCCCAACGTGGGTACACTGGCACAAGGAAGGTAAAAGAGTCGATACCGGAGAAGATTAGGTATTTGGAATGCGAGTACGCTAATTGTCGGGAGAAGTCCAATGGTTGGAGGGTGCAATTAATGAAAGATGCAATCAAACAAGGAAAAGTTGACGAACTCTGCAAGAATTTCAAACTAAAAGTAAAGGTGGAGTTTGAATGCACCAAGGGGATTCCCTGTGAAACCGAGGGTTGTAATTTCTTTATTGAAATGCACCGGTCAAGTGCAAAGAAAACATATGGAAAACGTTACTGGAAATGCCTTGTCTGTGAAACGGTGGCATGGGCTGAATAAGTGTTGCGATTTAGTTTAATCAAGAGTTTGAATATCAATTAAAGTAATGTGCTTTTTTATAATTAGTAAGAGTTTAAATGTGATCAACATGATGTA